>QEPC01012679.1:10963805-11057787 GCA_003113815.1 Sphenodon punctatus | reverse complement strand
TTAACAAACCTAGAAAGTGTGTGTTCAGGCTCCCGCCTTAACTCCCACACCATGTAAGCAGTAAAGATGTTGTATGGTTTCGCATACTGTGCTCACTTACAACTTAGGCTCCGTGCACCCACACTTTGCCTTGGTCTTTCAGCTCCAATCCTCTTCCTTTGCAGGTTGGGGGCAAGACTAAAGCTAGCACGGTACGCTCCTCCCTGTCTAGTATTACATCGATACTCTACTTCCAACGTGGCAAGAATTTCTCTTTTATTTACATTTCACATCTCCATTCTGTGGCACTAGATCAAATACATCTCCCCAGTACACAGGTGACTACCACCATGTAAATATGCCACATCAAACAACTACATGGACCAGTTATGTCCTTACATTTAAATTCTTTATTTCAGCTCTGCACCTACTCTAACCCACTACTTATTTGCCCCCCACTGACTGTGACCCAGTAAGCACCACTTCAGTGTTAGAAGATAGAAAAGTTTGGATTCCAGCTTCCCCCCCCTGTCCCCAGCACACCCTCAGTTTAATCTCCTACCTTCCAACCCGATGACACACAACCCAGACGTCTGGACTACCCAATAAACTTCAAACATCTCCCAAAAAGTTACAAGATTCCTGACCAATATAATGAAGATCATCTCGAATACAGAATGCGACACATTGTGTGAGGGGACACCCTCCACCCCAAAAAAACCCACCACCCAGAAGAGGAGTTGAAAAACACAATGAGGCAATAGAGTAGAACAACAAGGACGTACACCATGGTAATGTTTCCATACTCTATCACTCCTGCCAATCATTTACATCACCAACAATCTCGAGATTATACTAATTTCTTATGTCATTCCTCGTATTATTCCACCAAGTTCTTTTCTCCTGTATTTCATCCTTATATCCTCCTCCCTGTCATTCCACCGTCTCTCCCTGCTGCCTTTGTTATTCCACATTCTCTCCCCCCGCCCCCCAAAGATGCATCTCCATTGTATTATTTCAGAAACATTTAATGAGATATAATTTAATTCCAAATTAGCATTAATGTTTCCTCCATTCCTTCCATTGGCCTTTCCATGCATTTAATGTCAACCTATACCCCAAATTCTTATTAAACACTTACATAGCATTCTGCTCAGCTTTAGTGTTGCCCCAGCCTGCAAAGGAAGAGGATTGGAGCTGAAAGACCAAGGCAAAGTGTGGGTGCATGGAGCCTAAGTTGTAAGTGAGCACAGTATGCGAAGCCATACAACATCTTTACTGCTTACATGGTGTGGAAGTTAAGGCGGGAGCCTTAACACACAATTTCTAGGTTTGTTAAAGTTTGCTTGGTATGAATCTGCCTTAACTAAGTTTGTAAAACTGTAGGTTTTTTGTTTATCTAATATAGCTATACAGGGATCTCTCTCTCTCTCACTAAGTACTAGAGGTGTGTGTGTCTTTCAGCTGAGTGCTATCTGGTGAAGCCTCTCTCTCTACTAACAAAGAGATACCTAGTTATCTATTTATATGCTTTCTTTTTAATTTCTCACCAGTCATTTAAAGTTGCACTTCTGTAGCCAAGCAGGACCAGCCTCCCCTAGCCTGGCTGGTATGCTGCAGACTGCTGCTCCTCTTCTCTCCGGTCTGTGCCTTGTCTCAGACTCCGCTGATCCAGCGTGGGGCTAAGACCAGCCACCACTGTTGTTGGTTGAACACTTCATCCCAAAGATCTCATGCACAGATTTAATGAAGCTGTTGAAAATGGAGTTGAGCCGAACTTGGCAGAAGCTTAAATGCTGTATTTTCCAAGCTGAAGCAGCTAAGCTTTGCAAGATGCTGTGCACGGTTGCATGATAACACCCATTGCTGTATTTCCAAGCTCAGAGACCGAAAGCCTTCAATGCTTTCCTCTTTGCACTATTAAGCTGTTGCACACTCGCCCCTGAAATGAGATTATAGATCACTTATCCATAGACTGAGGAGGCCTGATCTGGGCAAAGAGACGTATGTGTATTTGAGACGGTCAGTGTAAAACCACAGGGCTTGATGACCGTTAAGACCATCAGCTGCTCCAACGCAAGTTGCCACAGAGCAGTAGTTCATGTCCACAAGGTGCCCTGGAACACAGGGCCATTCGCCTCAAGCAAAACATGCACCCAGGCCGAAAGTGCCATTGCACTGAAAGCAAGCGTGTGGATGCTTTGCTCAGTGGTGAACATTTCACCGAAGCATGGAGGGAATTAGCCAAGCAAGGGCAGGGCACATTTCTGATCATGCATCCCTCCTGCACTGACAGTGCCAGCTAATCAGATTGGATGGCTGCCATCCCAAATGTGTTCTCTCCAAAGAAAGTCTGGGAACTGATGTCGGTCCTCAGCCATGTTCTTCAGTGGAGGAGGGAGCTCCTCCTGCAAGACGCTCTGTAATGACTACAACAGCATTTCCACTTTATTAGAGCGATCTGTTTCCCAACCAGTACAACAGAGCAGAAAAGTGAAAGGAGTAGACAATGCATAGACCAGCCAGGTTCTCGCACCGGAGACCGCAAACAGAGTAATATAAGTACAACTTTTAAAGGTTTTATTTTGTTGGGGAAAAGGAAGAGGGAGACTCCTGTTCCAGATCTGGAAGGTTTCAGCTGCTGGGATTGCAAGGTGGGAGCTGCATTGAATAGTTTTCAGAGAACCTTGAAGTTCAGTGGGTTTCTCCTCCCCCACCAAGAGGGGGACCCTCTGCCACCATGCTGCTTTGAGACCCCAATGTGCATGCACACCTCTGCATGGCTGAGAAGGCAAGGCAGAACTTGGTCCTCGATATCCTTCTGCATCTCTGCACAGATTGCTGCCAGCCTGGGGCTCCAACTCCCTTCTAAAGGCATCTGGCACAAGAATGGCACCAAGGAGTGGGCAGATATGGAACAGCCAGCATTGCTAGGGAGGCAGGCTCATTTCCCTACCCGAGCCAGCTGGCAGGGAACACTCCTGGAGACTGTTCCGTAACAGGTTGCATAATAGAACAAGGCAATGTACAGATTCCCAAGAATCCTTTCCCCTGCCCTCCCTGGCATGCAGTCACTGATGGGGCTCCGCTGCAGAGCCCTTCATTGCAAGGCTCCTGAGAATTCAATGCTAGAACATGTCTGCTGCTGCCCCCCACCCCTTTCTTCATGGGGATGCAAAGGCTGATTGTCCAAGGAGGGAAGCGCATGGCACTGAGCACCAGGGCAAGCTTTTAGCAGTCGAGCTGACAGAGCATTAAAAACGGGAGCTGTGGCGATAGTCTAATTAGCTCCTGCTGGTGGCATGATGGAAAAAACAGACCAATTAGGAGCCACCTACCCAGGCGCTAAACTCTCTGACAGGTCTTGCTTGGGTTGCAATAGCTACCTTATGCCTCCAGGCACGTTAGCCCCATGGCTGTTCTCCAAGCCCAGGAATAAGAATTGCTGCCAGTCGCCAAACCTAAATGCACGTTTGGGGACGATGACGACTGGCGTCTCCCGAGGTGGAAGGTGCTCCTTTGCCGCTGGCCAAGGAATGTAACCCATATGAATACAAAGCGACTGACAGACAACAGCCAAGCCAAACTCTCCTTCATCCTCTCAGGAAAAGCCTGGCTGAAAAAGCCACTTGGACTTGCTGTCCAATGGCCCGAATCGCCAACCCCAACTGTCAAGCCTGTCAAGAGCCTCTGGAGTCAACTCATCTACTTTGTAAAGGAGTCGCAGGCATCCAAGTTACTGCTGGGATTCCAGTGCTGCCTTAATGATATTTCTGCAAAAGTGATCACTTCTCACCCAATGTGACAGCCACCGAGTAAACCTGCCTCCTTTGCGTGAGAATTTAATCCAGGGAAGACACTGTGGGAAAGGACCTTCACACACCTTTGTCCTTCTAAGGTACTCGTCTGCCACTCTCTGGTTTTTGGTGCTGTGCCTTGCGGGAGCTGCAATGGCTTCTGGGACACCCTGTCAATCTACCTGGGGAGCACTTAATTCCCAGAACGCACTCCGAAGCAGCATTAAGGCCGGGGAGTCACTCCAACTCAAAGTGTTGCTGCCTAGTCCTAACTTCAGGCTGACCGTGGTCCAACTCCTACACAATATGAACGCCAAGTCAAGACTCCTGGAATGAGTGTTGGTGCAAGCAGGTCTGCAGTCTCCAGAATATACCAAGAGACCCAATCCAAGGCTCTGGGAGATTTAGGTCTCATCTGTAGGAGTCGTTTCCCTAGCAAGTTGGAACTGCATCAGCTGGCAGCAAGAGGATGAGAAAGGAGGATGCTGGCCAGACTGTACATCTGCTCCTAAGTTACTGAATGGAAGAGAATTCTTCAGAACACGAGCCAGCAATCAAAGCTACAAAATAACATCTCTGCCTTGTTTTACAAGATGCTCTTGTATTAAACAGCTTGAGCAGCTACCCATGGAAAGCTCCTAGAACTGGCCTTGTATACTGGACACCTGGAGGGTCCAAGCTCAGCGGCATCACCAGCCCAGAAGGGAACATCTAAGATGCTTCTCCTCTCTGCTGTCTTATCCATGATTTAAACACCTTGCTTCTAAAGAAGGAACCTGGATTTGATAACCCTTTTCTGCTTCCCCCGTGCAGACTGCTGCATGTGAGACAGCTGGAAGCCAAGCCAATGGACTAACATGCCAACTTCTTTGATTAAGCAGCAGGGCACTGTCCAGACTCCTAGTAGACCTTGGCCATGGAGCTCCTGGTGCCAACTGCATTTCCACTAAGAGGGATCCAGGTCAAGAGGGCGGCCCAGCAGCAGCTTCCTGATCCATGAATGGAGTAAGATACTCCAGAGGGGCAAACACTATCAATGGGAAATGAAGACAATTCTGTCTACGCTATCTTGCTGAACAAGAGGAAACCAATGGCATCAACAGTCGTTTCAAACCACGACGACAAGCTCTACCGCTGAGTATCGAAGCAGGGAATCTGATCAACGGCTGCTCTAATGAGATGGAGGCTGATCCAAAGGTGCATTCTCTAGCATGATAATAGTCGGATTGGGGTTACAAGAAATAGAAAATAGATGAGATGCAAGCTCAAGTGTGGACACATACAACCGTACTGCATGGGACTTCACGGCAGGGCTCTCACCAGTGGAGTTCTAGAAGGGCAGGCTTGGACAGTTAACCGTGGCACACTCCAAATTTGTTTGCAAAATGCACACACACATTTTTCAGTCTTACCACCACCACCTAGGGGCAGGGAAGCTTGCTCATCCCAGACGCTTGGTACAGCGTTTAGCAGGCTGGGGGATATTTGCATGGAGGAAGGATTCAGCCTTTTTTTAGTCATAGGGATTAAGCCCCATACGTGTACACTGGAAATATGATTCTACTTCTTGATCCAACTGGAATTTTCAGCAGCTCACCGAGCATCCCCACAGAGTAGCTAGATCGCCAAGGACAGAGGGGGATGGGGGGGCTTACCTGCAGAAACATCCATTTGCAACCTTGTAAACCATTTGTTCGAAGTTAGGCCTCCAGACTCACTCTTGTTCACCCAGTTGCAGACTGTTTACTTCACTCAGATTCTTGAACTGAATCACTGTAGGGAATGTATTCACTAAATTACATCTCTTGATCTTACACCCACCCCCACTAAATCGTATGAGATGTATGTAAAGTTGCATATTGTTTCTATTTCTTAACCAACAGGCTGGACCTTTTGCAGCCTACTCACTACTCAACGACTTCTTCCAAGTTCATTATGTAGCACACAGTAATGAGTCAGAACCTTTAAAAGGGACTGGTAAGCTACATTAAACACGGTACTTGGAATATGGCTTTTAATGTGAAAAGAGTTGTTCCCAGAAACTTGTGCAATGGAAGAAAATTGTACATTGCTACAGTATGCAACATTCTGCAAAAGCAAATTGAAAGGCTATAAGGTTTTACATAAGGCTGCTTTAAAAAAAATATTAAAAAATGCATATAACAAATTTACATAGGGCACAACCCAAAGACGTAGGATACAGGTTTGCCAGATAACAATTTAAAATGACATAACAAAGCAATATATATTCATGCTGAGTCAATCATCCTTCCGTGCATCTCCTCCCAAACTGGCATCTGAACCAATTTGCCATAATATCATTAGTCTCAGTTTTATCTTTAGTAACCTAAATATTGCCCAAGTTTTTTTTCTTTCCTTTGGAGACAAGCTTTAATAATTTAGAGGCAAGATTGTCTTATTAATTAGGTAATGTTTCACAGTCAGCTTTACTCTAGAAACCTACAATGATGCTAGAGCTTTGAGTCCAAAGTGTAGCTAGTAAGTTCTTTGGGTCATAAAAAAGCCACAGCGCAGACTAAAGACTTTTTCCAGTTGAACGAAAAGATTTGATATGCAAAATTACCAGTATGAAAAACTTGTCAGAGGACTTAAGACAAGATGTCTGGAGCAGAATATTGCTAAAAGGTTTGTTTTCTTTTCTTTTCTGAAAAATACATAACAGTAATTTTTTGAATCTGAAACTCAGGGCTCTGGGAAAAGGATGAGTGGATTTTTCCTCTTCAATGTTTCCGTTGTATAATTAAGGACACAAGGAAGAGAGTATGCTGGTTCACAAATATAAATACACACACAATAATATTCAGTCACATGATAGGAGTTTAAAAGCAGTAATAAAATATTCTTTAAGCTGAAAATAGATGCGCTTACCTTCTCATACCACGGTCTCAGCTTACAGTCACTACATTTCAGCCTATTTTACACAAGTGCATATGGCTAGGAACGTCCAGAGAGAACGAAAATAAAGTGACAACCTTAAAGGTATTAACCTGCAACATACAGAGGGTCTGGCACCATCGAAAGTTAGACATTCAGCCACCCCAACCCCCCACTTTCCAATGCTGATCAGAGTCGTAGCCTTTCAAACATTTACTTTGAAAGTTGAAAGACAGTCCCACAAAAGCAAAATTCTCTCTCAACTGAGACTTGCCAGAGTCTGGGATGTTCCATTGGTTTGGTTTGATGATTCCAGAAAATACTGAAATGACCCAATGCAAAGAAACTAAGGTTTCCTCCCCCTCCCACTGGATTAACTCAAGGCATGGCTGAGAGGGACATTCCTCTGGAGAGAAAGTAGAATGTTTCCTCTGCTACATCTCATGCCTTCAGACACGTCCAATGCCTTGCAGACAGGAGTTCAAGGGGGGTGGGAGGCATTGCAAGCCTTGGTAGTAATTTCCAAACTAAGTTTACTATCAAAGTTGGAGGAGTGCAGTTCTTCACTTTCAGTTCTGGGTTAGCAGAGAGCTAAGCCAGCTAATTAAATTCCGAGTCCCACCCCCTTTCAAAATGAAGTTTATACACACTGGTCTCTTCTTTCTTGGTGCAGAGACATCACCAAGACACATTAATATATACATCTATTGCTGGTCAAAAAAAAAAAAAAAAAAAAGGACTGTGGCTTGGAATAAAGTATTTCTTTTTCCGTGTTCAGGAAAGAGAAAGAAAAATAACTTTTCAAAAAGGAAAAGCTCAGAGTTCCAGATTTGAAGCTGTGACCCCCTCAACGAGTCAGGATTGTTCTTGCTTTTAAAGTCATCTATAAATAGCCATTTCGAGCCACACAACCTGATGGTTCTAGAAGTCAGAGAAGAAATCTTGAGGGCCCAAGTGAATGATAAGAGGAGTGATGGTGAGAGGCTGGCAATAGGGACTGTCAATGAAAAAGCCACCTACAGCAGAGAAAAGAGCAGAGAGGCAAACAAAACTGCATGTTAATTTCAGAAGACTGGCTGAAGCACGAGCTCCATTTAAATTTCTCTGCTCTTTCAGCTGTAAGGGGAATTTTCATTGCAAAAAATGGGCACTTTTTATTCCTTTTTTCTGTTTAAAGGCACTGAAACGTGTAAGAACTTCCAAGGTTACCACTTTTTTTTTCTTTTAAACAAAGAACTGACAGCTCATTCCGATTTTCAGTAAAGCAGAGAAATGTAAAATATGCAGCAACGGGGCAAGTTTACAATGTGGTTAGTAACTCCCAACAAACAACAAAAAAAAATTAAAAAAAAAATGAGGAAAATGACTTCATATAAATCATTGGAAATGGCGGCCATCATGTTGGAAAATAGCATAGCGCCCTCAGCGAGACCCGGCGGGGCGGGGCAGGGCAGGGTAGGAAGAGGCTACCAGGAGAGCAAATTTTTAGTTCATACAAAAGAATGAGTTTGGAAGATATTTGGTTTGGAATTTAAGCAGTCAGAAACCCATGGCTTTAACCCCCCCTTCCCCCCCTCAATTTAACTTAAACAGCTGCCAATCAAGGGAGCTCCAGAAAAATAAACCCTGAAGGAACGAGCCTTTTAATGAATGTTTTATTACCAAAAATGGGCTCTTACCAGCCATGCTTTTTCTGCTCCGTGATGGCTTCCTTTCACCCATAGGCCAGCAAACAAGTCAATGATTTACTACCACCGCTCCCAATTTGAAGGCACCCCCAACCCCATTTGCTTCTCTCTAGGCTAATGCAAGGGATGCTAACAGCGTCCTCGCTGCTCTGGTCAATAACGGCTTCGTGTTTTATTAAAGTATCGCCGCCACCGAACGAAAGCAAGAGCTACAGCAGGAAGAGAAACGTTTATGAAAGACCGAAGCACATTCCTAAGCACCAATACCTGGGTTTCAGTTGCTGTAGTTAATTCCGAGGAAAGCAGCATGTTATACCCTCTGCCTCCGTTTTGCCTGCTCTGTGGGCACGGAGTCTAAATGCTGGTTGCCACACTCCCTGCCCTTGCCACCCCGTTTTACACGCCCACTTTGCCCCAAGAACCGAGTGCAAGGGGAGCAGAGCGTATAAAGGCATCCTCGAGAGACAGCACAGAATATTATAACAAAACCACCGGGGGTGACTTCTGAATACAGAAGTGCAAGACTGCTGCTGATTTCTGCAGTGGTGGCAGCGGCGGCGGCAATGCCTTAATAAAAAGGTAGGTTCCTCCCTTGTATTCAAGTCCAGAGTGCAGCCTCTTTAGGAGAAAGCACAGAGCGTTCCCCCCTCCGTTCTGTAATTCCAGAGGAGTGCGCGTGCCCCCCTGCACCGTAGAATTTCCCTTTGCTTTGGGAACAGACTCCAGCCAAAAGGCTGGTGCTGGCCTATGGCTGAAACCTGTACTGGTCACAGCAGCACTCAACAAGAACGGGGACAATTCAATAGCAAAGTTTTCATGGGGACCTTGTTGCTGCTTTAGATTCTTGTAATTGTACAAGGAGGGGAGAGGAAAACCCTTTGTTTTAGTACGAGAATGGTAACCAATAGGCTACATGGAAACCCTGGGGGCGAGCAGAATCTTACAGAGAGAAGAAGGCCACAAGAACACGTGCAGTTTAGTCATTTATTTGTGGGTTTTTTTCCTTTTTAAAAACAACTTTGGAACTCTAAAGAACTTAATGGTTACATCGCTACTGCCACCTCCTCTGGGCAATCCAGGCTCCGCTAGAACTTCCTTCCTTTAATACACGTTTCACAGAGTCTTACTGGAATACAAAGAGACCATTCTGGGCTTGTCTGCCTTGGGTTCCTTTTCATCAAAAGCCTCCTTGGATAACTGAGAGTCTCCCAGTTACTGGCTGTCTTCCTGGATTTTAAAGGTGCTAAGGAAACTTTTTCAAGGTGTCGATGCTTAGCTAATATAAAAAATAAACTAAAACAATATTTAAACTCGTATTTTACTAACTTTATTACACACCTTCATATTTACAAAGTTAAAATTTAACTGAAGAGTTTCTACTGTAGTACTGTATTGTATTTTATTTTATTTTTAAAATAACTACACCCTGTCTTGAGTAGCCCTACAGTAACTCGAGGCCCATTAGCGGAAGCTCTCTGACTGCATTAGGGGAACAGGCACTACAGTACTCTGGGTTACGACAACACAGTTTTATTCATGATCAGTGTTTTATACTCTATACATCCTTCACAAATTTAAATTTTACATGATCGGATACTTCATTTAAAACGTAAGATTTAAGCGTCTCCGTCTTCCCTAGAACAGAAGGCCGGTATAACTTATTTGAAAATGAGGTAACATTTCACAAACCATTTTTTTTGTTTCAAGTTTTAGAGAACTAAATTTGCAGTTTTTTTGTTTTTTTTTAAATCAAAAAGGTAAGAAAGAGGTCTCTTTACAAATGATTTTGCTCAAGTATGGGTTAAAAGAAAACAGGATAAAAGGCTCTCTTCTAACATTCTGTACTGTGTTGTGGTGTTCAGCCAATAGGAATTATCTTCTGCCATATGCTAAAAGAATGAATAGTGGGGAACAGGATATGTTGGGAGTTTCATAACTGGTAACAGAACCATTCTCTTGGGTATACCTACAGAGAGAAGAAAGGGAGAGGACTCCAAATAAGTGTCATGATTCAGTAAAGGCGCGGCAGGTCAAAAGCTTACAGTACTGTTCTGACCCTTTCCAGATAAGTCAGTCAATGTGTTTGGAGGGTGGGTCACCCCTAAATAGAGGGCGGTCTCTGTATTCTACAGCTCTTCAAACAAGAGCATACAACAAGTTTGCTTGTGTTATTCCAACATCCATCTATTAATTTAGATTGAGCAATACCCATTTTATAAGTAGAGCTTGCCATGGAACAAGCTAGACTGGTGTTTAATTTGCGTAATTAAATGAAGATATCCTATCGCCATTTGCCTCTCTCCCATGTCCTCATGTGATTTCACAGGGCAGTTAGTATCGCCGAGATTCCGTAAATGCAGCTGTGCATGGAGGGAAATGCGTCGTTTTGACAAACCTCCCTCCAGATCTGTCAAAAGCAGGCACGGGGACCTCGATACTCACACTTGGTCTCTCTGTTCAATTCTTCAGAGTTTGTTCCTATTGTATTGAAGTGGCAAATCTGGAAAGACTCGTCTCTGCCTAATTTCATGATTATTGTAACGTTCTTGTGGCCTTTCAAACTTCTGTGTAAACACTTTTTTTTTTTTTTTTTTTTTTTTTTTATAAAAGGTTCCTATTTCAGTGTTCTCATATTGAACCTACGTCTCCATTTAGAAATCACAAAGCAGCAACAGCAGGTTTTCCAGAGCACCAGATGATCAAAGTGAAACTTCCCAACATGCAGAAGCTTACAAAGGCAGAGAGACATGTTTACCTTACAGCCAAAGAAGCGTTACCTTGGGACTTCGCATCACAATTGTCAGACATTAAAACAGGAAAACTCTTTATGCAGAGAATGGGGGCTGTAGATTTCCCAGGACTTTGAAGTCAGTGATATGCCACACATGCCCCTGTCGGAGCGGCTCAGTTTCAGGCTCCAATATAGGGAAGGGCAGAGGAAGCAGAAACCCAGAGTGTCTGACATGACCTCGGACAGAACCTGGATTGCAAACCAGGCCTCCTCCAAGCCAGTTTCAGTAGTTCCCAAAGGGTGATGGCTACAAAAGGGATTTTGCTGAAGACCAAGTAAAAAATCCCAAGGTAAATGTACTAATTTTTCTACATCACCAAGCTATCAGGAATATAGACTACACTTGACAAGAAGTGTTTAAGTTTCCACATTAAAGCAGCTGACACCATGTGGTCAATCCATAGGACGGGATTTCCACTGGGATAAGAGTGCTGCTCTAACTGTGGAAGGAATTCCTTCCTGCAGCTCAGCCAACTCTCCTGCCCTTGCTCCCAACATGGAGTTCTAGAGTGGTAGCAGGTGGCTCTGACACTCTCAACGCCTGTAGGGGCAGGGCAGCCCAAGGAATTGTATAGGGTGCATTTATAGCCCATACGATTAAAATGACGGTGTTCATACTCAAGGGGTGGAAACCCAACGGTCCAATTTGGTGACATTTCGACAGAGCAGACAGTTTTTGGACGCTCACAATAGTATTGGGGTGGAATGGACTTTAATCAGAGAGAGAGAGAAGCGTTAGGACAATGGTGCAACCCAGCAAAGGGGCAGGACAGGGCGGATCGAGAAGGAATATTCTCCTCACCCTACCACCAGAGAGAGAGAGTATTGTATTCCCGCTACAGCGTGTTGGATCATATCACTGACTCCAAACTGTTTTGCCCACATTGCCACATAAACCTCATTCAAAGTAACCAAAAGGGCCAGTTTGAGATAAACACAAGACTGGAAGCAAAGTGTGTGTACAGGAGGTGGAGGGAATGAGTGTCTGGAGTATAGTTGGGGTTAAGTGCCTGGTCCTTCCAGGTGAAATTTTACTAGGGTTCGTAGCAAGGAGCAGCAGAAGTATGAATTACAGTGCTCTGATGCTCTTGGAGCCCACAAGTTCTAGGTTATGGGCCATCCATGTGCCTTTGCTTACGAGCTGAATTTAGCTAAGGTTCCTAGGTGATGGGTTTGGCCCTTCGGTGTGCTTTGAATGGAGCACAAGTTGGCTGTAAGAAGTAGGAAAACTACTTTAAAATATTCAGTTTCAATATGAAAGGGAACAGGCAGTTAGAACAAGCAGTCCTTCCACAATCAGGCAAAGCATAGGCAAAAAGCTACTCCAACCAGAACAAGAACCACAAGGTTAGGGCATAAAGTGTCGTCATGGTCATGTTTGAAAAGAGCATCCGTTCCCTCGATTCGCTCTCACAAACCCTAGGCCAACCTAGATTTCTGGACTGCCCTGAGTTTCAACACCATTGACTTGAAATTGTAGGCAAGAGGCTCAACCTACCGTAAGCTGGTGCGGCAGCACTGTACCCGTATGGCGTCCCGTAGCCTGCAACACAAATACAGGGACGTTTGCAAACTGGACCCATGTGCTTTCCTGACCCTGGCTGTGCACCAACAGAATGTCCCCAAACAGCATTTTGGGGCAAACTCCCAGAGATTTGGTCTAACAAAAACAAATCCTCCTCCTTTTGGAAGTTTCAGAGGGAGGAGGCCCCTTTTTGTTTTCTCTTAAGCATTCTCATTTTTCAGCATGTTTTCAAGAAACTGGCTAGTCAGGGTTGCCACAGAATCAGCTTGACTGACTCTCTCTCTGAAGAGGAGTCCTGTGGCAAAGAACAGTCCTGTCCCTCAGTTCCCCACCAGGTGCCTTCAGGAACCAGCCCTGTTGGCAGTGTTCTGGTTTCCAGAGCTTACTATGGCTATTTGGTTTCTGGAGGCCAGACCCATGAACGTGGACGGCTCAAACACCAACCCATGGCAATGGCAGGAACCGTGGAGCACAGCTCGACAATATGCTTGGGTGCAAAACAGAAGAGGGGTCTTGCAGTCAGTGCCACTTGGCTGTTTCACTGGGAGAGCCCCAGAGCTGTCTGCCTGGCTATGGAAAGCCCTTTTGGGAAGAAGGACCAAGTCATGAGGTTTAACAAGCTTGGCTGGAAAACTCAAGCTGCTTCTGGAAAAACTCCATGCTGGCAAGGACTGTCTCTCTAGCAGGTTACAATGCCTCTTCAGGCAGAAATACGATCCCAGAAACCATACAAGGTCCATTAAAAATGAACGACTGCTTTTTAATATTTATAATTAACGCCAGCCTACAGGAGCGAGGAAACCTCACGCCACCCATATGTCAATCGCACCGGGGAGGTAAACACCAAAAACGGAGGGCTGTGCTGATTAACGTTAGGAAGCTGCTAAAGGTGTTGAGTTACGCTGTAACCTACAGAAAATCTCAAGCACAAGTAATTAGGGTTTCTCACTTTGGAAGCGGCTGGATTTGCTTTGCTTTGGCCAGGGAGTTTGGAGAAGATCCAAATGTTATTTTCTAGGCCAATCATCACACTAGAAAAGCAAGCCAAGCAGCTGCCCATTTGGTTAGTTGTGCTTCCGTTAGCTGCTAGCCTGCCTCGGGGAAAAGGTCATCCTAGCAACCTGACCGGCTATTGCTCTGTTCTACGCAAAGCATCACCCCCTTTGATACGGACTATTGCTGCGCTCAGGGCAGCCCAGGGAGTAACTTCCGCCAGAAACATGAATAGAAGCTGCCTTTCTTCATTGTCACACTGATTCAAGACAGCTGTTAACAGATGTTTTGGCTCCCAGCTCTATCTAACCTAGGGTGATTTTCCCAAACCTGCCACAGCATGACCCCCGCAAATCATCACTCCAAAAGCACGGCACTGAGTTTCATTCCAACCCCCTTTCAACAGGGCTAGACACACCTCTCTCGAGATAATACTGCGAAGGAGGGTTCTCCACAAGCAAGTACTAAAGAAAAATCCCTTGCCCAGGAAGACACTTTAATTCTGAACACACAGAGCAGCTATCTCCCCGCTCCCCTGCTTATTATGGAGGTTTTCCACTCCTCTAGCCGGCACGCAGGACCCTTGGCCAATCCAATCTGAGTAACGGAAAGCATTCAGCAGGAAAGATGTGGTTCCGGAGAGCTACATCTGCAGCTTCTTCACACAACAAGCCCCAAGTTTGCAAATGAAATAAGTTTCTAGTTTTACAGGCTATCTGAAACTCCCCCAATGGCCTCTTCTCCAATGGTACCAGGCACAGAGGCGGGAAGGGGTTTAGATTGCTATCCTGTAATACGCCGTACCTGGTGCTAAGTACCCGGTGGCGGCGGCGGCAGCAGCTGCAGCCCCAACAAAGGCCCCTCGTGTTAGAGCCCCTCGTCCTCTGCCTCGTGCAGCCTGGACCGCTGCAGACACAGCTGTATTGACGACCCCTTTAGTCTGCGTGGAGAAGTGAGAGAAAAGCAGGAATTACTCTGAGCGTGAGGGAGGCCAGCGCTTAAACAGACACCCAATGATCCACGCTGGACTCCTTGGTCGCTGGCATTACGTCTGTTTGATGCTATAATCAACAGACAGGGTTAGTGAATGGTCCCTGATGGATGGTTTCCTGTTTTAAAAAATAATACATTTTATTTCTTAGAGCGCCCCACCGCCAACTGGTCCTTGGAGCGCATTACGGGACAAAGATACAACATATAAAATCCATTTAAAATATAAATCGGTGTAAAAACAAATAAAAAGAGGAAGGGGGGGGGGGGGGGGGGGGCACAACACACAAGAGGGAGCCAGCAGTGGATCCTAAACACGTCTGGAGAATAAATTCATCTTCAGGTGTTTTTTTTAAAGATGAGGAGGGGGGACCTGAGATGAACACTTAGAGAGAGGAGGGCCACACCAAGGAGCCGGCCAAAGAAAAGGCCCAGTCATCCACCGACTTAAGTAGCAATGGCGGGATCCCCAAACAGCAGGCGGTATCTGAGGGCAGATACTCCTAGAGTGTCACGCTGATGGTTAAGTGTCAAATATAGCCAGGGCCTAGACCAGTCAGGGCCCTGAACACAAACCAAAAGCCTCCCAACATTGGGGATTCAACAGCTTCCACTGCTCAACTACTCTTGCGGTCAGAAAACTCTTCCCAATGTTTACCCTAAAGCCACCGCACTCCATTCCCTCTTTCCCCACCCTGAACGACAGCCGTGAAGAAACAGAATTATTCTTTATTATATAACATGGCCACTGACTCTTTGGAAGCTGGTACGCCCAGAGGAAGCAAGACCACCCACCCTAGACAAGGTGCTCCACTTCAGGCTCCCAGATTCATTCTTAGGGCCGAGGTTCCCAAAGAGGGGTGACACCATCTGTAGCGGAGGCCCTCAACCTCATGGATATGCTGCATACCGCATGGGGTCAAGATGGAGTCACCAGGTCAAATGTTGGGAATTGTTGCTCTTGACTACTAATAATTTCTATAGCGCTACTAGGCATCCGCACTGCTTTACAGTCTCAGATTTTAGGAGACTGGTCCCTGCTCGGTGGATTTACAATCTAAGTTGGACAAGGGTGAGGGGAACACACACAGACACACACATTTCCATTTTATAGTTGGGGAACTGAGGCTGAGAGGGTGTGACTTGCCCAAGGCCACCAGTGAGTTCATGGCTAGGGTGAGATTCAATTCCTGGTCTCCCAAGGTCTACATCCAGGACCGGCTCGCTGAGAGACAACAGACTAGGCAGTTATGCTGAGGATCCCAGAAGCTCCTGCAGGGCTCCAGTGGTGAATAAAAGCTAGATCTTTTATCAGATGCAAAAGGTTCTCCCTGGTCCTGGTAGACAGAAGACCATGTAATGGATAGGCTTCTGCTATGAAATGCTGAAGTACTAGGGGGACGGATGCCCACCCCAGAGCACCCTGTAAGGTGTCCTTTCCTTGCACGTGTCTGAGTACATTTCCCATCATCTTCCCTTTTCATTTGGTTATAATTATCTTATTCCTTAATTACCTTCTGGCTCCATCTGCTCATCTTTTTGCAGACAGCTCTTGCTCCGATTTTGGAACACAAGGCAAACAGCGGCGCAGACAGTCCAGTTGCAGCTACAGGATGGGCTGGGACCACACCAGACAGTAGCTGGCAGCCCCCGAGGCCAACCAGCCCCTTTGGGTAGCCCATCAGAGAGCTTTACGAGGCCATCATGACATGGCTTCTTACAGAGAACAGGCGAGGGCCTTCCCAGATCTCAGTCAAAGCTCATGCATGTCACCGTTGGAGTAGATTTTTATTTGATGTAATCCTAACAAGACAATGAAGCTGCAGAACCTTGATACACCATGTAGTAACTGTGGGACTTGCTGTGAATTTGAGAAGGGCCTTGCTTACACAAAACGTCCACCTAGGAGGGGCAGAACACCCCCCCCACCCCAACTTTGCATTAACGCTCTGCCATTCACTGTTTAAAAGGGACACCGAAGTAGGAACTGCTGAATGAAACGGCATAGGTACACCAGGCAGCCGTTGTATGAGCTATGCTCACCGTCCACTGCAGAGCTGGAGTAGAAAGGGAGAGTCTCGAAAAGTCTAATTTGAACACCACTAAAAGCGAGGGAGCTGCTGCTGGGAGCAAGAGTTTCCTGCGCCCAAGATTCCAGTTGTAAATGGAAAGAAGCAGCTCCGAGTAGTCTTGCCCATCACTGTAAAGACTGTTCTGGCGTAGAAACGTTCACGCTGCCAATATATTAGCAGCGTGCTAATTTGGTTTCCTGCGAAAACCAAATGTCAAGAACGTGGGACTGGATGAGAAAGTCTCAGCTCTGCCTCCTGAGCACCCTGGGGCTGCTTCTGTTGAATGCAGGTGCAGCCCTAGGGTGATGTAGGTGCCTCCCTGCCTACTGATCCTTAACTGGAGGGGAAAAAAACACTGGTGGGTAATTTTCCCTCAACACATTTTTACACTCAGCAGGAGGTTACTATAAAAACGCGTTTTTCTGCAAAGATTGGGTTGGAGGGAGAAAAGAAACCCTAATTCTAATTAATCTGCAGGATGGAGATCAAAGCTGTAATTGCTGGGGCTTACTCCTTACCGCAGCGCTTTGGAGGCAGCATACGGATGATCAGCTTTCATTCCATTTGACATTTAATCTCGTACAACTGGGGGAATCCTAGCTCTCCAGAAAGATCATGGAGAATTTGGATTCGTGAATCCGAATGGAAAAAACGGGCAAGTGCAGCTATTCTACAAATCCTCATTCACCGACGAGCGGCAGCAACTCCAGAGATGCCTGAAAGTTCAGTGGGTTCTAGAACCAATGGGCTCTATCCGATTAGAAACAATATATTCCAGGGACGGTCAGAGTCCCCAAGAGACGTGTAACGCACACGTGTGTGCCCCATAAGTAGTATGTCTTGGGCTGAACCTCTCCTGCTGCTGGGAATGCTGTTTCTTGGTGGTACTGGCTGCAGAGACTTGAGTGCAATGAAGACACAGGCAAGACCAGTAAGACAAGGACGGACCAAGGACTTGCCTGGCCAAAGGCCACCCCTGAACTGCCCACAAGCCACACGTAGCTCTTGATCCACAGTTTGCCAGACCCCGATATAATATTCTAATTTCACCTCCTAATACGACTCCACGGTCAGTGCAATCCAGTGGTAAGGAGACACAAGGTCTAGTCCCCCACCCCCCTCCCCCCTCACATCCTTCCCTCCTGCCTCTCTCCAGGAAATCTCTGCTCTTCTCTCTTCATCCAACCCCTCCACCTGCCCCCTTGACCCGATCCCCTCCCGCCTCCTGACCTCTATTGCTCCCACTGTCGCTCCCCCCCTTCTGCATGTCGTCAATCTCTCCCTTTCCACAGGCTCCTTCCCCTCTGCCTTCAAACATGCCACTGTCTCCCCCATCCTCAAAAAGCCTACCCTGGACCCTTTCGATCCCTCTAGTTACCGGCCGGTCTCCCTCCTTCCCTTTGCTTCGAAGCTCCTGGAACGTGTCGTCTACTCCCGCTGCCTGAACCTCCTCTCTGCCAACTCCTCCCTGGACCCTCTCCAGTCCGGCTTCCGCCCCCTCCACTCTACTGAAACTGCCCTGGCCAAGATCACCAATGATCTACTTGTCGCTAAATCGAAGCGCCACTACTCCGTTCTTGTCCTCCTTGACCTCTCTGCTGCCTTTGACACTGTCGACCACTCGCTCCTCTTGGACTCGCTTTACTCTTTGGGCTTCCGTGGCTCTGTCTTTGACTGGTTCTCCTCCTACCTCTCTGACCGCTCCTTTAATGTCTCCCTCCCCGAGTCGACCTCCCCCTCCCTTCCCCTCTCGGTTGGGGTTCCCCAAGGTTCTGTCCTTGGCCCTCTCCTCTTCTCTATCTACACCCTGTCCCTTGGCGAAATTATTGCCTCCCACGGATTCCAATACCATCTCTATGCTGATGACACCCAACTCTATCTCTCTACCCCCTCTCTCTCCTCCTCTATCCGCTCACGCCTCGTCGACTGCCTCTCTGATATCTCCGCCTGGATGTCCCGACGCCAACTCAAACTGAACATGGCCAAGACTGAACTCCTCATTTTTCCTCCATCCCCCTCCTCTCCCTCTGACCTGACCGTCTGCATTGATGGGGTCACCATCCGTCCTGTTCTCCGTGCCCGCAGCTTGGGCTTCATTTTTGACACGCACCTCTCCTTTAAACCTTACATTGACTCTGTGGCCAAATCCTGCCGATTCGCTCTCCTCAACATTGCCCGCATACGCCCCTTTCTATCTATCTCCTCGGCCAAAATCCTTGTTCATGCCATGGTTATCTCTCGCCTCGACTACTGCAACCTCCTCCTTGCTGGCCTCCCTCGCTCCCACCTGTCCCCCCTTGTTGCGATCCAAAACTCTGCCGCCAAGATCATTCACTCTGCCCGTCGCTTCGACCATGTAACGCCTCTCCTCCTCTCCCTTCACTGGCTCCCCCTTCCTGAACGTATCCTGTTCAAACTCCTGGTTTTCACGTTCAAATCGCTCCATGACCAAGCTCCCCCTTACCTCTCGGACCTAATCGCCCTACGCACTCCTGCGCGCGCTCTCCGCTCTTCCTCTGTCCCCTCCCTCGCTCTCCCTCGTTTCTCCTGCTCGCCCAACCGCCTTCGTCCCTTCTCCCTCGCTGCCCCGCATGCCTGGAACTCCCTCCCTGCCGACATCCGCCTTGCCTCCTCCCTCCGCTCCTTCAAATCCCTCCTCAAGACCCACCTTTTCCATGCTGCCTTTCCCAATGCCCTCTAGTCTTTCCCCTTGCTCTTACTGTCAGCCCTCCTCTGCTGACTGCTGCTACCGACCACCTTGTAACCAAGCCAAGTACACGCACCTGAGACTTCGCATCCGCCTGAATGTTTGTTTGTCTTCTCCCATGTCTCTCCCGCTGTCCCCTCTCCTTGTCTCCCCCTCCTTGTCTTTTAGATTGTAAGCCACAGGCAGGGACCGCGTCTGATTGTATGTTCTGTACAGCGCCAGGTTTTGCAACTGGCGCTTTATAAATGTTTAATAATAATAATAATAGTCCCATCTCTGCCCCTGACCTTCAGTGTGTCCTTGAACAAGTCACCTACCCTTCTTTGACCCTCCCCTGTACATTGTAAACTCTTCTGGGTGCTGTGCGTGTGCAGTTACTGGCCCTGGCTTCTAGGTTATACAGTTGGACTAAGGGTTATTGAACACAAAGGCAATAGGGCCAAACCAAAAAGAACATACCGAATCCATCTGCTGGCTCCAAAGCGGCTGCTCTCTAGCGCTCTCCCAGACCCCGGCGGAGCTAGCAGAGAGAATGGTCGTACAGAGAGGCAGACAGAGCTCCTACCTGCGGGAGAATCTTCTTCTTCTTGTTGTTGGCTGCGTTAGGCCCGGAGAAAAGTTTCTCAAGTGCTGCTAACGCGGCGCTGGCTTTGGCCACCTTCTTATTTGGGCCCGCGCCTCTGAACTTCTGCCCGTCGACTTCCACCTAAAAGCAAGAGAGTACTTGAAATTCTTTTTGCTTTTCCTGTTGCAACGACCGGCCCTTTTACCACTTGATCCCAGCCGGAATCATGATCCAAAGAGAATTTAAGGAACAAGGAAATTCACCATTGGGGTGGCCTTCTTTTGCCTTTCCTGCAAACGCAAACTGAAAGCACAGCTCCACCACTGAATCGCTACGTCTCCCACTGCCTCTGGGACACAGAGTGATCTTTGATCCCTCACTGAAACGCAGTGCACGGAGGCACAACCACTGTCCCAATCGCTAGTGGCCAAGAAGGCGACACCCAGTCACCCACAGCTGCCACAGGAACTTCAGCAGACAGGACCTGGATTCATGTCCCCACCCGATACCCTTCCGAGCCTTGGAGGTCATCGATGAGCAGCTAGTCCCTTACCCCACCAGCGTCTCCAAATCCCACCGGGTATCTCTTGGCTAGAGAGAGCTCTCTCACATTCCCTTTGGAGCTCAACTATCCAGCTCCAAAACCCAACATGCTTCCACGTGAGCATCCTCTGCAGCCCTCCTCCCACCCCACCTGGAGAACAAGAGGTCAGCACCAGGCTACTGCTTGCAAGACACACTCCCCCCCCCTCAGGTCATTACAAACTCTCACGCCCCAGCAACGCCTCCTGGGCCAACAGGGCCGTTCTCTAGCACCTCCCCAGCCTCAAGACACATCATCCCCGGATTCCTCAGTTCTGTTCCCTGTCACCTTGGCTGGCGTGGAGCCGAGCAGCGAGTGGCTTGCTCTGCCAAGTCACCCGTACCACATCTTGCTAAGCCAGCTGCTCGCCCGTCTCGCTCACCTCCATCACAAAACGCTTGTCATGGCTCCCACCCGTTTCAGAGATGAGCTCGTACTTGAGGCCTCTCCGTTTTTCATTCAGCTCCATGACTGGGTTCTTGCCGCTTGCTGTGAGGATGGGACCCTGAGTTCTTACCTAAGAAATGCACAAGACATTTTAGAATCTTCTCCCCTTTCAGTGATGGGGGGGACCCCTCCACGCTGCCTGCTCCTGCAGCAGTTCACCTTTCTGACATGCAGGCCCTCAAGGGTCGCAGTGTCTTATGGATAGACGACAGGGAGCCGCTGTCCACAGCTACGGTGCTGGGAAGGAAGCCCAGCCAGTTCCTCATTTCAGACTATTGAAGGCAGCTAAACAAGGGGTTTGACATCTTGGTGACCATTCATGATTCCCTTCACCGATGGAGGGGAGCCCCAGCTCAAAAGGGCAGCTACACTGAAGCAGGGACCAGGGTTCCAGTTTCTTAAGAACATCTGCTACGCTACTAAGCAGCAGGATCAGCTTTCCTATCGCCGAGTGCCTGGTACAGTCTCATCCCACCGCCCCTCGGCACCTCCAAGCTAGAGGCAGAAATGACCGACCGTTGCACCGGTGTATGAGAAAACACCACAATCCCCTCAGATGGCAATGACCCCCTCTTCTCCTCACCCCATGGCTCTCTGTTCTGGTACTGGAAAGCTAGAAGGGTTTAAATTAGCGTTCTTCATGAATGCTCTCCTCAGCAACCTGCCCTTAATTAACAGCGTTCGGACACGTAAATACTACTACTCCATGGCCACTGTAGTGTGGTCTCCACACATACATACGTTAAGATAGAGCCTTAAATCGCATGGCTCGTGTCAAAAACCCCTGCCCCCTACAGTGCGCACCATGCATCACCCACCTCTAAGGTAGCGGAGGTGTCAATTGTGGAGTTTCCGGTATTATTGCTTGAATTTGAGGACACAGTCTCATTTTTGCCTTCTGTATCCGATTTTTCATCCGAGCTCATACATTCAATATCGGCATCAAAGCCGGTTGGGTAGCCCATTGCTTGCAAAACCTACATGAAATCACATTAAGCACAATGTAGAAATGAGTTTGGGGGTTTGCGCACCAATGCAAGGCTGATTATACAGCAACAGGGAGGAAGAAAGAGTAATTAGGAGACAAACAGCTTTGGAAAAAAAATGTCTCTCCCCCACCCCCCCTCCACTGAGCCAGTATATAGAAAAGCTTAGCTAATGGGGAGGGGGGGGGGGGAACAGACCCAAGCCCCCGGAGCTACAAAAACATAATGGAGAGTTTCTAGTATAATACACACCAGCTGTTCATAAACACCAAGTGGAGGCCTCCATATACAGACCAGAATTGAAATTCAGCCTGTAACACAGTCTTGTGCGCCAAGCACATGAAGGATTATGATGGGTCAAACACCCATCAACTGACACCATTTCTCCACGCAACCTAGAACACTGGCCTGTCCTCAAGGTCACCACCACACGGCGAGCTTCCAAAGCGAAACAACAGCCACACAAGCTTGCATTTACAAGAGGGGATGCTGCTGATTTCGCTACAAGGCCTGATGGTGAGCTGGTTACTTTCCAAGGGAGTGTGGTACCCAAAAAAATCAAGCTACGGCTTGCAGAGAATGCAGGAACCTACAGCTCTGGTCCACAGCTGTTCCAACACTGCATGCAGCAGCATAGCTAACAAGCCGCTCAATGCCATGGGCATCGACTAGAAAAGAGAGCTATAAGGAAACCCATGTAACAAAGCTGTAGAGGAACCCATCACTCCACTTGCAAATAATTTTGCCCAGCATTGCATCTCTTGAACCTTCTCCCACTGCTCGATTCCTGTCACCACGTACAAGAGAGAAACAGAGTCCCGTAGTTCAGAACCCCAAACATTTCTGTGACAGGCCAAGCACCTCGGTGATTAGCTTGTATGCCCACAGCACAGAGGGCATGGCATCCTGTGTGTAAACCTACTGCAAGGCCAGCTTGGGAGCCACATTCCCAACAAACCCAACTAAGCCCCTGGACACCGCTAGCTGCAGAGAGAGTCCCTGGTGGCCTAGCTTAGACAGCTGCAGTCCTGCCGGTGGGAATCCAGATCCCTCAGAAAACACCTCACACACCAAGGCAAGGCAGAAGAGAGGCAGTACTTTGCAAGCCTTAATGGCTTTTATAAAGCAAAAATCTCTCAGGACAAGATCCGAGCGTATGGGGGATGCACACACAACTGCCTTCCCAGCAGAACAGTGCCATCCATCAAATACTTTGGGGGCACTTTGAACATGAAAGCACCTGAGACAATGGGATTGTCGGCTTCTAAAAATCAAAAGGAAAAAAGCCAGCATTGTCAGCTGAACCTTCTGCAAAGGAAGTTCTCATTCAAAACACATGAAACGGAGCCGAGAGGAGGACAGATGGGCCTGTTCCGGGGGCCCCCCCTTGCACATGGCGCTGCCAACTCAGAGGGTTTTTTGCTTCATGTTTTGCAGAAAACTTCTCCCGCAGCGCTGCCGCCAAGGCAGATCAGTCTGCATGCCCTGAGCGCGAGGAGAACCAATGTTAGCTGCCTGCGATTTCTGTTTACTAGGCATGGAACCGAATCAGAAGTTCCCATCCCTATTGGAGATTCCGCAGGGAAATCTGAATGCTCGGGACCTCTTACCCTGATGAGCCGACTAGGATTCACCACCCTCCCTTATTGATTCTTGGCAGCCCCTGTGATGGTCTTGCTGGTTTCACTACTCCTCAAACACTGCAGAAAGGACTGGAGCGTCTCTGCTTCAAGAGACTCGCAGTCCAAGGACAGAGCGATGGGCCACGATGCCGAGGAGTCATTTATTTAAACGTAGTCACATTGTCATCATGCACTTGCCCCTAAGTGAGGGCAGTTTACAAGATGCAAAAATATACATATATCCAAATAAAATCCTCTCAACTTTTATTACATTAAAAATACACAAATAAAACAAGAGTAAAATCAAGTAAAGCCCTCTAACCCACAACTCCTCAAGCCCTAATTCAGTCTGCCTGAACAGGCACGTCTTACCTTTCCCTCTGGAAAATTTTATTTTTAACTTGCCCCATCCCAAGGGCTCACCAGGTTTTAAAATGCAGATAAAACCGAATTAAAATCTCTTCTCCCAAATTTCCCCAAACCCTATCCCCACCTGCCAATTGCCCGGGCAAACAAAGGTCTTGCATTGTCTCCGGAAGAGGAGCAGGTTCAGGCTTTGGGAGGGGGGAGTTCCTTCCGTTTGAGGTGATGGAATTATCTGAACTGCCTGTCCTTTGGGATTTGCCCAACTCTAGTGGGGTCGGAGAGAGACCCATCTCATTCAGAATCAGGGCTCCGTCTCAGCCTTACCTTCACCGCCACATGAAGCTTGGCTGTTTTCTTGGAAGGTCCCGATGCTTCATATGTCGTACCGTCAACATCTACAGACATTGTGAAGACCGGGGCATGGACAGGACCAGACTGCGAAAGCAGCTTATACTGGAGCCCCGGCCTGATCTGGTTCAGTCTCATCAGAGCATTCATGAGATCGATTGCTTTGCTGTCTAGGACTAGGATGGGATGGGAATAAAGCAGTGGTGAGATTTGCAGGACAAGGGCAACAAAGAAGTGAAAAACAGGCTTTGCATTTCTATGCTGCCTTCCATCCCAGGAGTGGCGGGTGCCACGTCAAACAGAAACTAATGAAGCCCCACCGGTCCTGAGCGCTCCTCTCCCCCGATACGCCCATTCGTCTCTGAGGCCTTGACCCTCCACAATTCAAATCCAAGTTGCTCTGCTGCAATAGCTCTTACTTGCTGTGAAACTCGGATACCAGATAATGCTACCCAAACTCAGTTTCCACATGAAACGCAGGCAATTCGACCCACTGTTTTGTGGAGCGAACCGCTTCCCACAGGCGGCTAACGCGGTTGTAAAGGTGCGCACATGAACCAGCAGCCACAACCTCTAGATGATACAGATAGCATATCTGAACCCTTGTGGGGGGGGCAACCCAGAATGTTTTTAATTTCATCTGTGGGGTTAGCTTCCCCTCCGAGGCTCAGCCAGCAGAAGGCGCGCTGGGGAATTTGAGCTGGCCTTCAAAGTGGCTGCAATTGAAGTTCTGAGCGCAGTGGGGTGGAGAGAACATCCCCCCCCCACCCCCTTCCCCAGTCCCAGGCTCTTTCACTTTCTAAAAACAGGAAGGCTTTTGAACCGGCTCCCTACCGTAACTGACAATGGCCCCTTGAAACCAGAACAGATAAAAAGCTGTTCTTACTTTTCCTCAAGTTGCGCTTCATCTTTTTATTTAGATCTTTATCATCCCCTAATCCATCTTCAAATGGCCTCTTTAGAGCAGTGGAGCCTGTGCCGAAAAGATAATTCTTCCTGTAACATGGGCTGGAGAGCCAGTAAAAGCAAGTTAGCAATTCCACAGCCCCCACCGGCTCGGCCCCATTCACATCAAGGCCAAGAGCAATTGGGAAGCACCTCTTAACAGGTCGGTATTTAGCAATGTATGTGACTTTGCCCAGAACAAAACAAGGGGTAGTTAGTTCCTTTCAGAAAAGGCAGGCCCCTGTCCCAAAGCTTCCGCCGTTTCCTCTAGAGGTCGTGGAACGAGGCTAGCCTGTATCCAATCTCCCATGCCATCTCAGCAAGCTGCCGCCGCCGCCACCCCCACCGCTGCAGGTATGGTCATCCGTTCTGACAGACAGAATGCAGATTCCTGATGGAATCCAAGACTGTTTTAAAACTGCTGCCCTCTGAAAAACATCTAATGCACTAAAGGGGAAATGAAGTCAGAAACCCGGGGGGGAAGTCAAAAGTATTGACTGTAAGTGGAGTCAGCTTTGCCTCAGTTTATCAATTGCACTGAAGTCCCCATCCCCTTCATTTACATTATTTCGTATCTAGTGTGAGAGCCAGGCTGTGGGGATGCTGACATTTCAGAGAGAAACGTGAGCTGGGCAAAGCTATTGTGCTGTTCCTGGTAAGCGAACCCCAGCCGGAGGGTGTATCAGGCAGAGGCCACATGTGAGGATGCAGGGAGGTCAACGATACTCTAAAATGTACAGCTGTCCCGAGTTCAGCATCCATCAGGTTTTTTAAAAAAGTGTGCGCCCCTAGATCCATCTTTGGTCATAATAGCAATAAAGTCCCCTTAATAGAGAGTGTCACAGGATCAATGCCCTCACTTTCAAAATAAATGGCTGGGGCCAGAATCGCCATTACCCAGCTGCGAGAAACCATTATTCCTCTGACAGCGCTAGATTCCAGAAGACACAATCTCTTAATTACAACACGGCCTGGACCAAGAGAAAATGGTCCAGAGGATTTGTTCATGGGAGCCTGCTACCCAATCTCGGAGCCAATATAAAGGAAACAGCAAGGGATGTACGAAAGTGCACAAGTGTTAACCTTGACACACACACGTCAGCATCTTTACAACAGGAGAGAAACAGAAATATTCTGCCTTGTCCCTTTTGTTGTTGGATGAATCCACCTGCTCTAAAGCGGCAGTTCTCAAACACTTTTATACCATCCTCCTCCCCCTTCCTATTGTCTGTGGTAGTGGAGACGCCCCACATACACCTTGTGCCCCCCTTAGATTTCTCGCTACCTCACGATTTTGTAAGTTTCCCCTAACTCCGAGTGGAGTTAGCCATTTACCAGCTGTGTTCTTTCTTGCCCCCCTCCTCCCTGAATACCCACGTCCCACTCCGAGAACCACTGCTCTAAAGCTCAGTTCCTAGGCCCCCTACGAGCTGCATTTTAACTGTATTTGTGAGCCGCCCTGAGCCTTTAGACAGACATTTTTTAAAATAAGTAAAATATAATTCTGATGAGCCAAAGACACTCAGCGTTAATTGAGAAGCTGAGGAGTGGGCGGGACAGACTGAGCGGAGAGGGGGCCGTACCACATGCGTGTTCGGGAGCAAAACGTCTTCTAACTGCAGCGTGTCTCCTGCCCTTCCGAAAAGGAAATGAACCAGGCTAAGTCTCTCAAGTTTACCGTTCCCTTTCTGTCGCGCAATCCTGAGCCACAGGAAGTAACCGAGAGCTTCTAAGAACAGAGGTGATTTACTGACCAGCGTATCAAACCCATAACCCACGCGTGCCCACAGATTTCTCTTATGGATACACCAGAGTCCCCCAACAGCTGCTGTCCTGACCCCTTTGGGGGCTCAGTGACCTCCACGCTTCCGCAGAGCTCTTAATAGCCCATGCTTCCCTAGCAGCGTACCCCCCCACACACTTAAACTGTACATAACCCTGTTGCGTGTCAGCAAGGACAAATGATGTGAGTATTAATTGGATGAGTAAATTGTCCAATACACCTATAATCTTAAATATTGTTTAATTTAATATCTATTATAACAGCATGGCCTTGAAGGGCTGTGGTTCACTGAGGAGCTATAATGAGCTACGTTTGCAGGACAGACTGCTGAGGCCACCCCAGTGCCCTGGCTGGGAGCCACTGCCCTGCGGTGTGAACAAGCAACTGCCCAAAAATTTCATTTATTTTTTATTGCATTCAGCCTAAGGCCAAGCCTGTGAGCGCAGCAACTAGAGAACTTTGGTTTTTTAGGTAAAGTTTTATTTTCTCTCTAGGTTCTTTTACACCCCCCCCCCCCGTAACACAAAGTTCTCATGCCTCACAAGGACTGGGGGATGGATTGTGGGTCACTGCTTCTCTGTTCTTGTGCACCCTCTTTCTTCTGCTATTAATGACAACACAGGTCCCAACCCACTGCCCATCTCGGCATATAACCTAAAGCAATGGGAATTTTTTCCCCTTAAGAATATTAAGGCACAAAGTCCCATCCCAACAAGCGCACTTAGTGAGTCTTTAGTTTCTGTTCTGCTTCCGTAATCCAACTGGCACTCACCTTCTTTGTCAGTCACCGACCATGAATATTTCTGAAATGATTTATTTGATGGGAGAGGGTCCATTTCCAGCACCTTATAGATCTGCCCGAAGGCCGATAATCTGAGCGCATGCTAGGAGAGCGTTAACAGAAAGACGAGTTAAGACTGCTCTCGGCAGTGCCCGGACAGGTGTACACACACTGCTACTGAAAGACTCTCAAGCAGCATTTCCCACGGAAGGAGGAGGACTTGAACGTCTAAGGGGAGACATTCCTGAGAGAGACTATGTGGGATTCCTGCCGTGCAGAAGGCCAGCATCTCAAGGGCTCAGAGTAGGCTGCTGCCTTGGCACCCAACATGAACGCGACCTGGGCCGCCTCCCAACGCCAAAGCCTCCCTTTGCTCTCCCCAGGGCCTGCAGGGCATTTGAACAGTCGCTGCATTTCTGCCCAAGGGTTGTGGAAAGCAGGGGAACCATGCAATTTCCAGCATAGGCCCCTAAGCTGAGGTTTTCTACCTGGGCGCTGTGTGTAATGGCTTCTTTTTGCTGAACAGTCATATAGGACAAGGCATCCGTTGGCTCCCGTTCACAGGGGTTGTGCAGCCCAGGGCCACCTAGAGTGAGGAAAAGCACAACGTTCAAAGCACATCCAAAATGGAAGAGATTATAGGAGCCACAAGCATCATGGGGCTCAGACACGAACAGGGAAGAGACCAGAGAGCAAGTCTCGGGGAAAGCTATACGGTTAAAATGGTGTTTCACTCACCGTGCGCCTTACACAGGGATAGGGAGCCTTTTCCCTCCCAAAGGTCACTCTGAAAATTGGTACAAGCTCAGAGGGCCGCATAGAATTTGCTCAGGAAAAGGAGGATCCAGATTATGGATCTTGCGTGCATGGCCCTCTTCTCTCCTCCCTTAACTCAGTCTTTTAGTGCTTGGGGGTAGGAACTGGATCCAGGGACCAGATCCAGCAATTTGAAGGGGCCACATTTGGCCTCTGACCCTTTTTAATGCATACAGGTGGGATTCCTTCCTCCGAGAGCTCTCTTACTAGCATTGACAGAGCCAATGTTTTCACCTGAAATACTCGGAAGAGGAAATAAAAAGGTTCATTTTCTGTAGTTCCTGAAAACTGAAAAATTATTGCTTTTTCATCCTTTTCCCGCTGTTTGGAGAAATAAAAACAGGGTGGAGCAACTCCAGAAAATCTATTCCACAAAAGCAGAGACTAGTCAAAAGCAGAAAGTTTACATGAAAGTTTCCGGCTTGGAAGAAAATGCTCTTCTCCAACCCTCTCCCCTGCCCTCCCCACCCCCTGAATTCTGCTGTGAAATCTTTAGCCACTGAAGTAGATAACTCCATTTACAGTAGCGGAGAGTCCGCCCTCCTGTTCCTGAAATCTTGGCGGGGCTTCTGCGCTCTTCCTAAGGAACTCAACCTGCCCTGCTGCCGCTAAACCTCTTCCTGCTAACCATGCAGCTTGTGGCCTCCGCCTCTCCTTGGACACTGCACCTCCCGGTAACATACACAGCAGGAGCTGGGGGGTCTTTAGCCATCGTGCTGCTTCCCAAAAGCTTGCAAGCAGGCCAGGCACTAAGCCACACTTGGACCGGTGGCGAGCAGGCATTCCAAATGGGTGTAACGGGTTAAACCCAAGCCGACGTGGGATACAGCAGCAGCCTTTGGGGCCCTTACCAGGAAGCAGTATCCCCGACGCCAGACACTCCAGCACTCGTCTCAATGCCTCGCCAGCACCCAAGGGTCTATTGCAAGTACCTATAGATTTTTCACAGATAAGCTCTAACGGCTAGAAGACATTAAACTGCAGTTAGTACAAGTGTCACAGGCAAACCTGGTTGCAGTTAAACACACGTGTCATTTCTGTGCGTCTCTGTTAATCTGTGGTTCCTTGCCACAGCACACGAGTCCGTCCTCCCCCCATCGGAGGGAGGGAATCACCAAGCTCACCGCATTGGGTTACACTCAGTTTACATTTTTGAGGTTACCTCTACAGCTTTTTAAAAGGCGAGAGCCACAATTCAGTGACGAGGGGGGCGATTCTGGATTCTGTGGCAAATTCCACACAACCCTTGTATTTGGGGGCATGACAAATTTGTCAAAATGATGGCAAGAAGCCCTCCTCCTCCTCCCAATCGGAGAGAGTTTGGTTTTAAACGCTGTAGCTTTGGAGGGTGCAGGGAGGAAGGGAACTGGTAGAGCACATCATGGAGGTGAAACATTAGCTCAAGTTGCCATTTGGCTGCATTTCTGTACTTACCCATCCTTTCAGTGGCACCCAAGTGGGAACTCTGTTGCACAAGTCACGCAGAATGCGGAGGACAATTACACATGACTTAAGTCCATTTGCCCTGGCCTACAACAAAATAAATGGTACCAATACACCTGTGGAAAACCACCCGGACACTTCCTTTTAAATGCAGAGTCCTACGAATAGGCTCTTAATGGGATCACTAATTAGCACTTAATTAGGTTCATGCAAAACAAAAAAAAACAAAAACAAAAAAAACAAAAGAGAAGTTAGGGAAGAGCCAAGTAGTTCATTTTATAAAAAGGCAGGCATAAAGTAAAGATGTTAAAATTGCTTTTGTAGCCTCATGACAATGCTAGACCAGCTGGCTAACTAACTAAAACCATCCCTCGGACAGAGCAGTGCTTAGAATTAAGAATACTAGACGCTCGGTAGAGAGGGGCTATTATATAAAAAAATATATGAAAGGAGGCATTAAAATTAAAAGTGTCTCAAATTAAACCTCATAAGGGGCTGCAACAACAATAAGGTAAGAACAAATAGCCAACCTGAAACCATTTGGCATGCCGCAGAGACGCCAAAGCATCCAGGCATTTCTGCCTGTCCAATAAGTCCGGAGGATCTTTCATCGCAACATTGTCTACTGGTAAAACGGGATAAAAAGAGACAGATACAATTTGACCAAGGGTTTTCTGTCACAGTACGTAAGAGTGGCAGCATCTCAATGAGCTAATAAGACTCCCAGAAAACGTTAATATTTCTAATTTAAATTTATTTCTTTAAGCGCAGTTATTTAATTCAAACAGCAATTTTTGGAAAGTAGTAGATGTGCATATGTGCAGCAGAAGCAAAAAAGGCATTCACTCCTTATACAAGATCAATGGCCACAGCTACAGACAATCTGGGATCTTATTAAAAATGTAAAACACATTTCAGGGCAGAAAATAGCCATGTAGCACTTCACCAGGGTTTTGGGGTGGGAGGAGTTACATTCTTTTTATACAACATTTCAGATGCAGAGAAATGGCTTGGAGATACAGACAGCAAATTCTCTGTTCATTGGGGAGACTTAGCAGGTTTTTTGCTTTGGTCAAAGTCCTTTTCATGCACCCACAGTAATAAGACAAATTGCTTAATCTGGCAGATCATGCTAACGTACTGAAGGGTGTTCCTCCCTCACTTCATTAGTTTTTTCTGTCCAAGAGTAACAGCCATTGCTCCCACACAGGGCAGATTTCTGAGACAGCAGACAGAAGCCTTTTATTGAAATTTACATTTTTAATATAGCCGGTTAACTGCTTCTTGTCAAGCGAAACTAGTTCTGTTTAGAAGAAGAATTTGTATTGTAAGATAGGCAGAAAAGGCTGCGGTTTTGCACCCACTTAAGCACGTCATGACTTAGGGAATTAAAGTCGTTGTGTACTACGCTTGTGAGTAAAGTGCTTTCTGGATTGGAACCCTTTAGCAGCACGTGGAGAAAGCACACCAAGGGTTCTTAAGAATCTAGTTTCTTGAGAGACGCATCACTTCAGAAAAGCCTATGGTTTTCATCTTTAGCAAGGTTTGGGCAGTATGTCAGCTGAACCGTGCATTTTTGCAGCCCAGACTACCTGGTGACACTTCCCCTTGATTTGCAGGTTGTTTACAGCCAAAATGAAAAAACCCAGATTTTCTTCTTACTGTAGGTCTTGGAAATGCTCGGTTAGAGAGGGATGCAGAAGTTATTCAAGAGAAGAGTCACAAGATGTAGTAAAGGAAATGGTCAACAAATCTCCATGATTTTAGATGTCTAGCAAAACATTTCAGCTGAGATCCTACAATGCACGTGTATTGGCAGAGCCTCCACTGAAGTCAATAATACTCTGCTGGCCAAGCTCCCTGTTTAAACGCTGGGGTGGGAGGTGGGGAAGCTATTTGTTTCTAGGGGTTATAAAAACCCAGTTGCAGTTTGGATTCAGTCCGTCCTCCACCCCAACACTACTGCTTAGGGACAGGTCTGTCCTAAAATAATAATTATACGGACGGAAGTCATGGACAACAGCAAACCGTGTAAGGGGAAGCTGAGGCATCTCGTCTGCCCAGCTGGGATTCTGGTTTGCATCTCTCCTAGTTCTGATCTCAGCAAAGGGCCGAAGTGCTACACGCTATTTTCTGACCCCGATGAACTTCCCAGCAGATATTTGTATTGTTTCTCATTACCCTCATAAACAGAATTGCAACAGAGACAAATCCGTGCGCCTTCCTCTCTTCCCAATAAAAGCTGCAAAGTCTTAAATGGGATTAGCTGCAAGGTGTTTACAAGCACATAAGGTAACTTTCGAACTTTAGTCGCTGTGAAGGCTTTTTGCTTTGCGCTTTCAAGCTTTCCTCATCACCTCTCGCCATTTCAGGAGGAACATTCTGTGTTTCACCATTACCAAATCTTTATATGGTTCTGCAACAAAACCTTTTAACTGGGGACAATATAAACATCTGCTTAAAGCTCATGTACTGTATAAAAAACTACTGTTAATGAGTGATTAGAATCTTCGTAGTTAGAATCGGCAAAAGTTGACTGTCTGCAGAATCCTTCTGTTCTGGCAAAGCCAACCATGCAAGTCTGCATAGCCTCTCTCCAGAAGACATCATGCAACTGGGAGATGCTAAAGTTGTTGAGAAAGCAGCTAAGTTTTACAGTCGCATGAATGAGAATCATGCCTGCCCCTGTGTGCGAGAGTCAATAGACTTTCTAAATTTAACTCATTACTCAGATGAAGATAATCAACCTTAAACACAAAATCCTACTTAGGCTGTGCTCATTAGATGTTAATTTGGAAAGGCCACAGTGAAACGTTACGGATGCCTCTGAAAGCAGCAGGGCCATCAATTCAACCTCTGCGTTCTTGCAGTTACTGCAGACAGTCAACATTTGAGTGCAAGATTCTATTAAATGGAAAGATGGAAGAGAACAGGCAGTGAGGAGAGGTGAGCAACTGGCAGTAGGATTCCCTTCCGACATCCTGGTTAGAATGGCATGTATCTTCATGCTCTGCCCATCAGGGAGTTTGCAAGAATATTTATGAAAAAGCCTCTCTCTTTGTAAAGGAAAGGCAGGTCACACTGGGGCAACTTTGTTAAGTCAACCATCCGTGAGGAAATACTACTAATAAACAAAGGCATCATTTCAAACCCCGAAACAGGTGACCATCCTTCAATAATCCTCTCCCGCTAGCTGAACTCCTTCTCCCCTGCTCATGGTTACCACCAGTGCACCATTAGGTACATGGCCACAGCAGACAGGCAGACAGCTGCTCCTCAGATACGAGGCAAGCCCTGCCCACTCCTGCAGATGTTTCCAGGGGGGGTCTGTTGAGCTTTGCAGACTAAGGCTGAACCATGAAGGTCCTGGGAGTCCATTATTTTGGGAAGCAGCAGCTCAGTTACCGAGCCAGGTGGATATTTGTGTGGTTGAAGTTACTTGGTTTGAACATACATGTTTGGCAAACCGTATTCTTTGCAGATTTCCTAGCTGGGAGAACAGGATCTCTATTCTGTAACCATGAGTGATATTAGCCTTCCAGAGGTGGTCAGTTACACTCTGATTAAAGGACCAAACACTGGATCTTGCAATTTAGTTATGGATTTAGCAGAGCTCAAAAGGGAGTGTTTGCAAGGAATATTGAAATACTAACCCCCTCCCCAGTTCCAGCACTTCTTTTTACTGTTGGTCAGCAAAAACAAACAGGAAGGTGCTACCACATTTGACAAAAAAATAATTAGCACTTTCCCAGAAAGGGAACGGAAGAGAAACCCAGAAATGTTTGTTGAATCGAGTCTGACAACCAGGGCATGAAGCTACACAAAGCATTCCTACAGAACAAATGGAAGCACTGATAAAGAAGTCCATTGCACCTAGCCTTGCTTATTTGGTTAGAGGAGAGATTAGTGACTAATCAAACCATACCGCTGAAAATATTGGTCAGTTTCACCTAAGCTCCCGCTGCCCCGGACAAATTATCGGGATTCTGGTCACTAGCTGCGGGCTTGTGGCTGCTGGAATGAGACAGGCCAGCTTGCCAACCAAGTGAAAAGCAAAGAAATTAAAACGCTTTTCTATGAAGAAAGAGTGAGTAGAGCACGGAATTATTTGAAACGGCAGATTCTTAAAACATTTTTATCCAGATTATTCATGGGTCTCCACAGAGATATTTTCTCTTGCTATTCAGTTACTTTTCTCTGATAACATTTTCCTAAACAGCTTCCTTGATGAACTGAAACTCACCTCTGAGGACAGTAAAAAAAAAATGAGAAGTGACCCAAAAGTATTGTAGCACCATGCCTTTTGGGGGCTAAGTACACTGGGGACTTGGCTACACAGAAACTGGAGGGAAGCGGAGTGCAGAACAAGGTACGCTTCCTGCCTGATGGTCACCAGCGGATTTGGGCTGGTTCTAGCCAGGTCACCGTTGCTGAGACTATGAACTCCAAAAGGTTTATATAAAGTTTTGAAAAAAGATTTTAAGAGGCTAAATCAAAAGATAAAGAAAAAAAACCCCATTCCTGGGCTCATTCAGCTAAGCTCTCAAGCCCCGAGTTAAGGATTTTATTTTCTGTCCAAGGAGATTTCAGCCCTGCCCTTCTTGGAAAGGAACACGCAGGAAAAAAACCTTTGTAGAGTCGTGCCGGTGCACAAGGTTAGGACACTCATGAAGTTTTCTTCCTCCGATATTTTGTGGCCCACTTCACAAGCATGTTGCTATTGTGATGGAAAGGGCCCAGAGCTCAGCATTTGCTGGAAAACAGCGGAAGGGTATATAGTCGTCTACAAATATTTTGAAGGGCTCTCTTCTCCAGGCATCCTATTATTCAGGAATGACACCATTCTTACTAAATTTATCTTTGCCATTCATCTGTATGGAAGCCCCTTCCACTTCCAACTGTTGCCCAAGAACAAAAATATTGTTTTAAAACAAGTCCTTCCCCTGCTCTGCCCCACCCCAGCAAAGGGAAGCTTAGAGAAACTGACCAACATTTCTCACCGTAACGGTATTTTAACATGAGGGGGGGGGGGGAATAAGCAAAAGGACACGTGTGTCCAGTAACAATGGGGGGGGGGGGGAGGAGAGCAACGAGGGAGTTCCCTGGGCCACGCGGGTCCTGCTGCCTCAGTTGTCATGACAGAGAGTGGCCGGTTGGTCAAAGGTCTGGCATCATCCGGCTTCAGTTTCAGGGGCAGGCTTGGGTAGTGGAGGCAGAAAATCACTAACGGGATTAAAATAAAAATAAGACGCGGCTACATGAGCTCTGTTTGTTTACGGCCTCGCCAATGCCGACAGGCAAGATCTTTTAGGAGTTTCTTGAGCCTAAATTGCAAGTCAGGTGGGAGAAACAAGAGAAGGGACATGAGGAGGAATTAAGAGGCATCGTTTTCCAAAGATATTTTACACCCGGGAACATTATGTGCAGCAATAGCTCCGGTCTGCTATGTTAGCTGTAACTTCAACTGCAGCCTTGCTAGGAAGTTCTTAACTTAAAGGCAAACACACATACAGATCAATAATTGACAAGAAGTCTCTAACCAAGAAACACACCTGCCACCTTTGCAGTAAGCTAATTTTCAAAGCAGTTTTGGTAATCTAGACAATTGATAACATTAAGACCCAGTCTGCATTTGTCAAAAAGCAAAACTGTGCAACACTGGGGTTGTTTAATATTTAACTAATCTGAAAGGAAACCAATGCGAGACATAACTGGTGTAAAAGTCAAGGCTGCAGTAATGTGTCTTCATGACAAATTTAAGTGTGCGCGTGTGTCGATTAATCAGAGCTACTGACTGTTTACGGTGCTTTCAGCAATTGTCTCAACAGGCTACAAGAGCTTACTAGATTCATATGGAAGAGGACAAAAAAGGAGATCTTGGTCCCTGCCCTGCAAAGTTAAAGAGAAAATGTTCAAATAGAAATAAAAGAAATCTCTTGATACCTCCATCCTTCTCTGCTTCGTCCCGGATGACAGGGGAAGTCAGGGTCACCTTGAGTGTTAGCGGAGGCTCCTTTGTGTTACGAATGATCATGGCTGCCTCATCTACATGCTGCTCCACGTGGTATTTCTCTTCTGTAAGTTTCTGAAGGATTTCAGAGATGCCCAGTCACTAGAAAGGCAGAATCCCAAAAACACACACGTCCCCCTGGCCTCATGTCAATTCTCCCTCATTGGTAGAGAGATGAAAAATTAAAAACCCCAGGCAACAAAACAGTCATTAAAATAGTGTGAGGTGTCACCTGATTAGGGATACCGTTGCTTCGCAAGCTTGCTATGGTCGGTGACCAGCAAGCTTTTAAAGCTGCCTGAGGATGGATTATTTACGAGCAATCATTCTTGGAACTCATCTAGATTCTTTGGTGGCCTGGGCTCTAAAGACAGTAATCCTGCTCTCCTGTCAGGCAGGGGACCAAGTTAAAGTCTGATCTGCATGGTCTCTGCTCTCAGCCACCCTGAGCCTGTTTTAGGGAAGGGCAGGATAAAAACTGAAAGAGAAAGAGGGGACCTACTACCGCGGGTGAGGATTTGTGTGGGTTCACCTACGTGAGGCTTTCGGAGGAGGGAGATCTATGCAGAGCACGGTTCTTACAGATGCTGTCACAAGGCCACAGCTAAGAGACAGGGACACAGGTGCAAAACACAACCATGACTCCGTACAACAGGGGTGGGGGAACCTTTCCCCTTCTGGGGGCCACTTTGGAAAGTTAGTACAAGGTCCAATGGCCACATAGACGTTGGGGAAAAGGGTGCACTCAAGAAAAGGCCCAGATCATGCATCTGTCCCCTCTCCCTGTGCGCCTGCCCTCCTCTCTGCTCCCTTCCCCTGAGCTCAGTCTGTCAGTGCGATCTGTCCCCTCTCCCTGGGTGCCTGCCCTCCTCTCTGCTCCCTTCCCCTGAGCTCAGTCTGTCAGTGCGATCTGTCCCCTCTCCCTGCCCTCCTCTCTGCCCCCTTCCCCGGAGGTCAGTCTGTCAGTGCTTGGGGGTAGCAACTGGATCCAGGGGCCAAATAAAAGCTTGCCACTGGCCATGTTTGGCCCCCAGGCCTGATGTTCCCCCTCCCCTGCAGTACAACCGGGACACTTCTATTTAGCTGAATGATCAAAAGGGAACAAATGAGCGCCCTTTCCCAAGAACCATAGAAATGTGCACACATTCTCTGCAGGAACTAAGTGAGAAGGAAAGCCAAATCCAACAGGGCACGTTATCTGGTATCAGCTGGGCTAGCTATTCACGAGACCTCAGAGCCTAGCGTCCTGGGATCACTTAAAGGCAGGTAAGGTGACCACGGCCACCTGCACCATTACATCCATGAGATGCTGCTCATTCACCAAAAAGCAAAAAAAAAAAAAGAAAAAAGGGAAGAATAAGAGACTACGAACTGATGCGCACGTTAAGGATCACAATCAAGATGGATACATTTCCACAGCTTTACTGTACCTGTCAACGTGACTGAGCGTACCCGGGGCAGAATGAGAAATTGGCGATGGGGGAAGACGGCTCAGCTTGTGCGTTAGGACGGAGGAAGCAGAAAAAAAGAAAGCAGGGCTGGGTGAATTACTCAGCGTGGAGGGTACGGCCAGGCTGAACCAGGACTGGGGGGGGGGATGGATGCCGCACCGTTTCTACATCTCACGCGAGGGAGTCACATGCGCCAGCTCCTGTCCTAGATTTGAAAGTACATCCTTTGTTGGCTGCACTTTGAACACTTGGCATTTTGCTCGGTACCTACTTGGTTTCAGCCCTTACCTGCTGCAGTTTTTAGCAGAACATGCTTTACAGTAGGGCCATTCATCACAACCATAGGACTGTCCTAAATTAACTCACCTGAATTTGGATCGGGAGATTGTCTTTGACTAGAGATAACAAGGTCTCTGTGGGTTTTTCTTTGCACATAAGAACCAGCTCCAAATCCATGTCATCTTTTATCAGCAAGCCTTTGGCAACCAAGCCAATTCTCATTACGCCACACAACGTCCGACCGCCTTGGTCCCTGGAAACAAAATATCTGGGTAATTACACTGGTCTTTTGCGGACTCTGAAAATACTTTAAACACCGTTGTTTAGCAAGGTAGCCTGCTTTCACTATTACCGCAGCACTCCATAAATGAGTAGCATGCTCTACATTTACACAAGTTGGACAAACCCATGGAACAGTCCACAGTTCTGTGAACAGAAGAGGGGTTTGGACGAAGCTCTGAACTGCAGAGAAGTAGTAACCGCATGCACAAAATGTCACTTTAAAACACCTACTATTCAGGTATTTAAAGTTTTTGAAGTTTTAATGAATGCTAGAACATCGGAAGCTTTGGAAGGCTCCCTTGCTTTCAGAAAGGCTCTCGTATAGGAAAGAGCCCTTCGACATGGTTGCTACTGAAAGCTGCAAGAATTGAAAGGTGGGGTTTTTTTGTTTTTGTTTTTTAAACTCAACCCTGACCCTGGGAAATGTTTAAAAGGAGCTATAAGCGTCTGCTTCAAAGCAATCCTTTGCCTTCAAAATCTAAATGAAACTTCTAAAACATCCATCCCTTTAGCAGTGAGACCCCAGAAGGCACCCAAGAGAAATAGGACAGGAGCCTCCACGCCTCCTGACCGTGCAGATGTACTCATTCAGGAACACTAGCACTAACTGACAGAGGGCTTGTGGAGTTTCTGTTGCAAGGAGCCTACATAATAAATAGACATGACAGAGGGTGGACGAGGGGGAGAACTCCAGGCAGAAGAAGGGGAAGTGACATATCCAAGGACACAGAGCGCTGCAGTGGCAGAACTAGGGATGGGACCCAGGTCCCCCAAGTCCTGGGCCTATCATTGCCAAGCTGCTGAACGCAGCACGCTCAGAAGTGTCAATTTCAAAAGGTGACCGACACCGTGGTGCAAATGGAACCTTGGGAAAGGGGTGAGGAGGCCAATCCCCAGCAGTGAACCCTGACTCTTCAAGGCAGGTGCCCAAAAGACCCCTCCTGGGAAGTGGGAGGGATGTGGCGAGAGGAAGAGAGCTTCCTGGCTTCCTCTCCCACTCCTGCCTGCCCCAAACCCAGTGTGTCTGGTGCCTGAGCAGCTGCTCCTGGGAAAGCTGCTAAGAACAGGGGAAGTACAGCACTCTCCCCCCAGGTAGCCTTGTGGGGACAGCGGCAGAGGGAAAAAGCCCTGGTGAAACCTACTCTCCATTCAGGAGGAAGGAGCCACTCTAAGCGGAGGCAGCAAGAGGGGCCTAAGTCCTACGCCGAGCTAGTGGGTCACTCGACAGACACCAAGGGGGCTAACTCTTGAAGCATCAATAGGGCTGGGGTGCCTTTAAAAGGTTGCCCTCTGTTCCACCGACTGTTTCGGACACTCTAGGCAAGACTTATTTATCTATCTAAACATTTAATATTCCGCTCCCTCCTGCTACAGCAGCTCGGGGTGGGGGTGGCGTACAATATAAAATAGAGACAACGCAATACAAACGTTAAAAGCAAAAAATAATAATTAAAAATCAATACATATATAAACCTATTGATGAGTCTTAAAAACCATCCCCGCCAGCCCCCCCAATCCCTCCCACCGGAAGCCTGGCGGAAAAGCCAAGTTTCTCAAGATAATGCAGAGTCTGAATCGAACGCGGCAGGGCATGTTATTCCTGCAAGGGGTACTGGTTTTACACCTATTTCTATTGCCACAAATAACCTGTAAAGGGGAGTCTGTTAAAATAACCTCCACCAATTTGCCAGGATGATGTCATTCTCTGCACGGCCACAGCCTGTGTGGGTTTGTCAGGCGGTCGTGCCTCGCCGTCTCCTCTTCGCTGCTGCACTTGGGAGGAAGATTTGCGTTGTGGTTTTCTCAAGTCCTGGCTAATCCAGACTCACCACTGAGTTCTGTACACAAGGCCACCAGCCAAAAGGAAGGTTAGCTGGGCTTGGCTGGTAGCAGACGCTCCCATCCATGAACACGATCCCAACCTTCCGTAGGAGCTGAGCAGCCTGGGGGATTGGCTCTTGGCGACGGGAGGTGTGAGTGCCTGTGGTGGGGAGGGAATGCAACTCAGCAAGAGGGCGGATAGTCTCAAAGAACGCTTGGGGGGGGCAGAACCAGTGCTCCAGAGTGTCTTTGGGGAGGAGAGGGGCTAGGAGAGCTTTTCCAGTGCAGCAGCCGCGGGGGGAGAATGCCTCTCTGTGGGGAAGGCTCTCTTCCACTCCCGAGATCTGCTGCTGGGAGCCAGTGACAGTCTGCCCTGGCCGGTCCTGCCAGAGCACCTGAGTTGCAAGGGAATCCTGTGTCCTGTAAGCAGCATGGCCACCCCTTGGTGCAGCCAGAAGGCTGAGAAAAAGTGAGTCCCTAAAGGGTCAAGGCCAAGAGCCGCCCTATTGTTGTGGCTTCAGGGATGATGCTGAGGGTAACAGAGACAGCAGCTTCCCCCTGGCCCCCTCAGGATGGCTGCCGTTTGCCTTGGCTCTTGGAATGGAGGCAAGCGGGACAGTAGAAATGGTCAATCGCCGCGCTCAGCCAACAGGCACATTGGTCGCCTCGCTACTTTCCAGAGCAGACAAAAAAAAACCAACAATCATTTTTTCCAGCTCTGGTTGTTCATAAAGGCTTTTTCCAATCATGCCACATTTGCTGCTCTGCAGGAACAGGGAGGCAAGTGCTCCATCCTTCCCTTTGCAGGACAGCAGGAGCTGCTCATAGATCTGCCCACACAGCTAGCTTCGTTACAAAGCCCTTCAGAAAAAAAAAAAAAAGTTCGAGACTTTCAAAAGAACTAACACACACAGCCTGGAAAAAAAGAACAAACCCCAGAACGCTACACCGCTCTGACAGGCAACACCTGGCTTTGGGCACTTGTTATTCTATAGCCGGCTGGCTTTTCGTAGGAACATTTGCAGACACGAGATTTATTAGAGAGAGGATGCGGGTGCTCACAAAAATGCACTCTAAATTTAGAACGCAGCGTGGCCACAAAACATCCCTGCACGCAAAACCATGAAAGCAAAGCCAGGCTGTTGGATTATCTCAACAGCACTTCATACAAGCTGAGAGCTTCCACCAAAATCATCCCCGCAAAGCTGGTCAGTGCTTATTTATTCAACATAAGGGGGGGGGGGGGGGGAAAAAGAGGAGATGCACGCTGCCAATACTACTTGAAATGATTGACGTGGTGTGCGTTCTACGGAAGGAGCCGGAAGAGGAAGAAAACGCGATGCCTCAGCAGAAAGACAGCGCTAATTACCTTTGAGCAAACGTGACGAAGCTCAACCGGCCATCTGCAAGGAAACAACCCATCAATCCAGTCCTATAGATCCCCTGGGGTCTGCATTGTGCTTGTGAGAGCCAATTTATCGTTTCAATTCATGTAAAAATATTCATGGATCTAAACATTTGCGGTGCGATTATCTATTCTCCGGGTACCTTTCCCACTGGAAAGTGACACACGGCTGTCTGGCCTAGCTAGCGCAGGAGCTCAAATGGGTACGATCAATATTTGTTCGTCCAAGGAAGTGGGTGGAGCGTCAGAGCCACAGGCATTAGAGCCATCCACCCAGGCCTGTTGGTGAGGGGGTTGATGGCAGTGAACGCTGTGCACCGAGCTGGAGGCCTGCACGCATGTCTCGGAGGGCGCTCTGAGGAACCGCACGCCGGGATAGGATCCCATCGCACAAGATGGCAGAGAAGTAGAGAGAGAGTTTAGGTGCTTTTGAAGGATGGAATGTTCTGCCCCTGGGGGTAAATTCGCATATACTGCGGCCGGGAGATGGATGCACAGCCCTGAGCACGAGGGGACTGTGATCTCAGAGTACGGCTCGGGAAGGGCGTGTTCCTGAAATCCGTATGCTAATGGGGCCGTTGCGGCAAGGGAGGAGATTTCTTTTGAGAGTCTCAAGCCCCTTGCAACTTCCATTAACTGGAGATAATAAAAAATAACTGGATAAGCAACAGCCGAGCTCAACATTTTTTCTGCAACTTCATCCTATTCGCTGGAACATGCAGCCAAGTCTTGAACTCCCTTTCTCCTGCCCGGCTTTTCTCAATGAACACAGCACCTTTTCTACTTCTAAATTAGGCAAGGATGTGGCAAACAATTAGCCACATGCTCAGAGTTTCTACTGCAAGTCGTAGTTTCATTGACTGGACACTATGCACCTGCAAGTCCCTCCCCTGTCACCAATACTATGGGCAGCTCTGTAGGGGCAAGATGTAGGAGCAGTGCTTCTCAAGTGTTTTTGAACCATGCCCCCCTTCCCACTTGCCTGTCGTAGCCGAGGGCCCTCCCATCACATCCTCCTTGCTCCCTCCCCTTGCCCAGTCTCCTATTCCTTCCCCTCCCCCCATGGTCTTTTGTCTCTTTCCCCCTTGCACCCTATTATTTTGGACATTCTCCTTAGCTCAGTTGAGAGTGCAGAGCTAGGCGTTTGCCAGCTGAGAGCCTTCCCCTGCACTCCCGCAACACTACTTTCTGCACCCTCCAGTTTGAGAACCTAGGCAATAGGGCATGGCAGCATCACTAGCTGCACCCACTCAAGGCTGGTTGCCTTTCGTCACTTTAAACTGAACTTGAGTAAAAGAGCTAAACGTAACCCTCATTTTCCAGGTTTCCGCAGTCAAGCCAGCATCAGTTTGCCATCTGTGAGAGGGGGATGAAATCCGCTTCCCCAAAATTGGTGAAGCTTGCTGCAGAACCTGCACCGCCCAAGTTAGAGCATGCTTTCCAAAGAAACCTGACAAGGGGCCGTTTGTTCCAGCTGTTTCCCAAACCAGAAGGGCAAAACCCTGGCAGAGTCACGGGGACTAGGCCAAGATGTGCAGCAACAGATGTTTCATGCCGGATGGAATTACACCCCGTACGGTCATGGAACGGCTCCTTTGGAGCGGTTCGTCTGTTGGATAGAATAACATGCACTTGCAAGTCCATTTTTGTCTTTGAAACTGGAACGGCCCTCGAAGCTGCACCAGTGTACCTTTAGGAAAGAGAAGAGTCTGCCCCTTTGCATTTCAAAATGTTCTCCTGCTCGATGGAACTTGAGAACTGCTGAGAACTCTAAACCCCTCCTACCCAGCTCCCTCTTCGGGAGGATTTCAACTCCCTGAGCTACCACAGCAAGGAAACCAGCCAATGCCATGGTGCTTATTGAGCAGGGAAGCAACCCTTCCAGGACAGTCATGCATTAGGAGGCGTCACTCACTTGCCGTTGCCCTCGGCCGTGTCCTCCTTCCCTTCCCCATCTCCCTCCGCTTTCGCAGACTTGTACGTTTCGTCCATCCAGTCGGAGACATGTTTGAGGGCACATTCGACTGTAGAGACCATGTTCTGGACCGCTTCGAGTTCCTCTGGAGATGGATAAATGGTTGAATGTTTCACCATAACATGGCGGTCATCATTAGCAAAAGATCGGATAGATCTCTGTTACAGACGTGGGAAAGAGTGAAGGGAAAAAAACAAAACACAGTTAGAATTTTATCAACTGCAGGGGGTGGGGAGTAGCTTGACAAGGGTCTTCCCTGGCCTCTACGGAAAAGTATTTCGCTTTGACACCACCCGAGGCTGCTGGCTCATTAAAGGTACATGGTACTGAACAGATAGCTGCATTGGGACGGGAGTGTTCTGAGGACAGCGCAGCAAGGTTCATGTCATGGTGGCCCCAAGTCAGGCACACAAAATTCCTAGACTCCTTGGCTAAAGTGGAAAGCCAGAAAAATGGCTGAAGAAAGCAGTTCCCCAATCCCACTCTCCCCCCATAAGCAGCATTTCTACAAACAGCCTTTCCCCAACTTCCACACCTATTAATAATTTATCACCATCTCCACTCAGTGTGTGACTGGAAGCTCCTTGGGGCAGAAACTGCACGGTCTCTAATCCGCCTGCGAAGAGCCATGCCCACCTACAGTTGCTATGAACTAACTGCCCAGCTGCTGGAGGGGGGCTACAATTGCCAACCTAACCTGCTGTGGCTTCCCATGGCTGCTTTTGCATTAGTCTCTCTGCAGAAGCGCTTCCCTTCCTTGGGAAGCCAATGCCGGATAGTGAGTTCCTTCTATTGCATCTCTGCCTCGTCTATCAGACTGCAATTAATTGGGGCACAGGCCTTATCGGAACAGGGCCATCCCCATGCATGTAAAAACACTAACCCCAAATAACTCACCCCCTGGGTTCCTGAGCAAGTGTCCACATGAGGCAAAGGTGTAGGGAAATTAATCTGAGGGTAGCTTCTGGCTGGGCTGGGAAGGGACTACCTCGGGGCTACTGCATTTGTGAATATTCCAGCCAATCGGAAGCACCCCCCGCCCCCCAGTCTATTGGCAGGGCATCCCAGAGGCCTTTGAAGCTCCCTCAACGTTCCCACAATGCACAGCAATCTGAAGAACTCCACGCTGGGATAGGATCCCATCACACAAGATGGCGGAGAAGTAGAGAGAGTTTAGGTGCCTTTGACGGATGGAATGTTCTGCCCCTGGGGGTTAAATCCTCGTATAATCTGGCCAGGAGATGGATGCATAGGACCAAGCACGAGGGGGCTGTGATCTCTGGGTACTGCTGTACGGCTAATTATAAAGGAGAAGCAGCAGAGGGGTTGCTCTCTGTAGCAGGGTGGCAAGCGTGCACCCTGCGCTTCAGGGGCCAGACAATTGCTGTCCCGTTAAGAAGTGGGCCAAATGCTGGCCAAGCGAGTGGGGGAGGAGGTGACGATGCTTGGGAGCAGGGGAGTCTAAGAGGAAGCTGTGACTGGAAGGAGGGTGCAGGAGCTCCAAGGCTAGAGGGAGAACATCAGGGCGTGGAGCTGCGAGAGAGACCAGTCAGGATGAATCACCTGACAAAGCAAGAGTACAAGACGCCGCTGGCAGCGGCCCAGCAGAGCAACCGAGCAAAGAGCGAGCAGGGGAAACCAACAAAACCTGCCAACTCCAGCGGACGGCCAAAGGGTGGAGAGATCCGAGCGGCGAGACTGCGGAGCGGCTGCTGGAGAGAACATCAGAGGCCGGCAGAGTGAGTGAAAGAGAGAAGCCAGAGGGGGCACGGGGGCTGGAATGGGGGGGAGGCCCAGCAGCAGCAGCAAGGGGAACCCATTACCCTCCTGATCCCCCCCCCCCCGCAGAGACGCCATCAACTCCTGCTAGCCTGGCCCAGCCTGCCCCTCGGAGACACCCGGTGAGCTCCGTACCGACACCGCGCAGCTTGCTTAAGGGCAGGGGCTGCTCATAACAGATCAGAGGGGAAAGAGGAGACAGTTTGGCAGGTTCTGATTTCCAGAGAGCACTTTGATCTTGAGGGAAGGGACACGAGGTGAGAACCATGGACCGCCCCCCCTCAAATCCTCCGTATGGGGATGGATGGACGAGGGCCCGGCATTTTAGAACAGGGCAGCACAGCGCCAGCTCTGGAATTCAGCATTCTGATCTGAGCAGGCAGGGAGAGCTTTTTAGAAACAAAAAGGTAAAGGAAGCTTAGACGCAAAGACTGAAGGCTCCCCACTTTGAGACAGCAATCTGTTGCTGCTGAAAAGGACTCCCTCTCTTGCACCGTGTCTATTAGGAAGCCCTTGATTATCTTGCCAAAACAGGTCCTTGTGGGATAAATACTAATGGGAAGAATTTAGGTCAGAATTTAATAGGAACCAAGAAGCGCTCTCTAAAAAGCCTGTGCCCTGTGCTCCCTCCACACCTGCAAATCCACTCAACTGCACTGCACCATGAGTTTTGCTGGCCAACCATTTGCAGGAAGGACTTTGCTAGCAATACCTGCTCAAGATCTTACTGCAGGAGTTCAGTAGAATGCTGAGCCTATTCCTTCTGCACAGCCTCTCAGCAAGAACATTTAGAGGACTAAAGAAATCAATGGATTCAAACAGCTCTTGTAACAGCTGTTTTGCAGGAAGTGGTTACTGGGGTGCTCTCTCTTCCTCCAAACCCCACCCCCTGCTGCTGCCTTCTTGAAGGCACTTTCAGAGAACGCTTGTCTGTGCTGAGCTTGGCATTTGTGCAGTCTTACAAATGCAAAGCACACCCATTCCCTCTTGCAATCCGCACGCTTTGTTAATGCAACGCACCTCTCAGGCTCTTGCAACTGGCAGGGTCACAGACCTACAAGACACTGAAGGAGCACTGCACCTGTCAAGCTACAGGGGCGTCCAGCTCAGCCAGGGCAAGCACTCCGTACCCCTTCCAGTCGGGCAGATTGGAAGACGCTCCCTCCAGATGCATCGCAAGGATGTGCGTTGCAGGTGGGCACCAAGCACAGCCAAAAAGCACCCCGCAGCAAAGATTTGACCTTGCAGTGGGAAGAAGGGGAATGTCAGCACTTCGTTATGCAATCTTCAGTTCAAGGTCACCCAAGCCAATTGCAACCGCGCTTGCCAATGCCAGTTTTATTAGAAAACGTTATTTATGAGTGCCCCCTTCACTCCGGCTTAATAATTCATGGGCAGCAGGCTCACTAGACTCCATTCTGTGGTTTGAGGAGGCTCTGGCCATAAATCAAAACCCATCTGCTTTGCTTAAACTGTACGGTGTCATCTTTAACTCAGCAAAAGGTCAGAAAATCCCTTGAAGGAAGTAGCATTTTAACAAGTTGGCTATCCTGGGCTGTGGGGGAGGATCCTGCCACCTACCATGGTTTGTTACAGGATTTCAGCTCCTGTCCCCCTCCTCTTTCTCCTTTTCCCTCCTCCTGGGTGTCTTTGCTAGGCACTGTTTTGCCTGACAGAACCTCCTCATAAGCCTCTCAGTCTCTTGACAGCTCACGAGTTCATAGGGCCGTGATTCTCCGGAAGTCACGTTCTGTAATACACCTGCAAAAAACAAACACAACCACCAAAACCCTTAGAGAGAGAGAGATAAAACTTGAGAAGAGGAGAAACCACACGCTGATGCGGATTGCTTTTCAACGCTGCACATTAAAGCAGCAGGCTCTGAGAAGCGGAATGGGGAAGGAATTCACCAGATTATTTGTGCCTGAGCAAAAAGCAGATGCGTCTATAGAAAGCAAGTTTTTGCGACATTCCTCCCCCCATGAACAGAGCCGCTTTCATGTCCCAGCTAATGCTCGGCCTCAGCCAACAAGCTCTCCTCCTCCTCCACCATCACGGCCGTTTCTAAAGGTAGCTCATTGCCAGAGTATTTACCGCATCTGTGTGAAACCACCCCTAAAATCAACCGAGGAACCAACAGCCACCGTTCTCTTATACAATAAACTGCGGAGAGCCCCATCCTCCACACGCAACAGCGATCTGAAACAGGGCCGTGGAACTCCCTTCCCCCTGGAGGCCGGCAGAGCCGGAGCATTTTCTGGGGGCAACGCAGGACCTGTCTGTTTGGCCATGTGTTTAGCAGGTGGAGATTCCTATATATCTGTGTGTGTGCATAAGTTGTCAAGCTGCGTTGAGCCTTGGAGGAAGAGCAGGGTATAAATTTGAATAAATAAATAAAATCTGCATTAGGTCAAATGTTTTCAACAACAACAACTCACTAATATAGGTTTAAATCTTCCAAAATGGAAACATTTCATTTTAGAGAGCTTTTATTATTTTCGAGACACAAAGAAATATCATTTTGGAGTTGCCCCCCCCAAAATTTTTTTCCCCTCCTTCCCTTGTAACCAAGCTAAGCCTGTGCACCAGCAGCGTCTCAGCTTCATGGATGCATCCACGCCTCTGCCTATGTGCCCCTCCTGCCCATTCCAAGCTGCAAGCTAGGGGCCGGCTCTGAAAATTAATACAAGCTCCAGGGGTCACATGAAGTGCTGGTCAGGAAGGGGAGGATCCAGATCGTGGATCTGCGTAATGGATCTGTCCCCCTTTCCTTGCGTGCCTGCCCTCCTCTCTGCTCCCTTCCCCTGGGCTCAGTCTGCCAGTGCTTGGAGCTAGGAATGGGATCCGTAGGCCAGATCCCAGAACTGGGAAGGAAACTACTCACGGGCTCTATTGGGCCCCGAGATTCCCCATCACTGCTGTAAGCACGGCAGGGCAGGGCAGGGCAGGGCAGGAGTAAACTGGGGTATTTGCTGTGAGTTCTCTCTCTCGGTCTAACCACAATCATTCCAGTACTCCAGAGACCCCTGTGGCACCGACACACGCACGGCAGCAAGTGGCACTCATGTGAACCCGGAGACTCGTAGGAAGCTGGCCTCGTCCTGTAGCTCGACCGGAGTATTTTCAAACGTGAACAGGTGGGAAGTTGCCCCAGGACCCCTTATTCCTGTGATAATTGGGAGATAAAGGCTACAGGGCAACCACCCCTACGAACACCTTCTGCGTTAGCAACTGGCTGGGACAGCTGCCCCATTTACAGCATTCATACAGCCCTTTCCTTTATGTGCGACATCTACAACGGGAGTCACCCCACACACACCATCACGCTGTAAAGGCGTGAATCCCCTGCACCGCTTTGGAAATCTCAGTCAGCCTCTTTATGGTATGGACTAAGCACAGCCTGAGAAAAGCAAGACCCACCCCAACCCCCCAACCTGTGTCAGGCATGACACAGAGCATAGATTGCCTCTTCCCCATTCAGGCACTTTGGAAAAGCCTTCACTCTTGCCCCTGTAAAGGGATCTGAAAGCAGGAGGAGGGAAGGTTAGAGACCGGACGATAACTGCCAGGAGCATCAGCGTCAAGAGATGGTTTCTTGAGCTGGGGTCTAACCACAGCCTCCTTCAGGCATTCAGGCGCCCTGCCCTCCCGAAGGGAGACACTAACCACCCCAGCCAGTAACGGCCGTAACGTCTCCTGGTTGGCTTTCACCAACCAGGACAGGCATGGATCTTCTTCACAAGTGGTGGCATGAACCGATCCCAACAAGGACTCCACATCAGCAGGTGACACCATTGGAAAACAAAACAGGACAGGACAGGGCATCCATAGCCCCAAGATGATCCTCTGCAATAACTGCGGTACCAAAATCGTGGCGGATGCGAGCGATCCTATCTACAAAGTACTCGATAAACCGGTCACAGCGGTCACTGGATTGCTCCAGGTCCAGGTGGAGTCAGGCAGGACTGACCAATCCTTTCACCACCTGGAAAAGCTCCGCTGGACGTGACTTTGCAGATGCAATAAGGGCAGCAAAGAACTGCTTCTTTGCTGCCTGCACCGCCACAGCATAAGCCTTTAAACTGCTCTCACGCTGCGATCGATCATACTGGTCGCGAGTCTGGCGCCACCATCGCTCTAACCGCCTGCTCTCCCGCTTCAAACACTGCAGACCCTCAGTAACCCAAGGAGACCTGCGGGAGACTCGAGAGGGCAGCGGACACCTGGGAGCCACTCTGTCAATGGTCTTGGCCAACAAGGTGTTCCAGAAGGCTATGATGTCATCGACCGAGCGGGTGTCGAGGTCCAGGTTTGCTCTTGTGCATTTCGGCCCCGTGTATTGAACACGCCGAGTGTTGTCCATCACACAATCCTCGCATCATTATGGAATACAAATCCATTTAGCAACAGGGCGGGGATAGGAGAGGTGTCTTGAAAGCAGAGGAGGCCCTTTAGCTGCAAGGGGGTGATAAGGAATAATTGAGCCATCCTGTCCCAGCAAGACTTGGACATGCCAAGAGAGAGACTGGTGTATTGTGCTGCACTCTTCCCCAATTAAGGGGGATTGAAGCAGATTTACAGGACTAATCGCTTTGGCAGCACAGGAGTAACTGCTGTTTACAAAGCAGACTCCCCCAACCATGCACCAGAGCACACTAAAACAACAGCCAGGCAGGGGGCAAACAGCGGAGGGCGTGGGTTGAAAGAGAAGGAGGAAGGTGAGAAATATGGAGTCAAGAACTTTTGAGGGAGGGGGCTGCAGAACCAGGACAGGTTCCGCCTTCCACAACCACTACGCTCTCGATTTCTGCCATCTTCTCCCTGCACCCACCCCTTGTTCATCTCTCCAAAGCAACTCTTCCACCAGGCTTTCCCTAGATGCTCCTCATCCCCTTAGTCTCCACCCCGACTTTCTCCAGTTCTCCTCTTCCTCTGTAACAAAGCTAAGCACGTGCACCGCGAGTTCTCAACTGCATGGATGTCTCCCGGTCTCCCCGATTATAAGCCCCCTATGGCAGGGACCGGTCTATAACGGAGGACCGTAAAGTGCCAGGTACATTGTTGGTGCTATATAAATACCTTAATAACCACCACCCTGTCCAGGCAAAGAGAACATACACGAGAGGCTCACACTTGATCCAATTCCTTCCCCCGAAGGGACCGGTCACAGAGCTACGGTATTTTACCACCAGCATGCAGAGCAGTCTGCAACGAGAGGTCAAGGTCCGATAGGGGAGCAGCTCTGACTCCTCCTGGGTTCTAGTTACAGCTCCAGGCAAGCTGCAGCCTGGTTGTTTTCAAGGGCTATTTCTGCAGCATAATTTATCCCCCAACGACTGTTACCCACCACAGCAGCAACCTTGGTTGTAGGGTACAGACAATAGAGACATTCCAGGGTAGCTGTCTTGCTCTGGGTTCACTGTACGGGGTTGAGACTTGCTCAGCTCCAAGCAGGATTGTTCACACCTTAGGATGTAGGACATTATTCCAAATTAAATCCACATTATAAAACCCTTCTACACGTCTGTGTGCGCGCACGCTGTGTAACACTCAATTTTAAAGAGGTGGGAAGTCACAGCAGGGGTCAGTCCCTCCTGTGAATACATCCTCTCCCCACCTGTAAGCAGTGGGAACATCTCTCTGCCTCCCAGGAAGACCGGGTAGCTTTCTTGCCTCTACAAAGTGCTCCCGAGCTGCTACAACGCTCTACTGACGACACAGGCTATTTCTGCTCAATCCACTGGGGACAAGTTCTGAGCTTAACTTCACTCTGCTTCTGCCTCCTCCTAGCCCTTCAGCCTTCCCTCCTCCCTGGCAATTCACAATGCGGCCATTCACTCCCGCCCGGAGAACAAAGAAGGCTCAGCCGCCTCTCCCCATGCCACTGTCGTGAATCGATGCACCACTCCGCTCCTCGCCAGGGCTGCCGCAAGCTGCCGTTCCTTGGGGGCTGAGTGCTGACGGCAGACAGAGAAAATGGCTGGCTGAGCAAATTCTGGTGCTCTGCTAAACTGTCAGATAGGCACGACTGTCTCGAGGCCAAGCCTGTGACTCACCTCATGATCTCCAAGAGTGAATGTACCCCCAGGCTGGATCCTGGATGCCCCGAGACCTCCGTTGAAATGGGGTGAATGTGCCTACTGACTGCACCGTGGAAGCATTAGTCAGCAGCAGAGCTCATCTTCAAATGGGTAGAAACAATGCAGCTTTTAGGAGAGGCTCGGTTTCACTAGCAAGCAGGACAAGTCTGACAGGTGTCATTACGAGTTCTGTTCTACCAGCTCCAGGAGAGATCAACAAAGGTCAGAGCAGAGTCAACATGTGTTTAACCTGGCCAATGCTCCTGTAATTGGAAATTATAAACACCAGCATCTTCATTAAAAAATGTTTAGGAAGGGTATAGTAAAATGCATGACCTTCTAGCCAGAGGCCATGATCCACAGACCCTACGAGCTTCAATGGGGCGTCTCTGGTGTAAGCGGTTTGTCACACAGTCAGAGTGTCTTCAAAGTAACTTTCTAGCAGGACTTCTCAGAACCATCTGCAGAGGGAAAATCCCAATATGGTTCAGGCCCCAGGGGAGAACGTTTAATAAAACCCACTAGACAGAACGGATTCTGCTATTAGGAAATTTAAATGCAACTTTGAGAACAAAACATAATTGACAGTGTGGAGACTAAGCATAGAGAAACTGAGATTGGAGCAGCCTCCGCACTGTGAATGGGAGCACCAAGAGAGCCCCTCATTGTCGCACACACTGACGCCTCTGAGCAGAATGTAATTGTGTTGGCATTTGCTACCTGTGTCCACATAAACCATCCCCCCAGCCCCTGCATGGCCAATTGTGTTAATGAGGATTCACGCTTACCCACGTGGTGGATTATTCCCAATCCAAAGAGCAGCGCCTCATAAGAACATTAGCGCCAGACTGAGTCAGACCAACGGTTCATTAAGCCCAGCATCCTGTCTCCGACAGCGGCCATGCTAGGTCAGACCAACGGTCCATCGAGCCCAGCATCCTGTCTCCGACAGCGGCCATGCTAGGTCAGACCAACGGTCCATCGAGCCCAGGATCCTGTCTCCGACAGCGGCCATGCTAGGTCAGACCAACAGTCCATCGAGCCCAGCATCCTGTCTCCAACAGCGGCCAATCTCAATTGCTTGGAGGAAGTACCCAATAGAGCGATCCATTCCCTATTGTTCCCGACAGCCAGAGGTTACATTCTCCAAACTAACCTGGTTAATAGCCGCTAATGGATGTATTCTCCAGAAACTCGTCCAACCCTTTCTTAAGCCCAGTTTATACTCCTTACTAGCAGCGTATGGACAGAAGCTAACAGGACTGCCACGAAGAGCACGTGGGGAGACTTGGATTCCACTGGAGCCCTGTTATCCTTCCACAGGAGGCAGCGGCATCTTGCGCAGAGGAAAGGAATCCGGGTTACAGCGAGCTGAACTCAGCAGTCCTCAAAACCCCCCACTTCCCACTGCTCGGGCAGGCTATCGAAGAGTTCTGGGTCTAGGACAACTGTTTTGGTCGCGCAATCAGGCTGAACAAGCAAGCAGCTCGAGATCTTCATACGGCCAAGAGCCACCATCACAGACGCGCCCGACGCCTGTGCTCTCAGAGTCATGCACAACCGCACTCTCTCTGTGCCCTGGGGCCTCAGCCCACCCCTCGCGGACAGCTCATCTCCATAAGCTACGCAGTGCGGGAAGCTCCTCTCTCCATCAGCAGGGGACACCTAGAACTCCCGCCCCTGCTGTGAGCACCCAGCGCTGGGCAGCTCCTGCCGGCACCTGAACGGCGAGCACGAGGTGGTGCGTGTGACGCGAGAGGGAGCTGCATTAACACCCAGGTAACCGTTTGTCCCAAGAGTCACAGTAGAGGTTCCCGAGAGCCGCCATGAGACTCCCAAGCCGCTGTTTCCCCACCTGTTTTTTGTCCTTTAACCCAGCGCGGGCCATGCCTAGATAACTCGGTTGTAAAAAACCAGAGTCTGCCATAATAGGGACTGCAACAAAGATTCGAGACACCCCAATGTAGACACAGGCGCTGGGGGAGCCTCAACCCCCCCCCCAATGCCCCCACCTGTAACCTAGGGTAAAACTCCCTTAACTGCTTCATGGAGGAACGAGTAGCCTTTAATGCTTGCAATGGGATTTAAATTCCTTGGGCAGGAGGCCCTGCAGAACGACAAGTAATCCTTAACACACCAGCCCTAAGGCAGAAAACGGAAACGGCCTTCTGGAAAGGCCTGGGAAGAGCCAGGACGTTGAGGTTTAGAACCTCAGTGTCCGTCCTACAGAAGAAACTGCAGTGTGAAATAGGCTTGCCGGGCCTAGCGGCAGAGAATGCAACCACCCCAAGCTATGGCATAGACCGAGGGACGGTTCTATTAACCCCCCCTTCCCTTACAAAGGACTCTTTGCCCGGCAGCTCCTCCTTAGTTAGCTCTTGTGCTGCTACAGGAGACGAACCAAGGAAAGAATTTCAGAGGCAGCTTTTTAAGCAGAGCTCAGTTATGTTATCAGTTTATGCTGCCCGGACTTAAAGCAGCAATTTAAATTGCTTCGGACCTACCACACGCTCGTTCAGCCTTTGCAGCTTGTGATGACCCCAGAGGCGACAGCCAGGAGCGACGGGCCTGCGCCTCCTGTATGGACAGAAGCTAACAGAACTGCCGCGAGGAGCACGTGGGGAGACTTGGTTTCCACCGGAGCCCTGTTATCCTCCTGCAGGAGGCAGCAGCAACGTCTTCCGCAGAGGAAAGGAATCCGGGTTCCAGCGAGCTGAACTCAGCAGTCTTCAAACTCCCCACTTCCCGGGCATCTGGCCAGGCTATCCGAAGAGTCGAGGGTTTAGGACAACTGTTTCGGTGGGGCAGCCAGGCTGAACACGCCAGCAGTTTTCAGCTGAAGCATTAAAACACTCTGCTTGTTTAAGCTCTCGCCCGCGCCAGGAGCAGACTGGAGCAGCCCATCAAATATTCCTTAGGCTATCTGAGGTGACCTAGGCAGGAGCACTGGAGAGACAATTAAGGAGGAGGAGAATATAAAGGGAGATTTCCTAAACAGGACGGGTCCACTGAGCATCTGCAATTCATGCAGAACGTCGGATGGGTGCATGTGCAGGAGGGTGAGAAATGTCCTGTTCAAATGAAATCCTTAAGGGTTGGTCCCCCCGCCGCCCCGAGAAGAGCTGCAGCTTTAATTGCAAGTTAATTTTAATTCTTGCTCTACCTCCCCAAGGCAGATGCTTTTGCAGGTAATTTTTCATCACGCCACACAATGCCCTGCTGAAAATTAGGAAATGTGTTGTGCTCTTCTGCAGAATAATTTCGTTTCTGGCCTCCTGCCAAGTGTTTCTCTCTGGCAACATCTACCACAGTTGGAAACTGTGTATCTGGGTCAGAAAAGACAAGTCGCTTTTCAGAACAGCTCAATACGTTTGGCCCAAATGCTGTATAATAATTGAACTCTTTCAGCAACTCTTTTCATGATGCACCCAGACAGCAATCAAAACAGGATCTGCAGCGTTGATTAGTGTCAAAATAACAGACGGAAAAAATCATAAAATAGTTTTAAAACCAGGGAGGAAAACCAACGTGATGAGGTAGGAACCGCAATTAGGGTGTGTTCTCCTCCTCAGCATTCACTTTCAGAGCTATTTGAGAGGCAGAAGCCCTAGCCGTGTTTCTCCAGCATCTTGGCCTCCTGCAGCAGGAAGAAACCCATTTAGTGGACTGGCTGGTAACACTCCACCCTCGACCACCGACAGTCAACACGTCGCTTTCATTTCTTGAGGAAATCATGCTTGTGTTCACCGTAAAGCATTCCTATTTCCAACATCGTTTAAGAGCTTCCAGTAACATGGACTCCTTAATGTCCCTTGGATAACCTGTTCCCCTGGTCAACCATTTGGAGTCTGCAACTTTTCCTCTAATATTCAACCCCGATATGCCTTCCTGCAGCTTAAAATCGGTGTTGCTCTAACCTGAACTTATCTTTGAATAGTAGATAGGCTTGAGGCTGAAGTTCATCTTGTAATGTATCAGCTCAGAAAGGTTTTTCTGGAAAATGATAACATCCCAATCCCCGCCCCCACCCCCCCACCCCCCGTTTGTATCCATATTTGGAAGAGGGGTTTTGTTTTTTTAGTGGCTTCTTTTAAAAATTCTAACATTCCTTTACCCTCTGTGGACATGCTTAAAGAATAACTAGTTAACTAAAGCTGGTGCCATTTAGAAGCTTCATGGCGCATGCGTTTCAAACTAACTGCAGAAGTTACAGAAGTGCAGGGCAGCAACCGGGATTATTCCACTGGCCAAAGAGTATTTACTAGACTGTCCAGGCTGGTCTCTCTGCCTGGATGATGTCCAGTGCTTTGATTCAGGAACGCTTTAGAGGTTTTTAAAATTTGTTTTAAAGAAAGCTTTAACACTGTTACAGCTGAGGTTTTAATCATGTGACTGAAGACATTTTTTTAAAAGCTAGAATTCCACCACCACTTAAATTCAGGTGGAGTGCATCCATCAACTAGATTTTTTACACAGCTTTTGTGGACTAAGATGATATCCAAATGGATTAGGTATCTTTCGCCAGCAGCCACACCAGGCCACACAGAAGTGGTGGCCCTGTCTCCCTCCCAGTGGCTCCTGAATCTGCTCATTTAGTAAGTGAAGAGAGCCAGCTCTTGTAGCTCAGATGGTAAATGCTCACAGTGCAAGAGCCAGAGGATGCTGATTTAATGTCTGGTGTGTCAGCCAAGAGCCATGGCATCATACACAAAGTCACAACCACGGACCTGTGTGTCTCGGTGAAGAAAGTCCTTCGAGAAACAAAAGCGGTAAGTAAAATGGACAGGATTCCAACAGAACCAGAATTCAGTCAAGCCCAACGTCCTTTGCATAGGATGAAGCATCTACAGAATTCCATGGAGAGGAGAGGGAGGTGCAGTAAGCAGATCAGCCTGGTGGAAACACGGTCGGCCTCGACTCCCAAGACCAGCGTTCTAATCCTGTCTCTGCCAACAACCTGCTGGGTGACCACGGTCAAGGTCCTAAGAGGAAGGTGACTTGCACCCCCCGTTACCCACTGCAGGGTGGGCGAGCTTGAGTTAACGAACCAGCGTGCGAGCTACAGGGTTAACCTGGCTAACTCCTACCCCAGTGTGACTCTGCTTCATCCGCTGTACAAATCAGGACGACAGGCTGGTGCTTGCCACCTTTGTGCAACTGCTTTGAGATCTAGAGACGGAAAGGGCTGCTGCCAGGGGTTATGTCTGAAAAGCTGAGTACAGCTATCGGTCAGGTTCTACAGGAGGATTTCAAAGAGAGCCCAAGAGAAAATCACCTTTTAATCCTTTCTATAGGATTTTTCCATAAGCAGCTGATCGCCTGTCTGAGTAGCCCACTCTCTAGGAATTACCAGCATCTCCCCGCTATCCCTGTACTCTCCAACATCATTCTGCAGTCTCGCAGCGCGTGCTATACTCCGGGGTCAGCGGTTCCCAAGCCACCTGGGCATTAAGGCCAGTCACCCACGCTCCAGGAGGAGGAAATGCTGCTGCCGCCGCCACGGCATCGACCCTGTTTTCCCTCCCAAGCAGAGGCACCAGCTTGCATCCAATAAAGCAGCGGAGCCTCGGCCCCAGTTTTTCAGGCAACAAGGTGCAGCGCTGTTCCAACCTGTGCGGAGCCCCCGGCGCAGCAGGAGAAAGCCAGCCAGCATAAAACCAACGGAGATGGAGAAGCCCCTCACGCTGCAGGTCTGGGCTGGCGAGCAGAGCAGCCAGATACACACGACAGCCATAACACACACAGACAATAACAACGTGCAGCGACTGTACACGCCGACTATTACAAGCACATTTTAAGAGAGATGAAACAAGAGCGATCCCCATTTCCTAGGAGAACACCACCCTGCATCTCTCTACTGAAGGTTGCACATCCCTGTCTCAGAAAGTCCTAGTGTCGCGACTGGGCTGGATCAGTCCAAGCTCTAGGCCTGTTTGTCTGGCAAACCTTGTGCTCCTGCAAAAGCCCGTCTAAAACTCAGAGCACTCTCATTTTAAAAAATAAATTAAATAAAATATTTGAAGTTGGGAACATTTCCACCAGCTCTACTGCGCATGTCGTTGCAAGTGTTAGTAATTTGTAGATGGGGAAGAGACTGGCACAGCCAAGGTTTCCAAAAGCTGCTAATGATTTGGGATACCTCTGTTTGCAAGTCTCCAGCTTGGCAGACCTTCAGGAAGCTCAATTTTCGGTTGATGGATGCTCGACACTTAATTTTCAAGCGTGCCGTCCCTAAACTGAGATGCCAAAGACCAACAGAGAAGTCAGAAGAAATGGGGCTTGTTCAGATAATGAACTTTAAAAGACGTGCTTTGCCCACTCGAGGGTAAATGCCTCATTGGGTTCATCAACAGGTGCTCCACAACGTTCCAGGGCGAGCAACCGTGTGAATGCTACTGCTCCAGAGCAATTTACTTTGGATCAGAGGTACTGTTGCCAGAGTAGCTGGAAAATTGCAGTAGTGTTGTTCACACGGCTCATTAACCACGAAACCCTATGAAAACAAAATCGCCATGATGTCAAAGCTCAGCTGACCACGGCCTTGGTGCAAATGATGCAGTCAGATCACACCAAGTCCTGGAGTAACAGGAAACAGAGTCCAGATCCTTCAATGTTCAGGCCACAACGACCACCTGCCCTTGCACACGGAGCTTCAGCCAAGTGCAGTATGAAAGTAGCAGAGAAATCAAATCTGGGGGAACAGGGGTCGCTAGTAAAGATCTGACTCTAGTGGCATGGCACAGCACTGCAGAAAGAGCAGCAGGAGCTCCAGCTGAGCCTGCCACAATCATTGCAAGTCAAGAGAAATTGGGTCTATAGTTACAATAAATTATTCAAAGTATCTGATTAATGAATTTTAAACATAATCAGTTTATATTAGTAGTTTGATTTATCAAAAGTACTTGATTTGCAACTGAAAACTAAAAGCTTAACAAAGATTGATTGATTTAGATTTTTATCTTGTCCTAACCCTCATGGGCTCAGGGCGGCCAAAGTAAAAAGTTAAAATACAGAATAAAACCCATAAAACACATTATAATTCCCTCCGCCCCCTCCAATCCCCCAGGATCTACCCCCCTGCCCCAATAAATACATCTTACGCTGCCGCCAGAAGATGCTCAAACAAGGCAAATCTTCAAGGGAAGGGAGTTCCAAAGCCACGGAGCAGCCACCGAGAGAGCCTCTGGGCAGACCCGGGTCAATACCGGAGAGACCGCAGTGGGACATAAAAAGGCGGCCTTTTAGATACGTTGGGGCAAGCGGTTTAGAGCTTTATAGATTTAAAAAAACATCACCTTATATTGTGCCTGGAACGCTGTTGATAGCCAGTTCACCCATGGTCTTTCTAGACACTCAACACGATGGTCTCAGCACAATCCTAAGGGGATTTTCAAATGCCAACCTATCTAGGCTTGATACTGGCCCCAACAGTGACCACTGGTTCTTTGTTGAAGAGCCTCTAAAACTACCAGGAAAGCCCATTCATCCCTTGGGGCTCATAGGCTTGACCTCACGATCGAAGACAGACGAAGGCAGGGTGAAGGAATTCTAAACTAGTTGCTGACACTTACGTGACAACTTGATACGAGTTCAGCGCGTACCGCTGCCCCCTCATCAAATGTTTACAGGCATGTGTAACGGAGCACGTTCCAAGCCTAAACGAGAGAAAGTGGAACCATTTTCAGAGCGCATAGCACATAGACTGGAAGATGCATTTTTTGGAGTAGAGCTCTTGTTACTTTCTATAAAGCACACGCTAGGCACGATAATAAATAATTAAAGCATATTGCTCACTTAACGCAAGAGTGGGACACACTCAAAGTATTAACGTATTTATGAAGAATTAAAAATGTAATTTTTAGGAACTTGCCGTTTGCATTCTTCTGCGTCTGCAGAGCATTTACTCTGGAAACTTGGAGTCTGTTCAACACACACATCTGTTTGTGCCCCTACGAAGTGATGTATTAGTTATGAAACCACTAACCTCCAAAAATTAAACGTTCCGAGATCGAAAGGCTTGTCATACGACAGTATTTTACTGCAGAAGGTTGTTAATTGGAAGCATTACATCATGCCTCAGTGACATTGGAGCTCTGCAGTAAACTTAATGATGCAACACTAAGATTTGATTTAAAAAAAAAAAAATTTCGGACAAACTTTTTTCCCCTAAAAAAGCAGGCAACAAATAAGAATATCATGAAGATGGCAGAAAGCTTCTTTCAGTTAATTTTGCTGTCTTTTCTTGGGCTACCCAGTATGTGCCTTTGTAGGTCATGCAGTAGGCTTCAAATAAGGTATTCTGCCTTGTTACTGCATGGTCTGCACACAATTACATTTGCAAGGGAATTAAGACTATATTAGCAAAAAACAGAAAATGCACCTTTTCACACAGGAATTTTGGGCAGAATAAAACCTGCACCTAAAATATGCTCATCAAAAACATCACGAGTGGTATTTATAAAAGGAACTGTATGCGGCAAATGGGTAAAAAAAACCAGGAGGAAGGCAGGACTCGACCCATTGCTAGCTGGCACTCTGCCGCGAAGCTCCTAAAATCGGGCATGCGGGTGGCAGTTACTCCAGGTGAGGGGCTGTGGGAATAATGGGAACAGGTAACTCTGGTCATGTGACCAGAGCTACGACTTATAAAGGGAGAGGAAGGGCCGCCAACAGGAGACCCGCAGAGAGGCAGCCGGACAGAACGGTACCAGCTGCAGGTAGAAGCTCCCCAACCTGGGCAAGGTGCAGGGAGCCCAGCAGGAAAGAGGACAGCCCTACTGCAGGTGAGGCCAGTCCCTGAAATGGAGGAGGCAGGGAACACAAAGCCTGCAGAAGAAGCCCAGTGCAGGGGTAACCAGGAGGCCCAAGAGGAACCAGTTTCTAGGGCAAGTGGCCCAGGGGGCTCTAGTTAAGGAAGGGGTCAGAAACATCATGTCCCTGCAAGTTAGGGAGGCAAGAAGGACATCAAGGCATGATACGTGGGAACGGCAGAGTGGGGTTTAGGGACCCCTGGCCAGGAGATGCCCAGGGCTAGGGAACCGTCAGCCTGGCCAGGAACCTCAAAGCGCAGAGGCACCAAAGTGGGGAAGCAGGTCAGGGACTCACATGAGGGAGAAGTCCTGGGAGGATCAGCCATGGTCTCGGCGTAGAGACGAAAGACCTTAAGGACCATCCCCTTCGTGAGGGGGATTATGGATGGAGACCTCTCAGGTGGAAGCTGGAGGCTCATGGGGAATGTGACTGGGACAGAGCAAGGAACACCTTCCCAGTACAAAGAAACAACCGGAGCAGGAGCCAGAACTGGTAAATTGCCAGTCTGGCGTCACAGTGCTGTGAATTCCCTGTAGTTACTACTTCTTAGGTATGGTGGCCAGCATTGCAAGGATCGAGGCAGTTCCTCACTGCCAGGAGCGCTTGTGTGATCAGACGTAGAGGGGGAAGTTACAACTCAGATGCTGTTTCTTCCGATTAACACACACAGAGCAGTGACAATTTCAGCACTTAATACTCAACCAGGGCTCCAAAATGACGGCTTGGGACCCCTTTGTGCACGGGGTCTTGAGTCCCAGTCGATATCTGATCTACTTTACATTGGCCTTTATGCTGCTGTCTGCGGTCACACAGGGTTATGCGTGTGTCAAAAAGGGGTTTCAGGCCAGAAGTGTAGAAGCCACTGGGTCAGAGACTCTCCTGGAACGTTTGCACGTGGGACTCAATGCCCCATGGTATCACTGAGGTAAACAAACTTTGCAGAATTTGAACAGACTGATACAGAGACCAACTCCGTGCTGTATTGCCAACCCCAAGAGTTCAAAAAATCCATGACAGGCTCGAATATCATAAGACTTAGAAACCATGACATTTTAAAGGCATTTTGTATTCTCTGTACTTTAGGAGGGTTTTTTTGAGCTCTTTGGCCTCACACTTAGCTTTGGGGAAAACAATTTTCGACTATTTAAGTGCAAGATGTGTGATAAAGTCACAAGTTCACACCACCATTCACAGTAAACCAAGATTTACATTTATTTATTTTTTAGAAAGGATTTAGATCTTCCTGTTTCAGGACATGAACCATTTTCTTATCAATGCATGGGTTATATTATTCTAAAATAAACTGGGCAGACTACCCAATGCAAACTTTCTTGACTATCCCTCTGAAGCATCCAGTACCAGCCAGAAACAAAGGAGGACTCAAAGGTCTGACCACAAAAAGCACAGCTGATCCAGCTACTGACAAAGCACAACCAGCCTAATATTAAAAAAATGACTGTACAATGAGAGATCCACTAATAATAATATTAATCAATGTTATTGTACTGGCCATTGCCATGACAAATTTCACATATCATTCAACAACAAAACTGTACAAACAAAAATGCCATAATTGTACATAATCACTACACACTAAAAAGTCACCGACACAAATATGATCATTTACAGAAAACGAGCCTAGGCCCATGTATCATCTAATTGTCAAAAGGAAGAGCCGCACCGAACACCACAAGTGGACTCTCCTGCTTGCTCTTAACCAACTCCAAAGCCAAATCAATGATCAAGACCATAATAAACCAAAGCCTTAGATGAAATAAGCCGATTTAATTTGCCAAATCACCTAATCGATTTCTCCACCCACCTCCTGACCATCAAACCGTGTAGCACAAAAGTAGTTCTCCTCCCTTGAAAAAGCATGAACACAAAAGGTTTGGCGTTTTAAACCTACCCACCAGTCACTGGTCAAGTAGCAGCACCCCTTTTAGTTGCACCCAACCCGACAGATGAACCGCTGCCCAGGCAACACGTTACAACACGTTACCTCGCTGCACTTTGGAAAATGTGCAGCCAACTTCTCAATTGCAAAGATGCAACGCTCTCCCACCCCCGCCCCCTGCTTTCCACCAAAAGCAAATCAACTTCTTGGCGGTGGGATCAAAGACACTCTCCAGCCCAGGATCTCCAATTGCAGAGATTACTAATATTTTTGACTGAGACACATCCCTGTTTTGAGACACATAATCCCATGGCCCTAGACAGCAAAAAGGCAGCACGTGGTCTCTCTCAACAGGGATGGTGGCCTCATCCACAGACAGCAATCCCCACAATCGGGGGACTCCCCATCTAACCATGTCTGTTTGCTGCTAGGCACGTTGTTGACACCGTATACAAATAAACGACTGTCTCAAAGCGTGTGCCAGCAGCAGAATGTGTGTGCCAGTCACTAATGGGTACCAGAGATCAGAGAGGTGCACGAAGACACACCCTCTGCGCTATGTGCAGATACAACACTTTCTGTTGTTAAGAGAGCCTAAATACTCCCACTTAAAAAAAATAAATCCTGTGTAATTTTGGACTATCTGCACCGTTCCTAAATAAGGATTCTGCTTTTAGTTGCAAATGTACATTAACATATGTACGTATGTTTTCTTTTTCCAAGCCATCGCTTGACCTTAGCAACAGAAATAATAGCAGCTGTTTCCCCTCTTGCATTACTTCCCGACTGTCCCTGCCGACGACTTGGAGAAGTTGGCATTTTTAATATTACAAATCCACACTGGCTCCTTGGCACATTCCCTGCCTTTCAGCTGGTTTAAAGATTAATGAGCCTTCACTTAAATGCACTTCTACTATGTCAGTCTAGCTGCTTCAACTGCTTTATGAGTTATATAAACAAAAAAGGGATATATGATGAGCAGGAAGCCAAGAATTCCAATGTCACTTGTAAGGAACTCCAAAGCCACTCAGCTATATAAACAAATCTATTTAATTTTTTTTTTACTAAAAACTGAGAATCTAATCTTGCCATTTCAACAAATTCCAAGCAGAAATTTTTCATTGTTTTGAGGACACACACACACACACACACACACACACCCTCCAGAAGTTTGGTTTTCAGTAATTTTGGTTACTGAAAAATGAAAATAAATCTTAAGGAATTTTCATAGACTCAAGGAATTTAGTAGAACTGGTGGTAGCTGGACCAAACATTTGGATTCGGTAAAGCTGATCACTCCTCTGATGGAATTTTGAGATTCTGGAGAACAGCAGGGGCCAAACCTGTCCAACCCTTTGTCCATCTGGTTAACCACAAATTGATCCCAGAGATGACATATGGGGCTGCGATCTGGGGCCATGCCTATACTCCGAGGCTTGGAACAGCACAGATGAAAATCTGTAAAAGGGTCTCAGGGGTTCCACCCCTTCTAGTATGGTGAGGGCTGAGCTTGGTGTTTTTTCTGTCGAATATAAGATCAAACTAGCTATATTTAGATACTGGATACATCTCCTCCATATGAGCAAACTTAGGCTTCCTGGGCTGTGCTTCATGGAACAAAAATAATTCAAGGGGAAAGTTTCATGGGTTTACAAAACCAAATGTTTAATTCAAGCCTATGGCCTGTCCATTACTGAGTTAGCTAGTGGCCCTCAGGAAAAAGCCCAGCTGGAAGGCAGGACTAGCGATATCTTTATTCAGGCTAATATGGCCCAAGTCAAAGCCTGTTTAATTGCTCCACGATATGCAGAATACAAAACTTTGTTTATGTATGAAGACTATCGTTTATCAAGAACACAGTGGCTAGGGCTGCCTTTACTCGTATGAGGATGCAATTGTTTCCCTCTACGGTGTTGGATGGGTGATATAAGGGAATTATGTACAATTTGAGGTTCTGTAGTTGTCGTCAGATTAAGATCAAATTGCCCATATAATGAGAGTCTAAGGTCTAAAATCATGACCTCATCACTAAAAGGGAAAGAACATTGGAACGGTAGCTGGAAAATGTCTTACCTATTGGCAAACTCAAATGTGGAAACAACAAGGGCAGTGGCAAAATTTGCCTGGCTGGCAGAACTTGGCAGGAAAACCAGGTAAACTGTGAGTGGTTGAGAGGGACTCAAAAGTGTTGATAATGGTTCCACCATTGGACAGAGGGGGCTCTAATTGTTATTCAGGCCAGATTGATGCAATTACTTTATTTTTTGATAGACTAATGCAATCTGAGGTTGGAGAATTAAGGGAATGTCCATTGGGCTTTACTGTTAAAATGCATGTTCGGAAAAACGCTTTGCAACTGATGCAGTACAGGAATATGCTGATTATTTTGTAAGACCCCACTAGGACTGGGTACAATGAAAATCAAGATTGGATGCAGGGGTCAAATGATGCTACCATAAGTCCCGGAAAAGGCAAGGCAAATTTTAGTATTTTTCCTCTTCTGTTCCTTTCTATTTTAGTATTTACAGCTGTTTAAGCGCTATAATTTTAATTTATTTTAAATGATGATATGTTTATTGTTAATGTTAATTGTGTATTGAATTTGTTATGGCCAATGGCCCAAACAATGAAACTATTATATATATTATATAGTAGAACTGGAAGCTTTCTATACAATTTTGAATCTCCAAAAATACTAATTTCTGCTGAAAGGATCAAGCCGAAGTAGTTTTGACCAATCCTAGAAAATGTCTCCTCTGCTGCATGTCACGGTAAACCGGCTCCAATGGCCAAATCCTTCCTAAAAAACCTACTTCCATCTGTCTGGATTTCCCTTTCTCCTGAACTCCATAGATTCCTTGTTTATGTCTATCTGTAACCAAGCCAAGTGTGTGCACCTTGTAACTTCTCAACTTCAAGACTTTGGGTAATTTCAGACATGACGGGCCGCCAGGCCTGCCACGCTGAATTGCGCTCCGGGATCCGTTTCGGATCCTGGCCAGGAATCACTCCGGCTGTCCTTGAGACGTGCTGGCCTGATTCCGCCTGGGGATTGGGTGGGGCTGCGCGGCACGACGTGCGGCCGGACAGCCCTGCCCCCCCGTGCTCCCCAGGCCGGCCGCCCTCCGGGAGATGGGCGGGCGCAGCAGCCAATCCGGAGCCGGCGGTCTGGAGCTGGAGGTCCGAAAGCATGGTCAATGAGATTCCCGCTAGGTATTCACTGGGGTGAACATCTGGCGGAAATCCCTTTAGACGTTACGGTACCATCGGCCACCACAGGGGATTCACTGTGGGTGATCGTGGTATCGTAACGTCTGAAATTACCCTACATCCTAGTCTCTCCCTATATGTCCCTCCCCTCTAGTCTAGATTGTAACTTCCTCAAGGCAGGGATCTGCTCATCATCACCCTGTACAGTGCCAGATGCATTGCTAGCACTACATAACAACAACATGGTGACTAGATGCAAGTAGCGTGGTCAGTGTTTTCCATACCCTTCCAGGTAAAGCTCAGAGTTCAAACGTATTGCTATTTGAATGAAAAGAATGTCATTCTAAGAACACAGAACTCTGGCCTGCTAAGGTGTGGCACAACATACAGGAATCTAGAGACACGAGTTTTTGCAGGCAGGGGATGGGCAAAACATTAGGATTATTAAGTGCATTTACTCTACCTTATTGTTTCCCCAAGTTTCAAAAATAAATGCTTGCAAGACAATCTGTCAAGAAATGAAAGTGCAGCACTGCACGCAGCACACAAACGATATCTTTGCAACAGCAAGTCTAGCAACCAGCACTTTTTCCAATGGTCTCAGTCACTGCAAACCCCGAATCTGGCATTGAACAAGCAGGTGACCATGGAATGCATACTGTTTAGTGTGTTGCAGCTAGAAGAGCATGGCGAAGTTCTGTTCTCTGGGATGATGGAGACAAAGTCGTTCAAATGATCTTGTGTGGTGTAGTGGCTAAGTGCGCAGTACCTGGACCAGGAGGTAGGGGGAGGCCCCAGTTCAAGTCTCGCCATAGCCAGAAACTCACTGGATAACCTTGGGCCAGTCACAATATTCTCTCAGTTGAACCTACCTTACAGGGTTGTTGTGAGGACTAAAAATTATGTTAATTAGTTCTATGTGATGCATTCTGAGTGCCACAGGGGGGTGCTATTTAAAAATTATTATTAATAATATTATTTTATTGGACCGACATCTGTTGGCGGCAATGTGAAAGCCTTCAGGTCACACAGGGCCCTTCCTCAGGCAGGTAGCACAGCCACTCACCAACAGAAGTTGGTCCAATTAAAGATATCATTTGAACTGCTGTCTCTTGCATCTGGGACCAACACGGCGCCATTCTCTCTAGATTATTTTTATTATAAACTTTTATATAGCGCCAGAGATGTACCTGGTGCTTTACAGAGAATAAGATAGACACAGCCCCTGCCCGAGAGCTTACAATCTAAAGACAGGGGGAGGGGAGGGGAGGGGAGACAGGGAAGGGGGAACAGAGGGAGAGACAAGGGATGCAACATTCATGAGGATGTGAGAGCTCGGGTACACGTTCTTGGCTTGGTTACATTAATTGGAAATATGCAGATAACAGGTGGGGGATAATCCAGGGTGGGGATGATTAGCAGGAGTTAGGAAGGGCGGAGCAGAAGAGGTGGGTTTTGAGAAGGGACTTGAAGGTGTGGAGGGTGGGGGCAAGGTGGACGAGGGCAGGGAGGGAGTTCCAGGCGTGCGGGGCAGCGAAGGAGAAGGGACGAAGGCGGTTGGGGGAGCAGGGGAGGCGTGGGAGGGTGAGGGAGGGTATGGAGGAGGAGCGGAGGGCACGAGCAGGGTTTCGGAGGGAGATCAGGGCAGAGAGGTAGGGAGGAGTGAGGTTGTGAAGGGCTTTGTAGGTGAAGACGAGGAGCTTGTGCAGAATACGCTCAGGAAGAGGGAGCCAGTGGAGAGAGGAGAGGTTGCACATGGTCAAAGCGACGGGCTAGGTGGATGATCTGGCAGCAGAGTTTTGAACAGAGATAAGGGGAGAAAGGTGAGAGCAGGGAAGGCCAGTGAGGAGGAGGTTACAATAGTCGAGGCGTGAGATGACTAGGACGTGGATGAGAGTTTTGGCAGAGGAGACAGACAGAAGGGCGGATCTTAGCAATGTTGTGGAGGGAGAAGCGGCAGAGTCAATGTAGGGTTAGAAGGTGAGGTGCGAGTCGAAGATGAAGCCCAAGCTACGGGCTTGGGGGACAGGGAGGATGGAGACCCCGTTAATGGCAATTGACAGGGAAGAGGGAGAGGAAGGATTGGGAGGGAAGATAAGGAGTTCAGTTTTTGCCATGTTCAGTTTGAGTTGGCGTTGAGACATCCAGGCGGAGATATCAGAGAGACAGTTGGTGAGACAAGCTTGAACAGAGGGGGAGAGGGAAGGAGTAGAGAGATAGAGTTGAGTGTCATCAGCGTATAGGTGGTATTGGAAACCGTGGGAGGCAATGAGTTTGCCTAGGGATTGGGTGTAGATAGAGAAGATTAGAGGGCCAAGGACAGAGCCTTGGGGAACCCCGTCCGAGAGGGGTAGGGAGGAGGAGGGGGAGGAGTTAGGAAGAGATACATTGAAGGAGCCGTCAGAAAGGGAGGAGAACCAGTCGAGGACAGGGTCCCGGAATCCAAGGGAGTGAAGCGAATCAAGCAGGAACGAGTGGTCATGCAGAGACAGCCGGAATGCAAGTCGAGAGATTAAGGGATGCTGATTACACATCAACTTTCAACATGATTTTTTCCCCTTCAGTCCTTGTACAGCTTTGTTTGGGTTATCTGGATGTCTCTGTACAGCTCTGTCACTTAGGAACAAGCCTGGAGTCATTTAGCATCAAAGCCAGTCTCTCTGTCTGGTGCGTGGCTGCATAAAAAAAGGTATCCACAGCTCTATGTGATCACTAGATTAATGTCGGGGACAAACTGAATTATGGAAGTGGTTATGCAATCCCCATCACACTCTTGGCAGAAGAGCATGAAAACCACCAGAGCCGAGGTTACAAGATGCCAGAACTGGAGCAGCAGCTGATCCAGTTTCATGATATCTAGACAGAGGGAGACCAAAAACTGCTGAAGGATGAGCAAGATTTTCAGAGGCAATAAGCAAATTCTGGATGCCAAACTTGCAGCGGGGGGGAGATAACAGAATAGAATAGAAGCCCAATTTTTCAGAAGGTAGATTTTTGGCAGTTTCTGAAAGCCGGCCCACAAAATCATGAGTCAGTTTTGCAAATCTTGGCCTGTTTTCAAGAAATTAGGAAGCTGGGCTTTCTGTACCATTTATAATTCTGAAGGATACCAATACAAAAAAGGCACAGAGTGCTCTGGAATGGGACTGTTGACGAGGATGGAGAGTTACCGTGGTGGTCCTGGAAACAGATACCAGTGTATGCTGAATGGGATGGTTTGTTTTTAGACATTGGCAGAAGGTCACCAACGTGCTGCTCGTAAGAATTCTCACTGGCTAGTCAATGCTGAGATTGCACTTCCAATACAGGCTAGACAAACCCCACTCTTTTGAAAACAAGTTGGGGAGAAAGTCACGCTGGCACTCTGGAAATTATGGACTTTGCAAAGCCCATTTTATTTGTAGCACGGCGTACCACAGAGGGGCTGAAAAAGCAGCAGGTGGCTGGTCAAAGACAAGCTTGAATGAGAACTGGAGGAAGCAGGACTCAACCGGGGAGGCTTCGTCTACAGCGTGCTGAAGCAGCCAAGGAAAATTGTTAGAGATGTTACAGCGCCCTTAGCAGTTAACAAGTGGTTAAGGGACGCCACTACATCCCTGAAGGCTACGGGTTCAAGTCGTGGCGATGACTTCCAGCCCACCCGTGTGTGAATGAGTACCTGTTACCTTGGGCTGGGGAAGTAAAACAAACACAGTTGAACGTGGTGCAGGTCACTTCCCTTCCCTGTGCACAGTAGGGCACAAACTGGTGTGTCTGAAGCCTACTGGCCCAATGGGCCACATGGCTTGAGAAAGACTTTGATTTGACCTTGGCAGCACCCTTGATAGTCAGGTGGCTCAAGAAACAAACGGGCTGTGAGCTCTTAAAATACTTTGCCCTCAGAACGTGGAACCTGTCCTCTCTGAAAGCATCTGCTTAATCAAGCAAATGGAAAATAATGTCTCGTATCCACCTTCCCAAATGACGCTCTATTCTCCTCCCATTACTTGCTGCATTCTCTTCTCCTGTGTGTATTTCTGGACATGCCGAGCCTGCCGTTCCCTTTGTGCATCCTCCCCCAAACTCTCTCACAACTCTCTTCTCAAGACCTCCGAAAATGCCGTCTGTCAGGAAATGGCTGTTTCTACCCAAGATCTTTGCTGTAACAACCAACAGCAAGGCTATCAGTGTCACAGCTAGCTGGATGCTTTCGGGGAAGTACAGGCGGCACCAACTCCCCTCTCCCGCACAGCATCCTCGCAGCTTGCAGGTGGCCCTCAAAAGGAGCTATTCTGTCACAAGAGAATATGCCTTCCCAATTAAAAGCACACATGTAGCTTATGACACACTCCCTAACAGACTGACCTAGAACTGGTGTTCTCAGAAAAGGAGGGTGTTAACTCACACACACAGCCAGCATCTCGAGATGCTGAGCATTCAGCCTCATTTAAAGAACACCAGAGACAACAGGGTCACACATCGGATCAACCGTTCTTCCTGTCTCCAAAAGCAACAAGCACCTGATGCTCTAGTGCAGCAGTTGGGGGGGGGGTTGTCTCAAGCCAAGAGCCCCAAAATCCAGTCTACAACTCGTTTTTATTTGACCTCTTCCCAGTTTTCCTGGCTCTGGCCCCTGGATCCAGTTCCTACCCCCAAGCACCAAAAGACTGAGCTAAGGGGAAGAGAGCAGCGATGAAGACATGGCACAGGAGAGGGGACAGATCCATGATTGGGATCTTCCCCTTCCTGCGCACACCATCCCACAATTTTAATGAGGCCCTCGGAACTTGTGCTGAATTTCAGCGTGGCCCCTGGGAGGGAAAAAGTTTGCTCTAGATGGCGGTGCAAGCAGCAGTTCAGTTATGGAATAAACTGCCCACAGGGGAGGTCATGTTCTGTAGTTTACCGTTAGATGCACCTGAATCAATCCAAGAGATGCTTGGGGTTAATCTGAAAGTTCCTCCAAGGTACTCTCGAGCGCAGAGCAATAATTGTGCCCCCTCAAAGGTGAAGAATGATAGTGTGTCGGCATAGCAGGACGGAGGGAAGGTTGGCCAGACAAAACTGACCAGTCCTAGTTCACTGGTGGCGATGTTCACGTTGACTCATATATATCCGAGTTGTACCAGCAAGCTGTCTGTCTGAGATCCCAGTGCCTTCAGCAATTTTTTAGAAACTCACTGAACTGACGATGCAAGGCCAGCGGCATACCCCTACCTCAGCAAGTCGGTCTCCCCCCACTCACCTCCATGCATGCTCACAGTCAGATCCACTGACCTCAATGACATAAAAAATTAAGTCTTCTCGAAGACCCGGTATAACTACAAAGACAGAAGCTGAACAGCTAGCTAAGTTCTTTTTGTTCCTGGCATAAACGTTTGGCTTTTAGAGCTCAGGCTGAGTTTACCAATGAAACACCTCTACTCCTGAAAACTGAGCCACTTTTATAAAGATAAACTCTTTCTTCGGAGACCAACATCTTCTCTCCCAGTGCCACTTACACAGAACACAAATGCATTTGGAGAAATGAAGTCTCTCTCTCTGTTTACATACATACGTATATACAATTTAAACTTTCATGGTCTACAACACTAACACAAGCCTTTTCTGATAGCCGCCTACCCCAATGTCTTTATGCTGCCGGAACTGCACAGGCCTCTTTGGCAGACTTCTCAACCACTCCATAAGAATGTGTGTTCAACCTCATCTTTTTCCCCTTTGGTTTTCAGACCATGGTCCTATATTTTCAGCATCTACTGCTCCAAATCTTCCCTCCACATTTAGCATAGCTCAACTACTTGTGAATAACTTTCACTTGAGTCCTCTTCCGTTAATTGCATAGATCACCGTACATTTCCTTGGGGCCTAATTCTGGTAGTACCAAGACATGTGCCAGTTTGAACTAAAATGGCACCACAATACGTAACTAGCCGGGAGTGTACACACGTAGCTGTTGTTTAGTCTGCTGCGAGTGAATCTGCACTTATCCTGAGGTGCCTGGTTCTGTTCCAGGAACGGTAGTTTATGTAACAATATCCCAAAAGGTCAATCAGGGATTTGACCTTGTGGACCTTCAATTTTACTTCCACTTCCACCGATTTTAGCTGGTGTCCTTTTGCAGAACAGAAAAAAAAAGAAAAAGTGGTATAAGCAGCAACTTTGCACAAGCCAAAATTAGCTGGCATGATCTGAAACTGAATACGTATCCTTGCAACGTGTGTGTTGTGCCAGGAAGAACATTATCAGTACAAGAGCTAAATCTACCCCAGCTCAGTCCACAGTCTCTAGTTCACTGATGGACGCTGGCCTTATTTTGTCACCCTTGTGTGAATCTTTAGGCATCTCCTAAAATATGTCGATTCTTAAAGCTCTCTCCCTGTTTGCGCAGGGACTTCAAGGAGGTTACTAAGCATGGTCCCAATTCTGGGTGCATACTCCCAAGTTCCTATACATATTCTATGCAAGAGGGGGATCTTTGTGCACAAATAACAAGTCTTTAGAAAAGTTCTCAGTATGTGATACCAATCATCAACTTTTCAAAAAAGTCACACTTCTGTAAGAACAGTCTTGTCTATTTTTAATAGAGCTGAAGTTGATAGCACCCAGTTCCACATTATGGGTAGAAAAAGGGCATGACATAAGAACCTGAGTAGTGGCATACTGGGTCAGACCAATGGTCCATTGAACACAGCATTCGGTCTCTGACGGCGACCAATCATGGTTGCTTCAGAGAAGTACCCAACAGGTCAGAGGTTGTCCCCCCATCTCTACTTGGGCCAACAGCCATTAATGGACCCGACCTACTCATCAAGAACCTATTCAGTTCTTTTTAAAACCCAGCTACACTACTGGCCTTGACCACATCCGCCGGCAATAAATTTCACAAGTTAATTGTGCGTGGAGTAGAAAAAAACACTTTGTTTTAAATCTGTCGCCAGTTAGTTTCTTGGAGTGCCCCCCCCAGTTCTGGTGTTATTTGAGAGGGTAAATAACTGCTCCCTCTTTACTCATTCCACACCACTCAAAATTTTATAAACTTCTATCATATCCCATCTCACTCATCTCTTCTCCAAGCTGAAGAGCCCCAACCTATCAAGCCTGTCCTTATATGGAAACCGTTCCATTTCCTTTATCATTTTTGTTGCCCTTCTCTGTACTTTTTCTAGTTTTATTACTATATTTTCATTGAAATGGGGCAACCAGAACTGCACACAGCATTCCAGGTGTGTTCACACCATAGACTTATATAGAGACATTATGATTTTGAGTTTTAGTCTCTATCCTTTTCCGAATAATTCCCAACATTGCTCCCCCCCAGTACCACAGCACATTGAGCTGAGGATTTCAATGTATCATCCACAATGACTCCAAGATCTTTTCCCCTGAGTGATAACCCCTAATTTAGAAGCCAGCATTGTGTACAGTTTGGATTGTTTTTCACCTATGGGCATCACTTGGAACTTGTCAACATTAAATTTCATCTGCCATTCAGATGCCCAGTCAACCAGTCTCGCAAGATCCTCCTGCAATTCATCAAAGCCTGCTTGGGTTTTAACTACTTTGAATAATTTTGTGTTATCTGCAAATTTGATCCTCTCACTCTTTACACCCCCTTTCCAGATCATTAATTAATACATTAAACACCACTGGCCCCTGTATATTATACAACCCCAGGCTTCATAAGTGCACGGATGGAAATCCAGACAAGTGTGCTGTTTTCGATGGTGCCATCCGACTTTCGGAATTGGGGGGGTGGAATCTAAGACTCTCACCCCCACGCGAGAGTTTGTTTCTTTCAGACTCCACAGTCTGTGAGAAACAGCGCTCATCGAAAAACGCTCTGAGTCAGCAGAAGATAGCGTTGTCTCCTAGTCCGGGCAGAAGTATGGGCAAGAGGTTCCAAGTTGGAGCCCCTACCTTCTATTCCTGGAGCACACTAATAAATCAATCAACCCTCGGACCACATGGCCTGAGCTATTGGACAAACAAACCCTCAACACCTCTATCCTTTAGATCGAGACTTCCAATCAACGTGGATGGGCGAGCTAAGAATGCTTGGCCTATACAAAGTGAGAACCCATGATGCTGGCATCCTTGCTCCACAACCAGACCAGACTGGCACGCCTGTCCACAATCTCTACAGAAGAGCAGGAAGGGATTGAACGAACACAAGTTTGCCTGGTGCAAGGGGACACCACTCTCTAGAGTAGGAAACATTTTCTCTTCCAGGGGCTCCTTTGAAAATGAGTACAAGCTCTGGGGGCCACCTAGACGTTGGGGGCGAGGGTGCGGGTCAGGAAGAAGAAGAAGAGGGTCCAGATCATGGATCCATCCCATCTGTGTGTGCGCATACCCTCATCTCTGCTCCGTTACCCAGAGCTCAGTTCTTCTGTGCTTGGGAGTAGGAGCTGGATCCAGGGACTGGAAAGGGGTAGTGTAAAAGCAATCCGGGGTCCGCATCTGGATCCGGGGCCTGAGTATCCCCACCCCTGCTCCAGAGATCTCAAGCCAGCCGCTTTTCACCAGCGCAAAAGTACGACTCGCCATTGAAACAGCAACTTCCATTAATGCCCAATGGTGCATCTGCAGGGATTTTGTCAATATTCTCCAGGAACGAGTTTTTCCTCTGCAGCATTTGCTATGGTTTCCTGCCCCTCCTCTGCAGCGATGTCAGCAGGTACTTTTGTGCACATAAAGGTCACCTGCTCCAGCCACACTGAGTTCTTTCTGTACCTTTCTTTGCATCCTTACAGGGTGGTGGCAAATCACTCCCCTGGGCTTTAATACAGCTGTATCGGCTAAGCCCTGCACTTAAAACTGCAGAGCTAAAAATAGTGAAACGCTGCAGGACGTTCACCACGCAATTTGCTTTAAGTGTTATTTCTTCATGGATTTATGCTAAGGGAACAAAGGGGGGCGGGGGGGGAGAAGCAAGAAAAAATGTTTAATAAATCTTTCACCTCCCCCACCCCTGCTCAAACAAGTCAAACAACATCTGGTTCGGGAGGTTCTTTCTGCAGCAGCGTTGACTCCTCAAACACTGCTGTTTGTGCATAAGAAAATCAAACCCACCGCGTATCTTCCCTGAGTAAATTACAAAAACGGAAAGATGGGTGAGTTCACATTTTGCCCCCCCGTGATCTATATCATCATGTGTTTATGTATATAATAAAAAAAACAAACCACACCCTTTTTCTAATCAACAATTTTGGCACTGCCTCTTTCAGAAGAAAGACATTTACCATTTGATTTTGATCACAGTGCCTCCTTTTTCCAGCAGCCAGGCAGTATTTTAACAGCTCTCTTTGAACAGACCCTTCTTCATATACTCCCAACTGGAAACTGAAAAGACACCTGGATTACCTTAGTCTAGAGGAAACAAAACCCAGCTGAGATAAGTTACAGTCCCTGAAAGTTAGAGGATTTGCAGGGTACTAGAAGATTTTGTGCTCTAAAGCAGTCACATTTAGCAAGCTAACAGAGGATGATTCAGTCAGGACTACAGCAGGTTGCGACTTAACCCCCTCAAACTCCTGATCTGCAGCCTTAAACCAGTAATATCTGCAAAATCCATTATTCTGAATTAACTTGTTGGTCTGGATGAGGCAAGCAAGAGAAGACCATGCCACCTGGCGTAGGACTTGGGGCAAGATGCAGTTATCTCTGCTATCTCCAAGTATAAAAGCTGGCTGCGTTCCTCCCTCTTGGAACTGCGCCATCCAAACTGAAACAGCCAGGTGGGAAAGTGAGAGCCTGCTGAGGAGAGACGAGGTGCACGGCTGTGTTGCCTCAAAGGCAGGAGCTGAACTATTTGCCTGGTCCCACCCACTGCAGAAAGGCTGGTTCGTAGATGGGTGGTGGTAGAAGTTCCTGTCTCTAGAAAAATAGGGCAATGAAGATGGGGGTGAGAGATTCAGGGAAAGTGTGCAACGCGGTGAGTATCCGTGTGGGAGCAATTAGCATTCCGCCCAGGCTCTCCGAAAGCAGCCGCCTCTACAGCTGAACGGGTGAGGGAAGAAAAATATTTTTTAACATGGAAGAACAATAAATTGAATGGGACATCCCAGAGAATGACAGAGGTTCCACATTGATGGGAACAGCTGGGAAAGTGCTCCCCCATCTGCTGGTAAGGAGGCAGAATTACTGATGCCATGCACCAAGAGAATGGTTTTTCCAGGCTGGTTAGGAGGGGAAAGGAAAAAAAAAAAAAGTCAGCCTGCACCTCCTGGGAAATCACTTCTGTTGCACTGCAAACAACTTGAAGCATTACCCAGTCTTCATCAGAGGCGAGGAACAGCGCACGTGGCGGCCTCTGCATTGCTTGATACATTATTTACACCAAATGAAGGTTCTGCAAAATAGCCTGAAAACAAGACCCCAGCCAGGGCCGTATGAACACACACTCGCAATCTCTTGTGGAGGAGGGTGTGCCCTGCTGAGCTATGCGGCGTCCAAAAAAGTGACACGTTACAGGGGGTTTTAAAACTAGTATGGTGATCTTGGGCGAGGGGTTTCCCACTAGTACAGTGATCTTGGGCGAGGGGTTTCCCACTAGTACGGTGATCTTGGGCGAGGAGGGTGGTCCATGACTGCAGCATGGCACACAGCTGGGGTGTGTGGGGAGCGATTTTAACAGCAGCTCCCCGCATGGCTACTGCCGCCACAAAGGCAGCTGCCGTTCACTTCCCCGTGCCGCGGACCAAAGCCTCAGACTAAGGGACCCGTGTTCACTGCATTTTCCCCATTGGCACCAATGAAGAAAACAGTGAACACGGGTCCATGGACCCAGGTTTCCCATTATAGGAGAAAAGCCAACGGAGAAGCAACTTGCAGGAGACTGTAGGGGACTTCGCACTAAAAGGCAGCCACAGAACCAATACGTTCTGGTTTCACACTCTCGCTCTCACTCAGATGTTTTACAATTGGGGATAGGGTGGGTTTTATCGCAGATCTTTTGTGTATTCATTTTCTGTGTTTTTATAGTTAAGTTGTAGATTTTTAATGTGTTATTTTTATTGTTTGTATTTATGTCGTTTTATTGTAAGCCACCCTGGGATGCCAGAGGCACGAGGGGCGGGTTATGAAATTTAATAAATATAAATAAGTACATTTAGGCTTTTCTTGGCAGTTTAGGAGAGTAGGTTTTGTCTGCATTTAAACACAGCCGACTGCTTTTCCACTCAACTAAATCTCTCTTCCACCAAGGTTTCCCTAGCGCCTCTCCCCATTTAGTCTCCTCTATCACTTTTTTGGGGTCCCATGTAACTAAGTGAAGCATGTGTACCGGCAACTTCATGGCTGTATTCCCATCTCTTCCTCTGTGCTCCTCGCGTCTCTCTCTCAAACCGTAAGCCCACTGGGGCAGGGAGCTATTTAGGATTTGTAAAGCACCAGATACATTCCTGGTGCTATATACATACCTAATATCAATTATTATTTATATAGCCCCAATGATGTACCTGGCACCGTACAATCAGGAGTTACTGACAGGTCCCTACCCGCAAGGAGCTCACAAACTAAGAAACAAGGCAGGGGGAGACAAGGGAGAGGCAGCAGTACTTGTATAAAAGAACTGGCTGCTGGGCTTGAACATTTCCAATAAGCATTACTGCCAATGGGGAACGTGGGTCCCTAACAATAAGGAATGAAGACAGGTATTCAGGAAACTCCTAGCTGAAAGGACAGATGTGGAATTGAACTTGCAGCCTGACCCACCTGGACTCGGTCCAGTGAGCAGACGGGAAGGCATTGGTCCCTGTCAAGCTCCGCCCACAAGCCCCGCCCCCCCCGTCATGCCTCATAGCCGTGCCGCACCAGTTCTTTCTTCCTTCCAGGCTACGACGACCCTAGGAGGCGGACCGGCGTGAGCAAGTACTTGGTCACATGTGTTGAGTAGCCAATCCTAGTTAGGGAGCCTCCCAGTGCTGTAAACATTTGGTGTGGGGTCTGCAGACTTCACCGACGCCTGGATCCCGAGAACTCCTGGGGGCTTGCTACTGCGCTTCAGGCCTTCATGGCTACTAAGGAGCAAAACCTGCACGCGATCCAACAGATCCAAGCAGCCTGCTGCTGTTGGATCAAGAAGATGTCTAGGCACAGACGGGCACTCGCTCGATCTGTGGCCGTGGTAGCGGGATGCATCACAATGCGCGGGCAGCTCCTGCTTCGGCACCATAGACTTGCTTTCCTCTGGTGACGACAAATTGCGCTAAGAAGAATTCAAGCCGTGCAATGGGAGATGAGGAGGGCAAAGAACTGTCATGAGACGCAGCTTCCCTCACCAACACCCTGCACACGGCTGTGCTCACAGAGAGGCTCGTCTGAGGGAAAAGCACAGACTGGTGGGAGAACGTGCTGTCCTCTCGGGGACTCACGAAGGGCTCTCCAGCTTCAGAGCGCTGAGATCTGGAAGGGGACGAACAGAGCACGGTGATGCAGTTGCCCATCCCGGTGGCGATGCAGTTGCCCATCACCATATGGAAGCTTGCTACTCCAGACTCCTGCCACCCCGTCGCCCAGCAATTCAGCATTGGAACCTGCACGGCGGCCACCATTCTCACTGAGGTCCGCAGGGCCATAGCGAAGGTGCTGTTGGTCCAGGTGATGCTTCTGGGTGACCTTGTGAAGGTAATGGAGGGCTTTCAGTGGGAGAGCTTCCTGAACTGCATGGGGGCAACTGATGGGAGTCATACTGCCATCATTCGCCCCACCCCACAGCAAGGACAACTTTCTGAACCAAAAGGGGCTCTTTCTCCATGGTCTCCAGGCTGTAGTTGAACACCATGCCCGGTTTCTGGATGTGCTGGCTGGGTGGTCCAGGAAGAACATCAACGCCTGCATCTTCCGCCAGTCCCACTTCTTCGGCCCCATGTACGCCAGGGACTTTGGACCCACCACTGAAACTTGCACCGAGGGGGTGCTCATGCGGCCTGTTGTTCTGGGGGACCCTGCCTACCCTCTGAAGCCCTGGCTCACAAGAGCAAAGGTACTTTGACAGCTCAGTGCCACCTGCTCGGTTGTGGAGAGCACTTTTGGGCTTCTAAAGCAGCGCTGGAAATGGACTGCAGTCAGGATCGATTTCTAGCTGGAGACCACTCCTCTGCTAACCACCACTGGTGTTCTGCACAACATCTGAGAGACCGGCGGGGCCACCTTGGAGAGAGTTCGCTCCAGTGAGCCAGTCCCCATTCCAGGACCAGCACAACTGAAAATAGCAGCACGTAACCGGGGAGACCAGGGATGCATTGTGCCGGCACATGTACCAGAATGCCAGTACCCACCAAGCAAGTGACAGTTTTTGTTTAAAACACTGCCAAATTTTAAAAAAGATAATGAAGTCTTTTAAAAATGTTTAATAGAAAAAAAAGTTCAATAAAGGCTTCAGAAGGGGAATCTTGCGAGACTGGGTGAATGGGCATCTAAACGGCAGATGAAATTTAATGTCAACAAGTGCAAAGTGATGCACACAGGGGAAAAACAATCCAAACTTTAGGGACGCAACGTTGAGTTCTAAATTAGGAGTTACCACTCAGGAAAAGGACCTTTGAGTCAGTGTGGACAATACACTGAAATCCTCAACTCAGTGCGTGGCAGACGTCAAAAAAGAAAACATGTTAGAATTATTCTAAAGGGATAGAGAACACGTTAACAGGGAAGTTATTTACCCTCTAAAATATAACTAGAACCTATAAAGCCCTAAATGGCCTGGGCCCCACCTACCGAGGGACCGCCTCACTCCCCGGGATCTGGACCGGAGCGCCATTCTCCAAGCTCCCCCAAGTATCTCGGGGGCGACTATGGAGAGGGCGTTCTTGGTGGTCGCACCTAGGCTGTGGAACTCCAAGATGGGTGGGGTGGGGTTGAGGGTTAGGGAGGAGGGTTTTCCTTTTTCAGCACCCTGTTATGTGATTTTATACTGCTTGTATTGTTTTATATTTATAGTATATTAATTATATTTGTATTTTATATTTTTAATATTTTTGTTAGCCGCCACAAGCTGCTGTCAGCAGGAGGACACAGGGTACAAATTGGTTAAATAAATAAATGAACAAATATCCACCTGGTGTGGGTTCTCTCGTTTGTTCCCCCCCCCCCCCTTTATGCACTTGGGAATTTTGGCAAGTGTGTGCACCCAAGCATGTAGGGGTGGTGCTTACTGACCAAGGGGGCAGGGCGTGTCTCTTTGGCTGCTCAAAAACCCGGAGGATATACAGTGCCTCCCAGATCAGCCCCACATCCCACTAGCGATTTAGTGTCTCCGTTTTGTACATTTTAAACATTTCAAGTGCCCCTCTAACGACCCATGTGTCTGACCATCCGGATAGAGACCGGTGTATTCCTTTACTAGGCTGGCAGGAGAGCACCCAGTAATGCTTCTAAAGCGGTTTGCCAGCTCATGTTTTCATCTGGCAAAGTGCATGGAAAACCAAGATGTCACAAGCTGACCAGCTTTGCAGCAGATGGGAGCTTTAAGGCCTTGCGTAAAAGCTGCAACAGGAGGCTAGGTGTGTTTCAAACGGCGTTCAGAGGTCCTACGTGGCTAAGTCAGATCCTCTTGGTATCGGACAGGCTTCTGAGGGAAATAAGAGCCACTTCCATCCTGACGTAACTAATACCCTCTCTCCGTAAAGCAAAACATAAAAAGCAAAAAGGCCCCCAAAATAACATGAAAGCAAGATTAATATCACTGCCTCTCAGACCACGGCAGCGGGAAGCAACAGGCAGGGAAGGTGGAAGGGTGGATTTGGAAAGGAGGAACATGGTCTGAATGGAAGGACTAGCGCAAGACAAGATATGAAGGCTCTCAGGTTAGTCATGGCCCTTTGCAAGGGGAGACTCCTACACATGAAAGAGTGGAGGGGTTTATTTTATACACATTTTAATTAAGAATATTCTTGTTTTTTTAAATTATTGTAAGCCTCCCTGAGCCACTTCCGAGGTTGGGTCTAGTTTCATGGAAAATGCACCAAAGTCAGAAGGACCTTCCTATCAGCGTCTAGCGCTGGACAGCAGGGGTGGGGAATCTGTCCCCTCTCCTCCTGTGCAGGCCCCTCATCTCTGCTGCTTCCCCAGAGCCCCATCTTTCAGTAGTGTAAGGGGTGGGAACGGGATCCAGGGGCCAAGCCAAAGTCAGCCATGGGCTACGCTTAGTCCCACTAGGCCTGAGGTTCCCCCATCCCTGAACTCGTCTGGCCTAGTACGTAACATGGCCAAGTTTCTATCCACATCCTTGTCCAAGGGAATCGGGAGCCATCACTTCAAACTTGGAATGGGCTACACTCTTTGCGTGGTCAGCTTCAGCGTAAGCCACACAAATCAGAAAGGCGGTAGATGAACACACAGCCCTCCTTCAGAGAGGCTGCGTGTATGGAAGGAAGGACCATCTTGTGCCACGTACAGTCAACCATGGAGCAAGGCCGACAAACTGAAGGGCAGGAGGAGGACGTCTGTGGGTGCAGGGATCATAAGGGCTGCAGGGTGCAACGTGGGAGAAATGCAACATAATCATCCTCACGATACAACGGGCCTCCTCTGGGAGAAAGTTCTTAAAGCTGCCCAATGACTGCCTCAGCAGCAACGAGGCCATCAAAACGGGATGCCAGGTCTGTATTTCGAAAGGGGGAGTAAATCTATTTTCATCACTAGTCTGGAGAACCACAGGACGGCCAAGGATTCAGTGCAACAACCTGGCCCTGCCAGGGCTGTTACGTGTCCCGAATTTCCAGAGGCTCCGAGCAGCTTCAGAATCAATAAGCAGAAGCAGCTGCAGCCCTTCGCCGAGTGCAAGAATACAGTACCATTAAATACTTAGCTCCACTAAGCTCATTATGATCTGATTCGCACAAATCTATTTCCCAGTCTCCGCAGCGCCTGCCAAGCTTCTGCAAAGGGATTTGGGGGGAGAAATGCACGGAAGGGCAATAACAGGGTTGGGAGTGGGAAGGCTATGTTTTAATGGGTGTTCAGTCTGACCAATGGCAAGTGAGAAAAAGGAGCCTCCCCTTCTCCTACAGAACATGGACCTGGCCGTGCCCCTAAACTAATAGTGAGCTCATCCCATTAACAGTAGGACCAACTCGGAGAAACTGTCAAGCAGAGAGTTCTCTCTCTGTTCTGGCTGGGAGACTCTTCCCATCCCCAGAGCGGCTGGGTTTCTCCCCAGATACCGATGGGGACCCGGGTGGATATGGGCATCGAAAACCAGGAGCTATCTGGAAATTGCTTGGTGATGACTAGAGTGAGGGGTATTGAAGGAAGAAGAACACTGTACAGCAAGGACGGCCAGACTTGCAGTGCATGCGATCCACTTGATCCAGGGATCAGCTTGCCGTGATCTACCACAACCTTTCCCTGCTGGGTCCAGCACACCAGGCCAAGTCCCCTACCGCTCGCTGGCTTCCAGTTGTAGGGCACCTCAGCAACCAACTTGCGTCAGGAACAGAGGGGAGCACTAGGGCTGGTTCAAAGTTAGCCCCTCTGTTTCCGCAGAAACTGACAGACTGGCAAAATTTCACTCAGGATTCTGGTCAAATAAGGGTTTTTCATCCCAAGGCCCATCATGCCATACCACAGTACAGCGGCAGCCATTTTGTTCTACAACAGCGGCTATTTTGCACAGACACAAAATGGCGAAGCCTATTTGAATCATTTCGACTGGACACGGGGATGGAATTTCGTCCATTTTGATTTCCGCTCAGTTCCGATGGAACCGGAATACAGGTGGAATTCCGCTCTCACCTTCCGCAAGGAGCGCTCCCCTCAGAGATCGTCTTTGCTGCTGAGTTGAAGGAGCTCTCCTAGCCAGTCTCCTCCGCGGTGACACTCACTGGGGAACCAGTCCCGCTCTCCTCCCCAGAAGCAATTTCCAAGGGGCTGCTCTCCCTCCCCACACAATGATCTACTGGAGACTAGCTTGGGATCCACCAGCGGATCATGGTCTCCCTCTTGGCCACCCCTGCTGTACAGCGCTCCACTTCAAATTAAATGTTGCAGTGAACCAAAGTGCTTGGAAAATCCTAGAAAAGACTACTTATTAGCAGGGTGCATTTAGGGGCTCCCACAGACTCAGATCACCAGCAAAATGAGTTTCAACTTGCTCAAGTTAATCTCTAGCAGAAGTTTAACCACCTACAAAATTTGACAGAGTACTAATAGGCCTGTCTGTGGCAGCCTCTTCTGAGGTAATGGGTCATATGAAGAAGCCTGAGCTATCTGCTGTAAAGCTTTTTTGGGGGGGGGGGAATCTAGTAAGAGTGGCTGTTTTCCTTAGCGTGGAACCCAAAGCTTAAAACCCAGTGCACAAAACCAAGGAATGCATAAGAACAGGATAGTTGTCTACTTCTAGATAAAGCAAGGAGGCCATTTTAAAACACACATAATTGTTGTAGGAATGCAACAAAACTACAATTATAGAGCAGCCAAACCACCAGTTATTCAATGGAAAATTGCAGCTTACACAACACACACCAACTGTCAGAATTATTTTTTTCAAGCCGTTCTTCACACACCACTGTAGTCCTTTTGGGGAAAAAAAATAAAATGCTTGGGCCGTTCTGTTCATTCAGAAATGCAGCATTCACTGACAGACAAGGCAGGGTTCTCTCTTGATTAACACATAGCAATAAAGTTATGCAAGTTTCAGACGGGATGCTCTAGAGACCAGAACTACACCTACCCATCCCACCTCTCACAACAGCAGAACGTAGGAGCGCTGCCGGTGGTGCAGTTAGTGCCCCTCCCCAACGGATTCCAAACCGAGAAGCCAAGAGTCCACTCAGCAGAATTGCAGACCCGTGTTCTGGATGTCTGTGCAACCAGAGAGAGAAAGGCCAAGCGCACAGACCAACTGAAAAGTCAGTCCTGATATTTCTACACTAGATCAGATGTCCTGGTCTTATTTATTTATGTTTTTAACCTGCCCTCCCCACAAAAGGTGTTTTTATACACACACACACACATTATATTTTTTATAGGTTTTTATATACACACACAAAGACAGAGTAAGTATATTTATATTTAAGAAAAATCTATAAGAATATAAACTGTATAAAATTCCCTGATTAAAACCAATCCCTAAGCCTTATCCCCACCTACTAAAGACTTGGCCAAATAAATAAGTCTTGGAGAGCGCACATACAAAAGTCCAACTCTGCTCCTTCAACCCAGTACAGATACCCAACAATATGATGCCACCTACTGTCAGGGCAAGGTTTAGGAGGATTCCTCCAATGCCAGCGCAACACGGAACAAAGAAGGGAAACACCATTTTTGCTCTAGTGGATATCAGGAGGGACAAACTCTCTTACAGAGGGAGAGGAGTCCAGGACCGTACACCATTAGCCCGACAGAGTGAGTGCACCCATTATGTTTACGGGTAGTAAATTCCAGTGCCTTCTAGTCTGGCTCTAGAGCAGGACAAGAGGGTGGCAGGAAATCGCTGCAGTTACCTTTTTCTCACTCTCTTCCAATTGCCCATCTGCAAACACAGTGACGTTACTCTCAAGCGACGAAATCCCTCTACCTGTGTTACCACGAGCAGGAAGAACTAGGGACTCAACAGCTTTTCTCTTACCCTGATTTCTCTCCTGGGAAATTGACATGCAACTATCAGCATGGGGAGCTCGAAGAATGAGCAGTCATTGAGGTAGCGATGCTGGGAGGGAAAGCAGCAGGTGGAGGAAGTGTGGAGTTTGTCCTATGACAGCAGAGGACTCGGGAGAGGGAATCAGTAGAGAGAAGCAAACACCCCATGCCCGCGTCCAGGAACAGGAGACTACTGTGCGTGTCCGATAGGGACCAGACACAATAATTACAGACACAGCGCATCAAGATGCTAAGAGAGGAAGAGATGCAGATATAGGACATTTGGATTTACAATTCCCTGCTAGCACAGAGACTTGTGTTCCCCCAACTGTACAACCAGCACCCGCTGCCATGGGCTCAAGAACAGGAAAGAGAGCAGCTCTCTTTCAGGTGGTGGGAGAGGTGCGGAGAATGGAAGGGATGTCCTTGTGCCACCCCCACACCTCCTTGGTGCATATTGTCGACAGAGGCTACAAAAAGCTTTAGTGCAAGGTCAGTTTCTCCTGAGCAGCTCTTAGTACAAACAGGCCTTGACCTGCTCGTGAAATACTAGTCACAGCGAGTCGACTGTTCCGCCTTTCCATTTCCAAATAACCCAACTGCTTCCTCCTCCGTCTACAAGGCACCTTCTCCAACATTCAGGGGGATGCCACTCTCCCCTCATTCTATGAGAGAGAGAAAAATCTGTGTAGCTCAGCATTAACCCTCTGCTAATGGTCCCCCAAGTATCCTCTTTTCTCTGAGCTTTGCTTTCCGACGTCGGTCTCTCTCTCTCTTTGGGGCAGTGCTGAGAGCACACACACACCCAGCAGCACTGCGGTGTCTCTCTCTCTCTTTGGGGCAGTGCTGAGAGCACACACCCCCCCACACCCCCCAGCAGCACTGCGGTGTCTCTCTCTCTCTCTCTCTCTTTGGGGCAGTGCTGAGAGCACACACCCCCCAGCAGCACTGCGGTGTCTCTCTCTCTCTCTCTCTCTTTGGGGCAGTGCTGAGAGCACACACCCCCCCACACCCCCCAGCAGCACTGCGGTGTCTCTCTCTCTCTCTCTCTCTTTGGGGCAGTGCTGAGAGCACACACCCCCCCACACCCCCCAGCAGCACTGCGGTGTCTCTCTCTCTCTCTCTCTCTTTGGGGCAGTGCTGAGAGCACACACCCCCCCACACCCCCCAGCAGCACTGCGGTGTCTCTCTCTCTCTCTCTCTCTTTGGGGCAGTGCTGAGAGCACACACCCCCCAGCAGCACTGCGGTGTCTCTCTCTCTCTCTCTCTCTTTGGGGCAGTGCTGAGAGCACACACCCCCCCACACCCCAGCAGCACTGCGGTGTCTCTCTCTCTCTCTTTGGGGCAGTGCTGAGAGCACACACACCCCCACACCCCAGCAGCACTGCGGTGTCTCTCTCTCTCTCTCTGTGGCAGTGCTGAGAGCACACACACCCCCACACCCCAGCAGCACTGCGGTGTCTCTCTCTCTCTCTCTCTCTTTGGGGCAGTGCTGAGAGCACACACCCCCCCACACCCCAGCAGCACTGCGGTGTCTCTCTCTCTCTCTTTGGGGCAGTGCTGAGAGCACACACCCCCACACCCCCAGCAGCACTGCGGTGTCTCTCTCTCTCTCTCTCTCTTTGGGGCAGTGCTGAGAGCACACACACCCCCACACCCCAGCAGCACTGCGGTGTCTCTCTCTCTCTCTCTCTCTTTGGGGCAGTGCTGAGAGCACACACACCCCCACACCCCAGCAGCACTGCGGTGTCTCTCTCTCTCTCTCTCTGTTTGGGGCAGTGCTGAGAGCACACACCCCCACACCCCCAGCAGCACTGCGGTGTCTCTCTCTCTCTCTCTCTCTTTGGGGCAGTGCTGAGAGCACACACACCCCCACACCCCCCAGCAGCACTGCGGTGTCTCTCTCTCTCTCTCTTTGGGGCAGTGCTGAGAGCACACACCCAGCCCAGAAGCACTGCGGTGTCTCTCTCTCTCTCTCCTATCCCTTCCCTAGCACTAGGAATTCCCGTCTCTTTGCCTTTCAGCGAGAGCACAGATCTGCCTGCTGCAGCGAGAGACTGACAAGGAGAAACCATGACAGTGTGTGTCACGCTGCTGCGGACTGCATGAGATGCAGCGCAAGCCCATCCTGCAACCAGCGCTTCCCCCGCCTCCAGCAGCAGCAACAGGAGAAAGCAATGGGCTGGTGAATTTTAACGGATAAAAGAAAAGTGATGCTGGTTGCTCCTAGAAGAGTCTCTTTTTCTCTCAGTGCTCCTTTAAGTGAATTTGTCAGAGGCCTTTAAGTAATACAAATGCTCCTGGATTCCTCATCCACCAGGAGACTAAGATATGGGATAGCAAACTTCTGACTTTTTTTTTTTTTTGGGTGTATTCTCCAATTACTATTCCAATCTCCTAACACAAAGGCTGCACGAAGACCCAGGGGATATTTCAAATGTTCTGAACACAAGAGGAGATCAGGAACCCAAATGGAAAGAGACAGACAGAGAGCAGCAAATTCCAGTGCTGCTCTGCACTCAGCCTACAAATCAGCCAGTTACGATCTATATAGGATAGTTGCAATTGTGCTGTGGATCAGGGCGTTGGGGGAACAAGAGGAGCCTGCAGAAGCCAACCATCAGCCTTTCAATTAGATCATTTAAACCCTACAGCGGACGTTTCATGCTCCAACGTACACACGTGCATCGGAAGGAATGGCTTGATTTTTACCTGCAAAGGCGCCTGTTCTAATAAGGGATATAAAGTGCCATTGCAATGTGCAAACTGATGGTCAGTGGCACCAAGGAGTTCTATGTCTGCAGGCAAACAAGCTCTCTTCATGCAATATGCAAGCCCCTGTGAAGCTAGGCGACCTTTCAATCCATTTAGCAAAAGCATCTGCGGGTCCCATTTCAAGGTAGGCAGCACTATTTTCAGCAGAGGAAGTTTATCATACATCCTGATTGCTTAACAAATAACACTTAGATGAATAAATGCCAACTTGCTGAGAGCTGCCAGCTCTCCTTTTATAATGTTGCAGTAAGTCTTCACCATCGGCTCGAAGTCAGCCAGGAACCGCAACTGGTGTGAAAGGCACAAAACAGGCCTCTTACCCTGCTCCTCCGTTATCTCTTGGGCAAGCACCTTTTCCCAACCTACTGGCTGAAAGAGATCCACCAAAAGCAGCCAGTACCATAGCGCACAGGAGCTACAGGCATCTCAATATAGCTAAGGTGATCAAGATTTTCCTGCAAGAAGGCATTGCTATCAGAGGATTACATGACTAGCGTGTACCATCGCTGTAAACCACGCTATGGTACCGCTTTGCATTGTAGGTGGGATGCTGTTAGGACACTGCAGACACCAGTGTCAGCGTTCTAAAAAGCACACAGAGCAGCATCTCTCGGAGGCAGAAATGGAGACAAATTAACACACACTTGCACTGAGGCAGCAGATCATACGTAATATGGAGCCATAACATCAGCAGAGAATTCTTACCAAGCATCAGTCACTGCCCAATACACAGCTGCCACTTTCCAAACAAGACATTCTAAACTGCGGCACAGTGCAGCAAGTAGGCTCTCTCCTTCTTACAAAGCTACTCCTTCACCTCACAGCAACCATTTCAGTCTGATCAGCTGTTTATCATAAGTCCCTTTTGGAAAGGTTTTTTTGTGTGTGATTGGTCTCCTACTGAAACTTGGTCTGAAGCGCAGCTTCTTAGCCCCGGGCAAAAGTTAAGTAAAAATCAGTTGGCTTTTTTTTTTTTTTTTTTAGATAGGGCAAAAAGTCAAGTTCATTTTTGCTGCGGAGAAAAAAACCCAATCAAGGACAGCGAGACACAGAGCAACAGAGAACGTATCTTCTGGAATGCCCTAAGACCACAGAACAACCCTCAAGTGGCCACGGTTTAGCCACCACCATACAGAACCAAAGAGGCTTCTATCACGACGCATCATCAAAGCTATCGGAAACCTTGTTTTCTCATTAATGCCATCTATGTAAGAATGGAATTTAGACTCACTGTTTGCCCACCGCAACCCCATATCAATCTGGGATGTAGAAACTCACCAGAGAAGTGACTGAGAACATTCAAAGGATTAGGGCTTCAAGTGGATGAACAGGTGCAAGAATTCAGGGTCTGCTCTTGGAGCCTTGTGCTCATGGTTGTCAATGCTCAGAAGCCACCCACTGTTTGGGGATCCTGCCATCGCGCCTCAAGTCATCAGGCGATTGGGCTTTTGCTGTGGCGGGCCCCAGAGTGTGGAACTCCCTCCCTCCAGATGTCAGTCTCCATCCACCTTCAAAAGTGCCCGAAGATTTTTATTCTCTTCCAGGTGCCTTTCAAGGGGAGGCTCCCCTTAGTGCAATCTGTCCTCCCTGGCTTCTCCTTTTAAATGGTTTGGTTATTTTATTGTATTGATTCTGTGAAGCACAGCAAGCACCTTTTGGCCAGGGGGAGCGGGGGAATGAAATTATTATTAAGTAGCATTTGCTGTGTCCCTTCCCCATCCAGATGGAATCAGTACAGCAAACAAAGGGAGGAGAAAAGGGAACAGGCAGCATTTCGGCGTTATTTTTCTGGCTTTAGTCATAATTCATTTCTTTGCTTTAACATGGAGACCACGATACTGGTTCTCCTCTACGAAACGCTTTGAGAGCTGAACCCGACAGTGCTAGGCATTTGCTAAATCTCTGTATTATGGATACAGCGATGCAAAATAACAGGTACACAAGAAAGAGAGCTACAGTATTAAAAACAACAAGGAAACAAATCAGGCCAAACCAATTTATTCTGACACAGGGTGCTTTTCAAAGCATTCTGGAAGGCGTCAAGAGTTTTCACAGGAATGGAGAGGCCAACACCACTTTCACATGTTGCAGCATATTTTAGAGGCTGCCAAGATGGAGCAATATCCAATGTTTTTATTTAGCAACTGAGAAGCAGAGCCAGGCTTTCCAGTATTCTATTCTAGCTGACGATTAACCCCCAAGCCTTCCCTGCGCCATAGGGAGAAATACCCCAACAACAGGGTGATCTCAATGCCCTTTCACAGTGGAATTTTCCCTTCAATCAGAGCCATCCTCTTCAGCCTCCTATTCATTTGCGTAGTTGTGACACATAAGAGATAAAAAAACCAAAACCCCACAGACTAAATCTAGTCACATTTTCTATTCTTATTTTATTAATGTCAAAATACGGATGCGACAATCAACTTGACCCCACCAGCCTCATACCCATAGATTGTCCTGCAAAGTGAGATTTTATTTTCCACTTTCCCCTGCTCATTAAAAGCTGCTATTGCAGAAAGGACAGAATGATTATTTTTTTTTTGGGGTGGGGGGAGGAGAGAGAAGCAAAGAGAAAGGAGAGAAACGTGACTAGTGAAAAACTGGCACCTCCGTTGCAAGATGGCTTCAGCAGGAATTTAAGCCGGTTCTAATAGTTAAATGTCCTGGGGTATGCCCGAAGTCACCCCTCTCTCCCTGGGACATCTTGCTGACGTGGCAAGCCATGAAGACACTTGAGCTGCTTCAAGCTGCTGGCAAGACCGCTCTCCACGAAAGGGCCTGAACTATGGAACACAGCACAACCCTCCTAGCCCCAAATATTGACTTACGCGGCATGCTGCAAAACCAGACCCTTGACCCAGGCTTTCAGCCAACAATGGGTCTGTTGACAGCGGAATCGGTGATGTCTCTTCCCTTCTTCCCCCGATTTTAAGACAGACCCCACCCTGAGTTGGTCCCATAATTATGTTGTCAATTAGAGTAAAAGGAACCTAGAGAGTCTAGGCTAGCCAATTTCACACACTTCTGAAGTCTAACGAAAAGCCTGCATTTAAGTTGCCTAGCCACTGTCATGCCACCTGCCCCTCCATCAGATATTTCAGTCCAATCCAAAGATGGAAACTCACTTATTAACACTGCTCAAATACAAACCTTGTCCTAGATCTGACAAATGCCAAACAAATTGACTATACAATTTAGAGGATCAAAGATTTTGAGATCAGAAGGGACCATTGAGTTTGTCTAGCCCAGAAGCGCTCAAACTCTGAGGCGCGTCGAAGCTAGCCCTACCTACTCATGTTCATGGGACAAGTGCAGGCTTTTGATTAGACTTCAGTAACTTATAAGAAATTGCTGAGCTTGGACTCCAGGGTCCCTTGCCACTAATTAATGGTATAATCATGAACACAACCCAATGAACGCAACGAACATGCAGCGTAGCCCTTGGGGCGTTCTGTCCATGACCCATATAGGCCAAGAGGAATTGGTTTAGTCTGACCTTTCGTCTGGCACATGTCCACAATTCCTTCCCCCGTTACTACTAGATCAAGCCCATTAAACTGTATTTGGCTAAAGGCAGAGCATGCAGTCTTAATTTTGAAGCCTCCAAGTGACCAAGATTCCTCTCCCCACCTCCCCTTGGCAGCCTGTGCCAGTGGGTAATCACCCGCCGTTGCATTATACCCATGAAGAAAGATGAATTGCACAACACAGCACAAGAGATGCTAGCTCAGCAACCAATTCATGTGTCAACAGCTGGGAGTAAACAATTATAATACATTCATTTGGGCAATTTAATCTCCCCGTCCTGCCTGTATGCTCAGTAAGAAGTGTTCCCACCCTAGCATGCAGCAACAACAACGTTGTGTGGTTTCCTCAGTGTGCAGCAGAGAACTCAACTTGCATTCCTAGATTGAGTCATCATCTGCTCCCACTTTCTCTTGTTCAAATTGGCTGGAATGAGGGTGGAGGAGAGAGGTGATCCACCCCTTCCTACTATCAATGTACTGAAACCTGAATAATGAGGTACACATCAGAATATTGTTTTGATTCACATTCCAGGATGCCAAACACTATTCACAAGCTGCTAGATAGATGCACAACCCTTGCCCATCATTTATACAAACTCTCAAAAACATGGGCCCAAGAAAGGTCTCCTGTGATGAGCAAGGACTATTCGTATAGATAAGGGTTTAAAAAAAAATGAAATTCTTTGTAGGACACTGCTAGTACTGGATCAGATCAGGGGCCCAGCGAGTCCCATATCCCATCCCTGACTGTGACCAAGACACAGCGCTTCAGAGAAAGGCTAGACCCTCACCCCTCGTGAAAGTTTCATCCTAACAGAGATTGCACTTCTCCTAGAAACAGGAGGTTTTATACTCCTTCCTCAAACTTCAAGAGTGGCAACTGTTCGAGCTCTGGATGATCTTATTTGCCCCAGAGAAGCGCCTGGTTGGTTTTAGCAAACCTGTTAAGTGCCATGTCAGACAGGTAACACAGATAATCCACGTTCATAATTGTGGGGGCACAGATGTCGGAGGTTGTAGCGTACGTTCAGGTGCTTAATTCAAAGATAAGAGTGAAGCTAGACGCACTATAAGCTTGCAACTTCTTGCTGGGGCCTGTATCTCCTAACACACTTTTTATATGCCAATCCAGGTCTGCTGTAAGTGTTAAAATAAAAATTACACAGACAGTAACGGTCTGAACCTTATAGGATTAGGTAAAGCCAGGCCACACAGAACCCTGCAGTCAGCAATAAAAATTCTGCAGCTGTAGGCGGCTTACACCACCTCACTGACCTAATAAATCCCATGGGGCTTTTTTACAACCTGCTGTAGGATTCTCTCACTTTTCAAATGGAGATGGCCCATGCAGCATCACAGAAAGCTAGGTGATTTTATTACTGGGATAATCAATTGTACTGATGCGAGCACAGCTTGGAAATTAAATACGAAGAGCAGTGACTCTGCCTGCAGTGGGTTATCTCCTTAGTCTCCGCCATGGTTTTCTGAGGTTATCCTTCTCCCCTGTCACTAAGCTAAGCATGTGTACCTGCAACGTCTTGGATGTATTGTCGTCGCTCCCTCCCTTGTCTCTCGGAGACTGTATGCCCATTGGGGCAGGGACCTGTCTATAACTGTTGACTGCAAAGCACGAGGTACATTGCTGGAACTCTAAAGATAATAACAATAATAATAATCTGAGACAAAAAGTTTGAGTTACACACTTTTGCAACACTAAAGATTTACTAGGAGAAAATAACTGCTCCTAAGGAAAGCCCTCAACCCCAAAGATCATAATATCGATGTGTCCATTTCTTTGGTCATTGCAGAATGACACCCTACAGTGCATTTTAAGACTATGAGTTCATTTGTGGGAATGTCAGATGCTAGGCTAAATCATTTCACTCCTTTTAGCACTTACCCACTTCAGGAAGTTTAAGCCCTAATGATTCTACTGATTTTGTTTTCTAAAACTTGCACTAGGTTCATTGACCTAGTGCAATAATTTGATAGCGGCTAAGGCCGCAATTTGACAAGCACTTTCTTTGGAGCAGTGCCTCTGGGATTCAATGGGTCTACTCCAAAGTAAGTGATTGGTGGATCACAACTGAAGTCTTTATCAGCGACTGGTGGATCACAACTGAAGTCTTTATCCTCCGGTGCCAAAAAAATTTCAATGACAATTAATCTTTCAATTAAAATCTATTTAAAATAAATCAAGAAAACTTCCAACCAGAAGACTGAATTTGCTGTAATAACCAGGGAAGCCACAAAATAATAATAATTTGTTAAAATACAAGCGGAAGCAACTTCTTCCTACAGATGATCCATTGAGAAAGCCAATGTAAAAGGAAGAGGTTAGCACCACTGCCATACAAACCTCAAACCAAATAAATTGGGAGTCTAGTCAAAGAGTATAAGTTTACATTGTTGTGTGTCAATCACAAGCTGCATCTTAAGAATCTGAAGACTAGTAAGCCAAACCACAACATAAAAATACTGTTTTATATCATCTCCCCAGAGAGAATAGTTAACTGTCAACAATTTGAAGGAATCTCTCTCAATGAATGAACTACTAAATTTCTCAAAGGACGGTTTCACAGAGAGGCATCTGGAATTAATCCTCACCAATAGCTAACTACTGCACATACGGAGTAGGCTTCCCAACAAATTACTAGAAAATACACCAAAGATTGGAGACTGCAAAGCTATATATCAATAAACAAGCAGAGCGAGCTCCAGGTTAAAATCACCCAGAACCTTTATTAGCCGGAGCTATCAATCAGCAGACAAGCCAGTTGTCTGGAGTGCAGCACCGCCATAGGAAAGCCACATTTGAGACCAGTCTCAGAAATCCTGCTTGTGGGCTAGCAGAAGTAGCAGGAAGCCAACACACTCCACATGCATCGCAGCAGGAGGAATGCAACATCTACGTGCTGAGCTCTTCACTCCATCTTCCATCATGACCCAGGCTGGGAATGCAGGTCACCATTCTGCTTGTGCCCTCAGCCAGAGGTTTGTTGCTGTTGGTGTGAACTTGCTCCCAGACACATGAATGGCTGCCAATAGCGTTCCAGACACAATTTAAGGTGCTGGTTTTGATCTATAAAGCCCTCAGAGACCAGCTCAGGTAAAGCAGTCAAGGAGTCCAGCAGAATCCCCCATCTATCTAGGACGTCAAACACAAGATGGACACACTCCATGTTGGGCAGTCGGACACTAGATACCTTCAGTAGCCCAGATCGTCTTTACAGATCGCTGTCACTCCAAACACCCCAGCTGGTAAGAGTCCCACCCCTTCTTCCCCCTGCATTAACACAATATTTTTGCCTTTAATTTTCTCCCTGCTGCATATGCATAGATAATAAATGGTCTTGCCTTTTCTTTGGCAAACGTATGCCAACTCAAACCATTAACGTGCACCAATGTTAACCATTATCTCTTGGGGATTGTTCTGTAGGTTTCTCGCCCTCAGTGGATATAGGTGTGTTAGGCTGTTTGCCCCATTAGCCTTTTTTTTAAAAAAAAAAATGGTGTTACTTGCCGCTCATCTTGCTAATCCTTCTTAAAGTCCCTTTCTATACCTCCTCACTGGAATTCAGCTCTATCCAACTCAGTATCATCTGCAAATTTTATTAGCTTGTGCTTCAACCCTGTTTCCTAGACTGCTGGCATCCAAGATGACATGAATTCCTTTTAGGGAGACTAAGACAAAGAGTCACTGTCCAGGGCTTGCTAAAACCCCAAATGTTAGCTTTGCCACCGTTTCCACTGGAGTCCTGACCATGCAAATCCTTATAGAACACAATCCTGTTCACCTGACTATCATGGAAGCCAGCGAGGTTACTTGCCTGAATAACGACAGGGAGGGGGGACTCCCTGTGAGAGAGGGAGTCCCAGGGAGAGGGGGTGGGGATGTGGGGGGAGCAGGGAGAGATATTTTGGGAATGGAGAGGAGGGATCTCCCTCGCACCATGGGCGGGACAGCCGGGGAGGAGGATTGGGGGGGGGGGGGGGG
>QEPC01012679.1:10953602-10963770 GCA_003113815.1 Sphenodon punctatus | reverse complement strand
GGGCGCGGCAGGCACGGCTATTGGGGTCGTGACAAGCCAGGGGAGATATGGTCTCAGGGGGAGGGGAGTGGTGAGGCGGGACAGATGCTTAGTGCACATCCCGCTTACCCCTCCCCCAGCAGATGAACAGGTGGAACTTGGTCAGGGGGCCCTCAGTCCGGTTTTGGTGCTGTTAAACGCAAGGTCGGTGGCGAATAAGGCAACAGCGATCCAGGAGGTAGTCCTGGACTACGCCGCCGATCTCACGTGTATCACGGAAACCTGGCCGGACAATGAATCGGGGCCTATTTTGGCTGATGTTGTTCCGGCTGGGTATTCCGTGCAGCACCAGCCGCGGTTGGCGGGATGGGGCGATGTAGCTATGATTTTTAAAGAGGGTTGGTCTGTGAGGAGGTATCCAGTGCGATCCGTAGTGGGCATTGAAGGTCTCCACTTTATGTCTGATTTGGCGGGGGACAGTTTGGGAGTGCTGCTGGTATACCGTGCACCTACCAGTATGGCGGCCTCCCTGCATGCTCTGGCAGAGGCTGTGTTGGAGGTGGTGTTACGGTCCTCAAGGACGATAGCCTTGGGGGACCTCAACATTCACGCCGACGCAGTTCTTGGGGGAGCCGAGCAGGAGTTCATGGCTGCCATGGCAACCACGGGCCTGTCCCAGAGGGTCAATGGCCTGACATCTTGGAGGACATACCTTGGACCTCATGTTTTGCACTGCCCTTGCGGAGGGTGCTCCATTAATGGGGGGAGATATCAACTGTGCCCTTGTCATGGATGGATCATTACCTCCAGCAGACCTCCCTTCTAGCACACATCTGCCCCCGAAAGGGTGAGGAACCTATTAGAATGATCTGCCCCCGGAGGCTATTGGACCTAGTGTGGTTTCTAGGCGCTCCGGGGGAGTTCCCCTCTGACCTTGACAACCGTCTCATCAAGGACCTTGTCAAGCTGTGGAATATCTTGCTGACGGAGGTCATCGATCGAACGGCTCCCAGGCGTCTGTTGCCCAGGCGGAGGCTCTGCAGGCCTCCTTGGTTTTCCGAGGAGCTGCAGATGCTGAAGCAAGAGGGGCGACGGAGCGAGGGTGGCGTCATTCTCGTGCTGAAGTCGACAGATTGTGGCATAGAGTTAGTTTACGAGCCTACGCTGTGGCTATGCGGGCAGCAAAAAGGAAGTTCTTTGCTGCCCTCATAGCAGCCACAAAATCCCATCTGGCGGAGCTGTACCAGTTTGTACGGGGGCTGGTCAGTCCAGCCTCCCTCAACCCCTGGGGTTGAGTCATGACCCGCACGCTGTGACCTTTTTGCGGATTATTTTGCAGAGAAAATCGTTCATATTTACCAAGACCTCGATGCTGCACTTAATACAATGCAGAGGTTGTGGAAGCGCCGACTCGTCCAATTTTGTGGGATCACTTTCAGCCGGTGACACCTGCTGATGTGGTGGGTGTGCTTGGGGTGGTTCGAGCCACATCTTGTGAATTAGATCCGTGCCCGTCCTGGCTGGTTAAGAGCTGCCGGGGGACATTGGGGCTGTTGCTGGCCGGGGTGGTCAACACCTCCCTGCAGGAGGGCAGAGTGCCAGGCTGCCTCAAGGAGGCGGTGATGAGGCCTCTGCTCAAGAAGCCATTGCTTGACGCGGACTCCCCTGCCAGCTATCGGCCTGTGTCTAACCTTCCCTTTTTAGGGAAGGTTATTAAACGGGTAGTGGCTCAGCAGCTCCAGGGGCATCTTGACCGCGTCGGTTATCTTGATCCTTCTCAGTCTGGCTTTCATCCAGGTCATGGCACCGAGACAGCACTTGTGGCTTTGGTGGATGATCTCCGCCGTGAAAAGGATAGGGGTCAACCCTATTAGTCCTCTTAGATCTTTCGGCAGCATTTGATACGGTTGACCATAAGATGTTGGTGACACGCCTGCGGGACAGTGCGGGGGTGGGCGGGATTGTTCTTGAATGATTTTGCTCATTCCTGACCAGAACTCAGCGGGTGGTACTCGGTGATTGCTTTTCATCTTATCGAGACCTCTCGTGTGGGTTCCGCAGGGTTCCGTTCTGTCCCCTCTCCTGTTCTATGTGTATGTGCAGCCGCTTGGCGAGGTTATCAGAGGGTTCATGGTGAGGTATCATCAGTACGCGGATGACACCGAACTGTATCTCTCATTTTCGACCGTCCCAGGACAGGCTGTCTCGGTGCTTACCTGGTGTCTGGCAGCTGTGGGGGACTGGATGAGGGCTAATCGACTGCGACTGAATCCTGACAAGACGGAGGTGATGTTAGTGGGTAAGTCGGTGGAGGTGACAGCTCCCTTGGTTGATGGGATGTGTCCTCCACTGACCTCCCAAGTACGGAACTTGGGGGTGCTCCTCGATGCGCAGTTCGCCTGGATCTCCAGGTGGAGGCTGTGGCGAGGAGTGTCTTCTGTCAGCTACATCCGGCGCAGCGGCTTTAGCTGCTGGTTTCGGCTCCTGACCTGGCCACGATCATTTTATTTTTATTTATTTAATTAGCCGCCCCTCATGTCTACGGCATCTCGGGGCGGCTTACAGCATAAAAACACACAATAAAATTCATTAAAACAATGTTTTAAAAATACAATCCCCACCCCACCCCACCCTCCCCTCCCCTCCGAAGGCCTGGGCGAACAGCCAGGTCTTGCAGGCTCGCCGAAACACCAACAGACCTGGGGCCAGACGGGCTTCCTCCGGGAGGGAATTCCAGAGCCTCGGCCCGGCCACCGAGAACGCTCTCTCCATTGTGGCCCCCCGTTTTACACGGGGGACCTCCAAAAAGGTGTGTGATCGAACTCTGCAGAACGCCACAGATCAAGGCCCGGGGGCTTGATGTTTCAGTTCCCAGCACCACCCGCTGGCTTCTATTCGAGAGGAATGAGCGGAGCCACCCTAGGACAGTCCCATCCAGACCCCCCAGATCTCGCAGCCATCTCAGCAGCAGCCCATGGTCCACGATGTCAAATGCGGCCAAGAGATCTAGCAGGATCAAGAATATTGAACATCCTGCGTCCATCTCCCGGCGGAGATCATCCACCAAGGCCACCAACGCTGGCTCCGTACCATAGCCGGGGCGGAACCCAGATTGAAAAGGGTCCAGGAAACCAATGCTGTCCAAATGCGCCTGGAGCTGCAATGCCACTGCCCGTTCAATAACCTTCCGTAAAAAGGGAAGATTAGAGACGGGTCAGTAGCTGGCGAGAGCATCCACATCCAAAGATGGCTTCTTCAGCAGGGGGTGCACCACCGCCTCCTTGAGACTGGGTGTCAATCTCCCCTGCCAAAGGGATGTGCTCGCTACCTTCGCCAGCACCGTCCCCAAGGTCTCCCTGGAGGCTTTTACCAACCAGGACAGGCACGGATCTAGTTCACAACTAGTGGCTCTAACAGACTCCAGGACATCCACTGCATCAGCGGGCGTCACTTCCCGAAACTCATCGCAGAAAGATCGACCAGACGGTGCCTCCATAACCTCATGCCCCTCGCTTACTGCTTCCATTCCGGTGTCAAAGTTACTCTGGATCTGAGTGATCTTGTCTGCAAAGTAGGTGGCAAACTCCACACAGCGGGCCTGGGACAAGTCCGTGTCCAGGAGGAGGGAGGCCGGACTGACCAACCCCCGCACCACCCGGAACAGCTCCGCTGGACGCGACTTCGCAGACGCTATGAGGGCAGCGAAGAACTCCTTTGCTGTCCTTACAGCCTCAACATAGGACCACAAATGGGTCCTATGGAGAAGTCAGTCAGATTGAGAGCAAGTCCGACACCAGCGTCACTCTAGTCTCCTACCTACCTGTTTCATACACCACAGCCCCTCAGTAAACCAAGGGGCCCTGTGGTGACAAGACGGAGGGAAAAGACATCTCGGAGCCACCCTGTCGATGGCCTCCCCCAACAAGATGTTCCAATGCTGGACAAGCTCATCCACAGAGTGGCCATCCAGGCCTAAGATTAACTCTCTCAAAGCCTCCTGGAACCGCTGAGGTTCCATCAGCCTCCGAGGGTGGACCAACCTAACTGGTCAATTTCCCTTCTGGAGGAGGTGCGCTGAGAGACTGGCCTGTAGGATATAATGATCTGTCCATGACAAGGGCGTGAGCCCTCACATCCCCCACTAACGGATCACCCTGAGAGTATGCCCCCCCATATGGGTCGGGCAGTTTACCACTTGGGACAAGTCCATGGTTGCCATGGCAGCCATGAATTCACGCTCCGCTTCTACAAGGCCGGCGTCGGCATGGGCATTGAAGTCCCCCAGGACCAAGGTCCTGGAGGAGTTCAGCGCCACCTCCGAGGCCAGCTCTGCTAGAGCGGTAAGGGATGCTGCCGGACAGGAAGGGGCCCGGTATACCAGCAGCACCCCAAGCTTGCCCCCAGCCAAATCAAACATCATCCATGTTTTTATTACCTCTCAGACTACTGTAACGCACTCTACGTGGGGCTACCTATGGTGACGGCTTGGAAGTTGCAGCTGGTGCAGAATGCGGTGGCCCGGCTCTTGGTGGGGCTGGGCTGCCGGGAGCACATTACACCAGTGCTCCGATCTCTGCACTGGCTGCCAATAGTCTTCCGGGCTTGATTCAAAGTGTTGGTTTTGACCTATGAAGCCTTACATGGCCTGGGCCCTACGTATTTGCGAGATTGCCTCACTCCCCAGGTTCTAGACCTGCCCCTGCGGTCATCCGGGGGTGCCGTGTTGTAGGTCCCTCGGGTCTCACGCAGGATAGGGCGTTCTCGGTGGCCGCGCCTGTGGAATTCCCTCCCGGTGGGGGCCCGTCTGGCCCTGGATCTCCCGGCCTTTCCTAGGAATTGTAAAACCTGGCTGTTCCGTCAGGCGTTTGGCGAGAGGTACAGGTTGGATGCGGGCGGAGGGATTTGGGAGGGTGGAGTGGGTTTTTCCTTGTTTTTATTATTGTTATTAGTATGGGGGGGGATGATGTTTTAACTTGTTTTATAGTATTTTATATCTTATTGTTGTTAGCAGCTGACCCGGGCTGCCTGTGGCAGGATACAAAATTATTTAAATAAATAAATAAATAAAGCTAGTGTTATGAGTAAATTCTGCAAGATTCGGCCGTAATTTTGTCATTCTATAAAGAGCCCACAATAGCATTAATACAGCCCCTTGACACAGCTAATTGCTCATCTCTCCATCAGTTCTTTACCCACCTCTCAACAGTGGTCCTATAATGCAAGGTGGATAAACAAAAATTGAATAAATAAGGCTATAATTTACCCTTTTCTGCTCTTCTCTCAATCTTTAAGGTGATGCCCACAGTTTTCTATGACAGTTCAACAGTAACAGTCAGGATCAAATATTGCCAAGATTTACACGCATCCAAAACTTTACTACCAGGAGTAGTACTACTGATTTCAACAAGATTATTCAAAGACAGTAAAATTAAACACATGCCTAAGTTTTAGAAAATAATGACTTCAAGCACAAATGTTTTTAGATTTCCATCCCTGCACTTGATCAGCCTTAAAAAAAACCTCACAAACAAGCCAAAGCCACTCAAGTCATCCTTAGTACTTAAGCCGGGGTGGGGGGACCTTTGATCCGAGGGGCCAATTTAACGACTAGCAGAAGCTCAGAGGGCAGCATACAAGTTGGGGCGGGGGTGCGCTCAAAAAAAGAAGGGCACCAGTCACCGATTTCTGCTGTGACCTGCCCACTATCTCCCTCTGCGCTCCCTTCCCCTGAGCTCAGTTTTTCGGGGGTGGAAGGTCAGAACCGGCGCCAGAGACCAGATCCAGGAACCAGAAAGGGGCCACATCAAATCTTGCCATGGGCTGCCATTTGGCCCCTGGGCCTGAGGTCCCCCACCCCAGCCTTAAGCTTCCCTCTCGCTCTCACTTTTGGAGGAGATGGAAGCACAGAAAGGAATGGCATCTTGGCCAATCCGGCCATCTTCTCGGTGTTATCCGTGGCCACATTTGTGGCAGAGGCAGACAGAACTAGGCTTCATTCATCTCCCCTCTGTAAGCTGTCCCAGAGGCAACCCAGGAACAGCTGCCTGCTCCGTCCTTGACGGCCCTCCTGGTAAGATCAGGACAGACAGGGAGAACATGGATGGGGCGGAACCACACTTCACTCTGCTAAATAACTTGACACACCTTGCCGAGCAGGCTCACATTACTACTCCTCTGTTCCCTCGTTCGCCAAGCAGGGTCCCTGCCTACACACCCCCAAGTCAGTGACGTGCTCTCCAGCAACCACTATTTAACACACCAAATCTCAAAGTTCAGTGGCCTCGACAGCAATGTGAAGAATGTGTGGGTTTTTTATTATTGCTACAAGAATAATTTTTTTCAGCCTTGTATAATAGAAGGAAAAAAAAAAGAAGCTGAACAAGCTTCCCTCATACTCTGAAAGAATTCACCTTTGGAGAACAATCTGATCTCAGCCAAGGAGACTTTTACTGGATTTTATAGGTACGGGGATTGGAAACGGAACGGTGGGGCTGTTTTTAATGCTGTGCCATAGGAGCGCGTCCCATTAAAAGCCACCTGAAGCCTGGGTACTCATTCTTGAACAGAGGTAGCTTAGACTGTTCTATGTTAGTATCTTAAGGAAGGATAAAACCATCCCTCTTTCCTTGAAGGCATCTGGTCTCCTATTAGTGTCTGAAGATCTCACTAGCTTTGCTGCCTTCTTTCTCACAATCCCCCATGAGGCAGAGCTATTATCCCGCTTTACAGATGAGACCTGAGGCACAAAGACTTCGGCTGGTTCAAGGTCACAGAGGACATCTTTGCCAAAGCAGGAAACGGAGCTAGAAATCTCCTGAATCTCTTAACTGCTGGGGGACTGCTGATGAGGCCATGCCATTGCCCTCTTTGAACCTCTTGGCCTCTTCCCCACCAGTCAACGCCAGCACGTCCCTCCATCTCTCCGTCAAGGATGAACTTTCCTTTCGGCCGTACGCTGTAGGGTCCCACAGCCAGAAGTCACTTCTCTCGGTGTCTTGGACAACAGCAAGCACGATGCCAGTGCTTTAATAACCACCAAGATCCAGGCAGGTGCAAGCTTTGCAGTGTAACATAAAAAGCAATTCTTTCACAACGCAGGTGTGGGAGAGTCATGCGGCCAATAAAACTTTTATCAAAGCCATTCAGAAAGCACCAGACGTTGCACTAGTAGCCAAAAGCTTCTCCGAACAGGATGTTGAAGGGAAAAAATCCTTTCTTCCCCAATCATAGCTGGTCCTCTTGTCCTCACACCAAACTGGAATGGATTTGCAGAACAGCAGCAGCTGTGTTGTCAGGAATTTTCAGAGATGAGCCCAGCTTCCAAAAGTACAAGGAAAAGGTGATCGGAGGCTTGAGAGAGCACACCCACCACTGGCAACAAGCCACAAAATCCCACTGCTTTACAGTAAGTCTTTGAGTGCACACGTAGCTGCTGAATGGTTTCCAATGTGTGGAAAGAACTTTGGCTTTCCAGCAACCAGCTTAAAGCCTCACCCACAGAAGGTGATATTATGAGGCCTGAATGGATCTATTGAGACACCGATCCTTCTTTTTTTTTTTTTTTTAAAAAGAAAAAAAATATATAAAAAATCCAAAATGTTATGATTGCTCTTCCCAAGTCAATCAATTTGTTAGTCTTGTCAGAGACTTCTCCTTTTCTCTGTCTCTAGCCACCCTGGCCCCTTAACCATCACCATCTTAACCTTGGGGTCCCTCTTAAAGCGACATGACTATTGCCTTTTAAAAACAAAAGAATCTCATTTACCTTTTAAATAAGTGGTTGCAAGCCATTTTCTTGCTGATGCTAAAAATAATCCCAAGTTATTAAATACTTGTTTGGGTGATGCTAGTTACACTTTCAGTTTGAAGCATGACAATAAAACAATGTACATCTTTATCAGTCCATTTCACTCTTAACTCTGAAGTGTGGCTGGCTTTCAAAACATCGAACATAATGTACGTGTGAAGACAACCATTTCCACTGTTTTTTTTAACTGTGCAAGCATTGTTATGGGTCCTGCAAAGTATAAAATATTGGATGTTTTTTAGTAAACAAAATATTAGATTTGCCCCTGTTAAGCCAGCAGTAATCCTCACGCTCATACTTTCCCCAGGATATCACGTTGATAAAGAACGGAGAACTAGACAGACTGTGGTCGACAACTAACTACCCCTTCTCACACGCTCTCCGCCAGGCCTTTCCTGAGGGAGATGAGGTGGGTGAGCTGGGTTAGGGTAGGGGGGAGATGGGGTTTTATATATTGTTTTTAATTGTAATTATTATTATTTTAACATTTTAAAATGTTTTTAAGATGTTGTGAGCCGCCCCTAGATGCCTGAGGCAGGAGGGGGCAGCATATAAATTTTGATATAAATATAAATAAATAAATACATTGCCAAGTTAAACTGGATGTTCTCTGGGACAGCCCCTACTCTTACCATCCAGAAAGCGCCCAGCAGAGTTTTGACACTGGATAAATTATGAGCCACTCACTGGACTGGATAATGTACATTACTATTTTTATTCCAATCTTAAATTTAACCCTGTCCTTCTCCCTTTGCCAGTTCCCAGAGGTCCACCTCCTCGTCCAACTTCCACTCCAACCGACAGGTTAATCATTATCAATACCCACCACAAAGTAAATCGAGGGGGTTGGGGGGAATTAGCAAGAACATTTGCAATTAGAAGAAAAACCAAGCTGCCACAGGATTGGATACTGCTCAGACACAGTCCAGGGTATTCACAAGTCACCGGGAAGCGTGAACATTTCATTTTAAAAAAATCAGGTCAATCTAACAGACAATATGATGCACTGCACCGACGGAGCAGCAACGTTTTGATCGTCGGCTCTCACTGGCATCAGCATAAGAAAGCTAACCCTACAAATTTCTCCTTATTTTACACCCTTCTGAACAGAGCCCCCACAAAAGCAGTTTCTTCTTAACTCTACGGCGGAAGGCTCTTTTAGCATCTTTTCAGAGGACACCAGCTGGACCAATTCATCCCCATGCAAAAACCAACCAACCCCTAGTAGCCAACAAGAAACGGGTGTGCCCTCACCACACCCCAGCTAATACCTTTGGCCATACCAGGATCCAAGTCCCTTTTCTGCCCTAGACCCCAGATGTGGGCAGACCTGCAAACTGCACGTCGGTCTGGACATACGAGTCCATCCCACGCACAACGCAGGAGGATGGGAGGTGCCCATGCACATCCCACCCCACGGGAAAGGCTTCTCACTACCAGACACGCTGGACCAGTGGACAGTAAATCCTCACACGCGGACACCCACCCACCGCAAGGACATTAACAGCTCACATGCTATTGCTGGTCCCTCGACAGGTACTAGCAGCACCCTTCCTGGGAAACAGTCCACTGCTCCCAGTGCTGCGCACACAACTCTGAGATGCAACGGCTTCCCCCCATGCACCGTTCCAACCACAACCACCCACAGCTCATCCCTACACATTCCTGACCCACCAAGCCAGGCACCCAATGTTCCGAGAAGCTTCCTCCACCCTCCGTATTGCCAAGCCTCCAACCCAGCCGGCCCTCAGTACTCCTTCGTCCGCTCCCAACAACCCCTCATCCTGTGCACCTGCCAGCCCTGCCGCCCTCCTCTCCCCACACCATGCGCTGCAACTAACATACCATCGCCTCCTGCACCGGTCGCCCCTCCTTGTGCCTGCCCCTTCCTACGCACCCACATCTCATGAGCCCCGCATCTGGTTTCCAGCAGTTGCCTCCTCTCCACTTTCTCCCCACACCCAGTCTCTTAGCCCCCCCAGCCCCCACACACTACTCCCTTGCTTTCCAACGGCAGCAATTCATGCAACAAGCCCCTGCCATGTTGTAGACATTGCACCCTTCACCTGCTGCAACTAGTCCCCACCGTCTGTGCGCCCTGCCCATCTCCCCCTGCATCCAGCAGCCTCTGCTCCTAGCCTCCAGCCCCTCAGCAAACCCTCTTGTTCTGCTCCTAGACATCTGTTCCTTCACACTCTCCTTTCAACCTCGGCTCTTCCCCAAACCCCCACCCCATCTTATCCCCTTCACCAGCCAACCCCACCCCCCCGCCCTCTCTCCTCCAACCCCCTGCCCTTCAGAAATACCTGCACCCAAGTACTTGGCTCCCCAAGGTACACCCAGCAAACCCCCTCCCATCTCTGCTCTCCCTACCCCTCAACA
>QEPC01012679.1:10934450-10950350 GCA_003113815.1 Sphenodon punctatus | reverse complement strand
CTGGGGGAGTGGGGAGCTGGGGTAGGGGGTGGCTGGGGTAGTAGGGGATACTGAGGTAGGGAGAAGGTGGGGTAGGTGGGGGGCTGGTGCAAGGGAGGATTGGGAGCGACAGTAGGGGAGTGTGGCTGAGGTAGAGAGTGGGCCAGGTGTGGAGACTTGGCCCAGGTGAGGGAGTTGGTGTGAGGAAAGGGGGGGCAGCCGGGCGTGGGGCAGGGGATGGAGTGAGGAGGGGAGCAGGTGGGGCACGTGAGGTATTTTGGTAGCGAGAGGCTGGCGTAGCTGGGTAGAGAGGTAGGGGGGAGGCCGGGCACTCATGGGAAGACGGGGCATTTAGGCAGGGCTGCGGAGGACGTGTGCAGAGGAGAAACGGGGTAAGGGATGATAGATTATCCAAGGGGCTATGAACCCACTGAAAGACACAAGGTCCTCATGACCCCAAGCTTTGGAAATGTGCGTATCTAGTTATGCAGATCCAGATTTGTTAGGATATCGTCTACTAATGCAGTCACCCCACTTGGGGTCCTGACTTCTAATCTGAGAACCCCTGCCCTGGATCACCAGGAGCGCTCTGTGACTCACTAAACCCACCATCCTGAAACGGCTTACTCTCGTGTAGTCCCATTATAATCGATGGGACTACTCAGTCAGTGATTTCAGGATTGTGATCTGCTTCGCCTACTAGATAACTAGAACGCAGCCCCCTTCTTTCTAATACATGTAGCACAAAGTAATTTTCAGGCAGATCAGTTTCTCCACAACTCTCCTGCTTTGGGAGGGACAGACTTCTTTATTTAGGCTTCTGCGTAACAGACGCTTTACACCAAAAAAGGTGGGACCAAAACTTTGGCTGTCATTAGCATAAGCTTAAGAAGGCAACCTATCTAATTCATACTGTTCCATTATGGTGTGCCAGTCTCGGTCTGCGCCTGTGGTTATTCAAGTCATGTTTTACGGCTACTGAACTTTAAATGGGGATTTCCCAAACTGCAGGTCACAGGTCTGGCGGATGGGGGTCATGGCCCTGATTGATACTGCATGTACTTCACAGGTGCTTGTTCCTGCATGGACATGGGGTTATATGTAAATTCTAAAATGGGGTCTCACAGGCAAAAATTGGGGAACCATTGCTATATTTATATTTATTTTTATTCAATATTTTTCTACCCTGCACCCTCCTGCTCACAGAGCAGCTCAGGGCGGCTCACAAAACATATAATCAGCAAAAATAATTATAATAAATCAAACACCTAATATACAATTTTAAAATTAATTAAAATTCCAAAAAATATACTAAAATAGCAGCCCCCCTCCAATTCCCTCCCTACCTGTCTCCCTCTCCAAAGGCCCAGCAGAACAGCCAGGTCTTACACTGTCTTTGGAAAGACGGGAGAGCTGGGGCCAGGAGGGAGCAAGTGTGGACAAACAGCGGCTTGGGAGCCATGTGCAGCTCTTGGCCGGGGTTGGCCCTGGGCCCCAGGCTGCCTTAACGGTCCTGTCTGTCTTCATTACGGAGTCTCGGTAGCAGAATCTCAGCTGCTGCTCAGAAGTTCGGCAGCCTAGATCTGGTTACCGGCTCCACTAGCCAATCACAAAGCAGGAAAGGTTTGTGCATATACGCATGTGCGCGCTTGCTCACATGATGTGTATTTTTTGTGGTGCTCAGATATATGAAGAGTTTGGTGCCTGCCTCTTGGGGTTTGGGGAATGTTACCCCCCTCCTGCTTTATAGGGTGTTTTTAGACAAGATGCTACCCTACGTGGCCACCCAAGAGCCACGGAGCCCGCTGCCCGTCTGAAGGTGGAGCAGGGGGGATGTGTGCTCCCATGACCCACTGCTGGGAAAACGAGTGTGCTTTGCAGGGCAGGCCAAATGGATGCGTGGCAAGAGGCAGCCGCGGAGCCTCTACCTGTATGAATGGCCCCCGACCGGTCCGCTGCTCGTAGGCACCGTGAGCATTGGAAGCGGCCTTTGCAAGTCACAAGAACTGGCCAGGAGCGCTTGGAAAGAGCCCGGGTTTCTCAGCTCTTATGCCAGGGACATGTCAATTGCAAAGGGCAGCCTAGTGTATTTCCCCCTCCCTCATGGTGCGTGGCAGAAGGAGCGCGTGGCAGCTTGCCTCTCTGGCTGGGGCAGCCCACGCCGGGAGCTGCCTGTTTGAATCCCTCCCCACGTGCTCCGACTGAGTGGGTTCTCCGCGGCAGTGCCACGCTGTGGCCACTGACTCCACCCCCATCACCTTGCTAATGTTAAAAACGCCCAGAGAGGTGAAGGCACAATGAGTGAGGAGAGAATGGGGAATACAATTTCCTGATTTCCCAGATCTCAGCTGAAACAACCAGACAACGTACTTCTGCTCTGTTGTTACTACCCAGTATGACAAATCAGTGACAGGAAGGAAACTTATGTAAACACCGTAGATCGTCCGCGGAGCCAGAAAAGAATCAGTGCTTTCAGACCCACCAGTATATTGGTTCTTGGTCACCTGGATCCTGCGCTGATTGTTAGGTTTCCAAATCGGGCCATTTTCTGGGTGTGTTTACCTCGATTGGGTTCTATAGCTATTGTAACATTTACTGATGTCCAATTCTGTTGTGTTGGAACCAGCCTTCATTGGTTCAGGTCCCCCTGTACCTTTCCTCCAGTAGGTGTTTCTAACCCAAATGATCAGACCTTGAACCTGAAGCCCTCCTAAGACGTTCCCATGGCTGCCTGCACTCCAGCTGTCTGTCAGTGTGTAGAGCCCAGCTCGATACAGAAGCACAGACATAGCCTTAAAACTCTGCAAATAACTGCCAGCCCTGCAAAAACTGTAAGTATGGGATCTTCATTTCTATGAAAATGATCTTAATAATAATAATAATAATAATAATAATTTTTATATCGCTCATCCCTGCTATGGCACTTGGAACACCTCACATAGAACTAATTAATACAACTTTTAATCCTCACAACAACCCTGTGAGGTAGGTGAGGCTGAGCAAATATTGCGACGGGCCCAAGGTCACCCAGTGAGTTTCTAGCTAAGGCAAAATTTGCCCCCCCCTTACCTCCCGGTCCAGATACTGCGCACCCAGGGCGTTTATAGACGAGACAAAAAAGGCGGCTGATCCTTTGATCAGCCGCCTTTCTTGCCGCTCGTCTACTTGCTTGCCATGCTTTTTAATCCACGTCGGAGGGGGCAGGCAAGCCTGCCCCCTCCAACGCGGATTCCCGAAGTGCCGGCTTTACGCCGCACTTCCTGGCTCCACGGCGAGTGTGCATGCGCAGAAGCGCGCGCATGCGCAGAAGCGCGCGCATGCGCACTTGCACTCTGCGCCGTGTCTGAACATCAGACACGGCATGCAGAGGCTGCGCGGGGAGAAAAGCTGGCGTTTAGCGATCCCGCTTGTAAGCGGGATCGTTTATAAACGCCCTTAGCCAGTACAGCACCGTCTTGATAAGCTGGAAAGCCAGGCTGAAACTATTAAAATGAAATTCAACAGCGATAAATGCCACGTTCTGTGTTTGGGTAAGAAAAATCAAAGGCACAAGTCTAGGATGGGTGGTGCCTGCTTTGGCAGCAGTCCATGCGAAAAGGATCTAGGGATTGTAGTTGATCACGAGATGAAGAGGAGTCAGCAGGGTGATGCAGCTGCTAAAAAGGCTAATGCAGTGTTAGGCTGCATCAACAGAAGCATCGTTTCCAAGTCACGAGAAGTCATAGTTCCACTCTATTTTGCGCTGCTCAGAGCTCATCTGGAGTCCTGTGTCCAGCTCTGGGCACCGCACTTTAAAGAGGACATTGACAAATTGGAACGGGTTCAGAGGAGAGCAGCAAAGATGGTCAGGGGTCTGGAAACCAAGTCCTATGAGGAAAGGCTGAAGGAGCTGGGTATGTTTAGCCTAGAGAAGAGAAGACTAAGAGGAGAAATGCTAGCCGTCTTCAAATACCTGAAGGGCTGTTGCACAGAGGGTGGCAAAGACGTGTTCTCTGTTGCCCCGAGGACAGGACTAGAACCAATGGGCTCAAATGACAAGAAAGCAGATTTTGGTTAAACGTTAGGAAGAATTTCCTAACAGTAAGAGCTGTTCAACAGCGGAACAGACACTGCCGGGGTGTGTGTGTTCTCCTTCGCTGGAGATTTTCAAACAGAGGCTGAACGGCCCATCTGTCCGGGATGCTGTAGCTGTGGATTTCCTGCCTTGAACTGGATGAACTCTGACATATCTTCCAAGATTCTGTTCTATTAAACCCTTGAGGTGAAGTCGAGGGAAGCTGTCAGAGACGGAATATTTGTGAAAATCAGCTAACTCTTGATGAGGTGCCTTGGAAGTTTTAAAATGTTGGCAAATGGTAATACTTGAACAATATCGCCTTGCATGTTGGAAGAAGGAATAAAGCTTTATGCCTCCTGTACAATGGAGAGGTAGTCACCGCTGGGTTGGAGGGCACCAGCCAACCTGTGCATGTCGTACTGCTTCATGTGAGGCAGAAGGGAAACTTTGACGAAGCCTGTTGGGGTCAACAGACCTTTAGTGCCCAAATGGAGCCGTTCTTGGCTGTCTCGAGTCAGGGACGTATTCGCTAGGTTAGAATGGGCCCTGCTGCAGACGATGGAAAGGGGTGGAGGCTGTTCTCGGTGGCAGTGAGAACCTGGGCCCTGCAGGCATGTAGGCACCAGCCTCCCCTGTTACAGCTATGCCCTTGAAAAAGAGCCCTTTTCAGTAAACTGCATTTAACTTATTTACTCTCCTTTCGAAGTGGGGAGAGCTGAGTTGTACTTGCTGAGGGTTGACTCAGAAGTTCCAGTTGTCTAGCTATTTCATACCATATGCTTAGAACTGTAAACCATCCTCCCAGCTTTACATTTATAACTTTAGAATGTGCTTCACGCTTCAACCATATGGACTGAGGACAGCAACGTCAGAATAATGTTTGTGGTGTGGAAGGAAAACAGGTGAAACAAGCTCCCCACCGTTGCTTTGAAGTCTGAGGCTAAGATTTTTAAAACTGTGCGTGACACATGTCTGTATCCGCTGTGTTGCTCAGGACATCACAATTTGGGCCTTTTCCAATCCCATCGTGGGTGTGTGTACAAGAGAATAACTGTAAAAAAATCAAAAATCAAGGACTGGGCCGAGGACTTGGTGTGACTTATATTTCTATTATAAACTATTGCAAATGAAAGTGTGGACAAAACTCTGACCAGGGGAGAGAGATCAGAGGAGTTAATGGTGAGGAAGGGACCGCTGGAAGAAGGTGGGTCTGTTGTTCAGTGAAGCTGGAGGAAACGTGACAAAGACGGGAGCCAACCCAATGCATTCCAGGTAGCGAAGATTTCAAAGAGGCAGGAGAAAGAGAGAGATCCACTTATGGTTGTCTGAGCGATGTATTTCATGAAACTTCACATTTTTCTGGTGCATTAGGCTCCCTTGGGCTAGTAATTTGCCAAGAGCAAAAGCCCAGAAGAGAGGGAATTGATGGATTAGTTTAAAATATAGGGGTTTGCAGGAGCTCTGGCGCTGCAGTACAACGGTATAAATTAAACAAGGGAAGGATCTTCAGAGCTTTGAAAAAAGACCTTTAACATTTTTCTCCTGGTTTTGCTGGAAAGCAGGTGAAAAGTTGCAATGAATTTGCTGAGGGGGTCTAATTATGCGACAAGAAGCGTTGCAATTAATAAGCGGATTAGCATCATGATACAGGTGGATCGGGGTTAAATTTAAGCATAATACTATCCTCGAGATAGAAAAGTGGCATAGGATGGATGCATGTGTGTGACTGCAGCAGAAGTCATACGCATGGATCTTGGAATAAAATGTGTTGTTATTAAGTATTAATATAGTGTGAACTGGGAATGTGCCTGGCACTGAATGGTGGTTCATTACAGATGGGTCTCTGCCCAAGGGACTTATAATGTTCGTCCGGGCCTTTGCAGGAGGGGGGGAATAAGGGTGGGGTTTTTGCCAGTGGTATTACCTCTTCGTTATTGTTTTCATTGCTTTAGTAACCCTTCTACGTATTGTTTTTATATATTGTTTTAAATGTTTTCTGAGCTGCCCTGAGCTGCCTGCTGTAGGGCTGGAGAGAGCGGGATACAAGTTATTAAATAAATTTTAAATAAATAAAATAATCTAAGAGAGACGAGGAAAAGGAGACAAAAGAGAGGGGAACGCAGGGCGAGACAGGGATGCGTTCACAAAGTGGAGAAGTGGCAGGGGCACGTGCTTAGCTTAGTTATGGGGAGAAGGGGACCCGAAGGGAAAGGACAGTCGAGGAAGCTGTAGCAAGCAGTCTGTAGGGATGAGGAACAAGGGAAAGTCTGATGGAAGTAGTAGTCTTAGGGCGCTTTTAAACGAGACGGAAATGGCGGCTGAGCCCTTTAACAGCCGCCATTGACACCGTCCGTTTAAATGCCCAACGCGGAATGCAGCCGTGTCTCCCCCGCGTCAAGCCGGCCCAGCGATCCTGCCCCCTTCAAGGCGGATCGCCGATGTGCCGGCTTTAACCCACACTTCCGGGTTCCCTGGCAGAGTGCGCAGAAGGACGCGCATGCGCACATACTCTCTATGCCGTGTCTGATGCTCTTCTGAAGATCAGACACGTCATAGAGAGGAAGGCGGGGGGGAGATGCGGCAGAATGAACGATCCCGCTTGTGAGCAGGATCATTTAAAAGCGCCCTTAGGGGGGATTTAAAGGTGGGGAGGGAGTTGCAGGCAGAGAAGGAGAGGCAAGGAAGGAGAGGCAAAGATGATTTAGGGAGCAGCAGACTTGGGGCCAGTTGGAGAGAGGAGGAACAGAGCTCTCGGGTGGCACTGCAGTGGGCTCCCTAGCCCCCAATGTATTCTGTGTGGTCGGACCTGATCCTACATTCCTTGTGCACCAATGGATCCCCAATGTCTATGGAAATTTGGGTTATGGGATACTAAAACCTAATGTTTTTAAAGGGCTTGACCAACACTTCTGAAGTCAGTGAGAACTCAGCTATTGTTCCAAGAACCAATCCTACAATGCTTTTAATGGACAGAGCATGGAATTACAGAATCCAGCACTCTTGCAAGGCAGATGGGGATTATTATCCCCATTTTACAGATGAGTATGTTGCAGCAAGATGATAAGGTGACTTACCCAAAGTTCCACTTTTGAATCAGTGGTGTGATTGCTAAGATTAGGACTGCCCTCCTTCTGCCTGACCCTGTTGCGCACAGGCTACTGCAGCGTAGGAAATATAAACAGAATGAGAACTGTGATCTCAGTAGGAGCACTTGAGATTTCACCAAATCGAAAGGTCAACAAGAATATCGCTGTGCTACGAACACAAGTCATTGACTTAGAAGAAAGATGGTACGCAGCAAAGAAAGCTGCTCATTTGAATTTGAAGTGAAAACAATGAAGTTGTGCCAGGGATGCTTTATTACTTAGCTCTTGTGTGTGACCCAGTTGAGAGGCCCTTTTAGAATAAGCCCTAAGGGCACCAGAACTTAAAGGAAGTTGATAAATGTACCCGATGTCTGCGTCAAGTATGAAGCTAGCCCATGGAGCGTGTCTAAAAATAGCATTACCTGTAAATTACACTATGGCAAATGTAGGCATTTACCAAAAGGGCAGCAAGAACCAAAAGAGTTAAACTATGAGTGTTGATACACAAAAGAGCATAACAGATGGACGTAAATCTTATTATAGGACTGATGGAGACAAATTAGGAAGCAATAACAATAATAAGATCATAAGTAGTGCCAAACTGAGTCAGACCAATGGTCCATCAAGCCAGTATCCTGTCCACTGACAGTGGCCAATCTCGATTGCATGGGAGAAGTACCAACAGTTCCAATGGGGAATCCATTCCCCGTTGTTCACTCCCAGCTCCCGACACTAAGACGTTCATCCTGTAAGTTATTTGGTTAATAGCCATTAATGGACCTACTCTTCAAGAACTTATCCAGTCCTTTTTTAAACCCAGCTCTACTACTGGCCTTGACAATGTCCTCTGGCAACAAATTCCATAAGTTAATTTTGCGTTGAGTGAAAAAGTACTTCCTTTTATTTGTTTTAAATCTGCCGGGAGCTAGTTTCATGGCGTGTCCCCTAGTTCTAGTTCTATTTAAGAGTGTAAATAACCGTTCCCTATCTACTCGTTCCACACCACTCAAGATTTTATAAACCTCTATCATGTCCCCTCTGTCTTCTCTTCTCTAAGCTGAAGAGACCCAGCTTGTCCAGCCTCTCTTTGTATGGAAGCCGTTCCATACCCTTAATCATTCTCGTTGCCCTTCTCTGTACCTTTCCTAGTTCAGCTCTGTCTTTTTTGAGATGGAGTGACCAGAACTCCCTGTTGTTTTCTCCCAGCTCCCATCATGTTCCCTGATCCTGTCTGGCTAATAGCTGCTAATGGACCTATCTTCCAGAAACTTGTCCAAACCTCTTTTAAACTCAGCTCTAGTACTGGCCCTTACCACAGCCTCTGGCAGTAGATTCCACAGCCCAATTATATGCTGAGTGAACAAATATTTTATTTTATTTGTTTTAAACTTGCCGCCCATGAGTTTCGTGGAGTGTCCCCTACTTCTAGTACTAGGTGAGAGGGTAAATAACTGCTCCTTGTTTATTAGTTCTACACCACTCATGATTTTATAGACCTCTATCCTGTTTCCTCTCATTCATCTCTTCTCCAAGCTGAAGAGCCCCAACCTACCAAGCCTCTCCTCATATGGGAGCCCTTCCATGCCCTTGATCATTTTTGTTGGCCTTCTCTGTATCTTTTCTAGGTCCCCTATGTTTTTTTTGACATGGGGCGACCAGAACTGCACACAATATTTGAGGTGCGGTCACACCATTGATTTGTATAGAGGCATTATGACATCCTCAGTTTTATTCTCTATCCCCTTCCGAATCATTCCTAACATTCTGCTTGCTTTTTTGACTGCTGCTGCACACTGCACTGTGGATTTCAGTGTATTGTCCACAATCACTCCCAGATTCTTTTCCTGAGTGGTAACTCCTAGCTTAGTACCTAGCATTGTGTACTCATAGTATGGGTTATTTTTTCCTATGTGCATCACTTTGCACTTGTCCACATTAAATCACATCTGCCATTTAGAGGTCCGGCACCCGGTGTCGTAAGATCCCGTCGCAGTTCTTCACAGTCTCCTCATGTTTTAACTACCTTGAATAAATTGGTGTCATCTGCAAATTTGATCACCTCACTGTTAACCCCCTTTTCCAGGTCGTTAATGAATACGTTAAACAGCACTGGTCCCAATACAGATTCCCGGGGCACACCACTTTTTACATCTCTCCATTGTGAAAACTGACCATTTAGTTCTACTCTTTGCTTCCTATCCTTTAACCAGTTACCAGTCGATACATAGCAAAACGCTACCTTGTATCCCATGATTTTTAAATTTTCCCAAGAGTCTTTTATGTGGGACCTTATCAAATGCTTTCTGGAAATCCAGGTACACTATATTTACCGGTTCTCCGTTGTCCACATGCTTATTTATACCCTCAAAAAATTCCAACAGGTTAGTGAGGCATGACTTACCTTTGCTAAATCCATGTTGACTCTTCCCCATTAAGCCAGGTTTATCAACATGCCCAGCGATTCTGTTCTTAATTATAGTTTCCACCATTTTGCCTGGCACAGATGTCCAGCTTACTGGTCTGTAGTTTCCAGGTTCACCTCTGGATCCCTTTTAAAATATCGGGGTTACATTTGCCACCCTCCAATCCGCAGGTACAGTGGCAGATTTTAGTGACAGGTTACTAACAGTAGGTTTGCAGTTTCATATTTGAGTTCCTTCAGAACTCTGAGGTGAATACCATCTGGTCCTGGTGACTGGTTAGTATTTAGTTTGTCAGTTTGCTCTAGAACCAGCTCCAGAGTCACATTCTTTTGTGACAGCTCTTCCAGTTCATCACCTACAAAGTAAGGTTCTGGTGTGAGTATCTCCCCAACATCCTCTGCAGTGAAGAGCGAAGCAAAGAACTCATTCAGCTTCTCTGCAATGTCCGTTTCCTCCTTAAGCACCCTTTCACCCCCTGGTCATCTAACGGTCCAACTGACTCTCTAGCAGGCTTCCTGCTTCTGATGTACTTGAAACAGTTTTTATTATTAGTTTTAGCATCTTTAGCAAGTTGCTCCTCAAATTCCTTTTTGGCCGCCTGCCTTATTCACTTTTTACATCTACTTTGACAATGCTTATGCTCTTCCCTATTTACCTAATATTGTAGAGTACTTTGAAGAACCCAAGTGCTGTTGAAACATCCAATTTTAAAATAGCTGTTCCGGTGGGTAAGTATGATCAGCTCCAGTTTATAGCTGTAGACAATGAAACATAAAGTAGGGCACCCGAAGGAGTAAGAACAGTGCTTAGGAGTGCCTGCTCAGACGATACTTCCTGGAATAACAGAGACCTGGACTAGTTTGCCGAGGTGTTAGGTGTATATCTGTGGGGAGGAAAATACAAACTTAGCCTGGTAAAAACTAGAAGAAAAAGCAAAACGTGTTTCTGTTCTTTATCAGTTAGCAGAACCGAGAACTGGACTCTGTGCCTAGTAGAAAAGACTAATATTTATACAAATATTTTCCATATGATGACATTCTAACTTCCATGTCTGAAACTTAATTAAAAGTGTCCCAAAGCCTCACTGTGCCCACAGCCTATTTCTATGAGCAGTCCTATTGAAACTAATACAGCACCTGTTACAATTAATGGGACTACTTCTGTGAGTAAGGCAACCAGCCAGAAGTTCATCCTTATGAGTTGGTTTGATATGGTGTAGCGCCAAAAGATTTCCTCCTTAGACTGTGCCATAGGAATTCAGCTACCAGTAGTAAATAAAAGAGAGAGAGCGAGAGAGGGCAGCAGCCGATTCCTAGGACCAATATTGGAACATGAGGGCTACAAAAAATAACAAAAAGGCAGAAGATGGCGAGGGAGGGGGAAGGGGCTTTGCAGAGAGTTGTTGGTTGTCACTGATGGAGGCAATGAACCAGAGCGAAATGGTAAGCAAGGTAGCCCGTGGGGACAGTGTGCATGAATGGCATAACAAAAGGTAATACCGCTATAAGCAAGACTAAATGACTATTAGCTGTAATAAAAGAAAACATTCTGAGTGAGCAAGAGTGAAATTCAGCCCATCCAGCTTCAAGTGCTTTGGCATCGTTTACAGACAAATGGAGAGGCTCAAATAGTGTCTGTCTTCCAGGGAAGTGGCATAGTGGTGGGTACTTACACAATCAAAAAGGCTCTGAGATAGAACCATTGTTCAGAGGCCCAGTTCTTTTCACAAATTCTGAATTTTGCCTGTGGATGTTTATCTTTGATTTTTACTACTGGGAGTGGGGCATGCAAATCTAAGAGTAGAATTTGGTGCAGAGTTTGAACTGAAGCACACTTACAAACTAGGACCCTGTTGTGTCAGGTAATCACTTAACTGTGTACCTGGGCACCCCCATCAGTCATTTTGAAATCAATAACATTTTACAGATGGTTAAATATAAATGGAACCACTGATGTGCTTCTAGTGAGCCATGTGTACAAGTGCTTTCCTGAAGAGGGGCTTGAATTTAGAAAAATAGCAAGTCAGAATTTTGCCAGGCAAATGCAGAGAGCTTTGAAGGAAGTATCAACAACACATGAAAAATCTGCTTCTCCTTTAATGACACAACCTGCTAAAAAGAAGTTGGTAGCAATAGCTCACACTAGGAAAACACGTTGGAGGCAATTTTTCCAGCTTGTGATTCTCTGAAGTTATAGAGAAGTAGAATAAGATTAGTTTAGATGACTAAGTCCTTGGGAAAACACAGGAGGAAGGAAACGGGGAGGTAAGAAGAAGGGTGGGGATGGTGAAGAGTCACTTCGCCCAGGGAGAAAAGGGGGACACGATGACAGTTTTAAAATCTGTAAAAAGCTGCTCAGAGCCCGAAGGTGCCTCTCTGGCCACTGAGGTGAGGACCAGAGGGGATGGGTTTCAATTAAAAGAAGAGAGAGTTAGGCTGAACATTAGGAGGCATTTTCTAACTCCCAGAGCAGTTGGGCCATAGGATAATTTCCCAAGGGAGGTTGTAGAGGCACAGGCGAGAGAGACATCTCTCCGGGATGGTGCAGGGACAGTAGCGCCTGCTTAATGACAGGGGGCTGAACTAGATGCCCCTTGGGGCTCCTTCCAGATCTTGGACTCTCCCCGAAATCCCAGCAAAGTAAGAAGTCAATACCAGCCCGCTTTGGAATAGAGAGTTTGGATATCCAGCGGGAGAAGAAGAATGGGTGAAACTTGCATTTTGGAAGGGCGAATGTACAAGTCTGAGATGAACAATCACCCCACAGAGCAATAGAAATGAATGGGACTAGAACAAACTGCTTTAAAAGAGTATAATTTAATTTTGAAGGAGCAGGCTGGGATGGGGTGCGGACAAACGTCAGCCATGAGGACTCAGCAGACACGTTTGGCTGGAACCCTCTGTCCCTGCCAATCGCCGGCCATGTCCTTTCTAGAGACACCGAGGGAAGCAGACAGGACAGAAGCAGGCAGGACAGCAGCCACCCTGGCTGCTCTGGGAAATAGATGCCTGTTTCCATGGCCAGGGTGATGCTCTGGGATGGACGCTAATGTCAAAAGTTACTTTTCTGAACTTGTAAGATCCCTGACAGTGGGGTGAGTGTTGAACACAGAGGATGAGGTGGAGGGAGGCTGACAGTGGGGTGAGTGTTGCACACAGAGGATGAGGTGGAGGGGGGTGACAGTGGGGTGAGTGTTGCACACAGAGGATGAGGTGGAGGGGGGTGACAGTGGGGTGAGTGTTGAACACAGAGGATGAGGTGGAGGGGGGTGACAGTGGGGTGAGTGTTGCACACAGAGGATGAGGTGGGGCTCAGGGTGACAGTGGGGTGAGTGTTGCACACAGAGGATGAGGTGGGATAAATTATAAATTTATTTATATATTATAAAATTTATATGCCGCCCCCTCCTGCTAAAAGCATCTCGGGGCGGCTAACAACATATTAAAACAAATTTTAAAACAACAATAATACAATTAAAACCCCCACAATAAAACAAACCACCTTAACCCACCCCACCCACCCCATCTCCCTTGGGAAAGGCCCGGCAGAACAGCCAGGTCTTACATTGTCTGTGGAAAGAGGGGAGGTCGGTGGCCAGGCGGACCTCTGATGGGAGGGAGTTCCACAGCCGTGGCGCGGCCACAGAGAACGCCCTCCACAAGGTCGACACCCGAGAAACCCAGGGGATCTCGAGGAGGGTGCCCCCAGCTGACCGCAGGGGCCGATCTAGGATCTGGCGGGCAAGGCGGTCCTGCAGGTAGGCGGGGCCCAGGCCGTTTAGGGCTTTAAAGGTCAACACCAACACTTTGAATTAGGCCTGGAAGACTATCGGCTGCCAGTGCAGAGAGCGAAGCACTGGTGTAATGTGCTCGCGTTGGCCTGTCCCCGTTAGGAGATGAGCCGCCACGTTCTGCACCAGCTGCAGCCTCCGAACCAGCACCAAGGGTAGCCGCACGTAGAGTGCGTTATAGTAGTCCAGTCTCAAGGTAATAAAAGCATGGACGATTGTGGCCAGTTCCGAGTCGGAGACATACGGCCTAAGCCGATGCACTAGATGTAATTGGTGAAATGCCCCCTTCGCCACAGCTGCCACCTGGACATCCAGGCAGAGCTGCGGGTCCAGGAGCACCCCCATATTGATGACACCACACACCAAATGCCCTAACAACCTCCCCCAAAGGTTGTATATTGTGAAAAAGAAAGGGGACAGGATAGAACCCTGCGGGACTCCACACGTGAGGCCTTGGGGAGAAGATGAAAAATCACCCAGGACCACACGTTGTGTTCTCCCAGTCAGGAAAGAGCGGATCCATTCAAGAACGGTCCCGCCAATCCCTGCCCGGTCCTGCAGCCGAGTCACCAACAACTCATAATCAACGGTATCAAATGCAGCCGAGAGATCTAACATGATCAACAGGGTTGAAGAACCCCGGTCCAACTCACGGGAGAGGTCGTCGACCAAGGCCACAAATGCAGTCTCCGTGCCATATCCCGGACGAAAGCCAGACTGCGAGGGATCGAGAAAATTAATCCGGTCCAGATGCTCCTGGAGCTGTTGGCCACCACCCATTCCCTAAAAAGGGAAGGTTAGAGACTGGCCGATCGCTGGCCAGGATGTCAACGTCCAATGATGGCTTCTCGAGCAGGGGCCACACCACAACCTCCTTGAGACAGTCCGGCACCCTGCCCTCCCCAAGGGAGGCGTTGACAATCCCCACCAGCAACAGACCCAATGTCTCCCGGCTGGCCTTGACTAGCCAGGATGGGCATGGATCTAGTTCACAATAAGTGGCTCAAACAGTCCCGAGAGCATCACCCGCATCTGAGGGCGACACATCCTGAAATTCATCCCACAAAGCAGGACAAAACGGGGCTTCTACCGCCTCTGGCTCACCTACTGCTAAAAATGTTGCGTCAAAACTGTGGTGGATTTGAGTAATTTTATCCGCAAAAAAGTCCACAAACAAATCACAGCAGGCATTTGATGAGTCTAAGTCCAGGCGGAGGGAAGCCAGACAGACTAGCTCCCTCACCACCCGGAAAAGCTCCACTGGGTGGGACTTATCAGACGCAATGAGGGCAGCAAAGAAAACTTGCTTTTCTGCCCATACCACCACAGCATAGGCACGCAACCAGACTCTATGCCACAATCGGTCAACTTCAGCACATGAGTGATGCCACCATCGGTCTAACCGCCGCCCTTCCAGCTTCATTCGCCACAGGTCCTCCGTATACCATGGGGACCTGTGTTGGCGGTGGTTTGGGAGCGGACACCTGGGAGCGACCCGGTCGATGACCTCCACCAACACGGAATTCCATATGGTCATGAGGTCATCGAGTGAGTGGCCATCGAGATCAGAGGAAACCTCCCCTAGAGTGGTCTGGAACCTTCCAGGTTCCATAAGCCGTCAGGTGCGAACCATCCTAACTGGTTCCGCACCCTCCCGGGGGCCGACATGCGCCAGGATACCGACCCAGAGGAGATAATGATCCGTCCATGACTAGGGCACTGATGACACCTCCCCCACTAATGGATCCCCCGCCTCTAGGCCTGTGCAAAATATCATGTCCAGGGTATGTCCTCCAACGTGTGGGGTGTGGAGAAACCCTCCTGGCTAGATCGCCCCTTAGGTTCCTCCCTGACCCAAGGCAAGGGACTTTGCCAGACCATATGAGAATATGTGCTCATCTTAGCCCATCTGACTGACCACACCTTACATACCTTACCAAAGAAAGAACCCTAGGCCAGGTAACCTAACTGATTGGCCACCTTGAACAGGGCCACCTGTGGCTGGGAGCCAATAGCTGAGATGCTAGTGTTGCCCTTTAAAAAAAAGGCTAGTAAATTTCCACAGAGAGAGACCTCATGGCCAGCATCCGGTAGCTGTGCTGGACTAACCTGCAACACCCAGCTTTCTCCATCCAGCTGGGAAAGAACCGAGCCCTGCATAGCTAAGACATCCATGCTTACTATGCAGAGAAGATACTGTAAGTCCTTCTATGCAAAGAAGCAGGGTTAGGGACCATTTAGGCTTCGCTCTAAACGGGTTACCATACCTGCTTGTAGATGCCTGTGTTTGCTCACGAGTTCAGTGCCTTTTCCATACCTTTTTGTATCCTTGTAATTTGGTTAACTTAGCTAGTAAAAACTATAAATCTTGTTTTCTCTAATCAAGAGTACCGCGTGCGTGCGTGCGTGCGTGCGTGCTGCGACCCAAAACGCTTCCCAAGTTCGGCTTATACCGGGAAAACAATCTCTAATAAGGAGCAGGGTTTGGGCTTCCAGAGCAGCCCTTAACCCCAGAAGCTCGTAGCTCTGGTGGTGGCAGCAAAACCCGAGTGTTATGGTGATGGG
>QEPC01012679.1:10885682-10933493 GCA_003113815.1 Sphenodon punctatus | reverse complement strand
CCCCCATCCCACACACCCCTACCCTCCTCTGCCACAGGAGGGTAACACCCCCCCAAGGGCTGCACCCCTCCCTCACACCGAGGTGGCCAGCCCCTCCTCCCCAACCCAGTCCCTTCGTCCCTCACCCACACAATACAAACAAGCCATCCCCCCCCCCTCACCCTAAAACAACTATGCCACTTACCCGCTGTTATTACCCTCCTGGTCCCACTAAAGGCCACGCCTAAGGGCCCTTTGACAGTGGCTCTTAGGTGCGTGGCCTGCGGCTCCGCCAAGCAGCAGGTCTCTTATCTCCCCCCGCCCCGGCCCAAAAGGCCTGGGAGAGCCCTTGCCCCGGCCCCTCTCCTCCCACAGGGGAGGAGCAGCAGAGTGTCGCCTGGGCCTAAGGCTGTGCAGTTGGAACTCCCAGAGGAGGGGCGAGCTCAGGAAAGGGCTCCCAGCCCCTGCAGCAGCAAGCAGAGCAGTAAATGATAAAACTCTTTTCTCTACCTCCTCTGAAAAGCAATCTGGATTTAGCAGAGGCATCTGGGATGACCCTAACTACAGCTGTGTTTCCACGCATCTCTCTGATATAACCCGCTTTAGTGCCACTTGACCGCCTGTTTGCCACTCTCAAAAATAGACGTTGTTTTCGGGGCTGTGTATGTTGGTTTGTGTTTTTTTCCTACGATGTAACTAGGTGGTTTTGCAAAGTGAATATCGCTTTGTGTGCCAGTTCTTATTCTCAGAAGGGCAGTGATGTGATCGGGGGATAGCAGCCACTGCTTTATAAATAACTACAGAGGAGTCTTCTAATTGAGGTGCCCTATATCATTAACACTCGCAGCCTGATAAAAGGGATTTCCTCTCCTTCAGTCTCTCCCTGCTGGAATTAACAGATAATGTTAATAAAAGGCCCAGGGTTCACTTCTGAGCTGCTATCAGACTTTACTTGCAGTCTGCTGATGGACATGCCAAGTTGTCGTACCAAATAGCTTTTGTAGCCTCCTCTGCTTCTGCCAAAGTGTCCTCCTATATTTGCAAAGCCACATAAGTCAGAGATGGGTGCCCTCAATTCAAAGAGGTAGAAAGTGTGCCTGCTATAGAACGATTAACTATATGGAGAATCCTGGTCTTATCCAGGCCACCTGAAAACCCTGGATCCCTGATATCCTCGTGCTTCATTTGGGTAAGCTTGGCCTTCATGCCCCTCTCTTTACATAAACGGAAGCTCCAGGAAGTTGCTTTTCATCTGTGGTGCCTTAAGAGGATGTATGGTATCTACTTCATGGACCATTCTCGTAGGAGGCGCTGAGTCGTCTGAGAAGAGTCAGCACTGGAGTATGACGTCCATGAGCTGAGAATGTAGGTTCCCTAGCACCTGTCAGAGCCACTCCTGAGGCACCCAAGGGGGGAGGTGAAACAGCCCCTCAGGATGATAAGCAGCCAGCTCAGGGGCTGGTACCAGTGATCATCCCTGGGGGGTAAGAGAGGAATCACAAGGATCCGAGAAGAGGCATGAGGGAAGGAGACCATAACCTAGGGGAGCAGAAAGGAAGGAGTTAAGACCTGGTAGATGGGGTTACAGACACAGAGGAACCAGGAGGAGGATTGCCCACATGGGGGCTACTCGGGAGTAGGAGAGAGCACCGAGGAAGCAGGGCAAGAATTGTTCACACGGGGGGTACTCGGAAGTAGGAGAGGGCAGGAGGAATTATAGACACAGGGGAAGGGTTTGTTCACACGGGGGCTACTCGAGAGTAGGAGAGGGCTTCAGGAGAAGGATTGCTCTCACAGACAACGGAAGGCTATGCTGGAGGGGCTGGTTGCAGCTCCCATAAGGACAGATACCCAGTCCTTGGGTGTTGCAACCACCCTAGGGTTTATATAGGACATGGGTGGGGCAGCTATGGCATTCCCTGCGTGGCTTCTTAGAACATAGTGCCATACTGGTCAGACCAGTGGTCCATCTAGCCCAGCATCCTGTCTCCAACAGTGGCCAGCTCCGGTAGCTCAAGAGGGGTACATGTACCGGTCATGGAGGCTGACCACTCCAAACTACTGGTAGCCAGGGGGTTTAAGCCACAACTAGTAGGCGTTTATGGCTCTATCCTCTTAAGAATATATCCAATTTCCATTTGAATCTTGCTGCTGGCTTTCACAGCCTCCTCTGTCAACAAGTTCCACACCTGCATTGTCTGCTGTGTGGAAAAGTACTTCCTTTTGTTCATTTTAACTCTGCTGCCATTTAACTTCAGAATGTCTGCCCTTGTTCTCTTATTGTGGGGAAAGGACAAACAACAGTTCCCTATTTACTTTCTCCGTGCCACTCATGACTTTATAAACTTCGATCATATCCTCCCTTTAATCGCCTCTTCTCCAAGCTAAACAGCCCCAGCCTGCTGAGCCTCTTCATATGGAAGTCGATCCATCCATTCTATCATCCTTGTTGCCCTTCTCTCAACTTTTTCCAATTCTATTATATCTTTCCTGAGATGGGGCAATCAGAACTGAACACTATATTCAAGGTGGGGTCATACCAAAGATTTATAGTGACATTATGATAATTTGCCTTCTATTCTCTATCCCTTTTGCAATAATGCCTAACGTTCAGTTAGCCTTTTAGGAACATAAGTAGTGCCATACTGAGTCAGATCAATGGTCCATCAAGCCCAGCATCATGTCCTCCGACAGTGGCCAATCTCGATCGCATGGGAAAAGAACCAACAGTCACAATGGGCAATCCATTCCCCGTGGTTCACTCCCAGCTCCCGACAGTAAGAAGTTCATCTCGTAAGCTACTTGGTTAATAGCTATTAATGGACCTACTCTCCAAGAACTTATCAAGTCCTTTTTTAAACCCAGCTATTCTACTGGCCTTGACAACATCCTCTGGCAACAAATTCTGTAAGTTAATTATGCGTTGAGTGAAAAAGTACTTCCTTTTATTTGTTTTAAATCTGCCGGCAGCTAGTTTCATGAAGTGTCCCCTAGTTGCTATTTAAAAGGGTAAATAACCGTTCCGTATCTACTCGTTCCACACCACTCAAGATTTTATAAACCTCTATCATGTCCCCTCAAAGTCTTCTCTAAATTGAAGAGACCCAGCTTGTCAAGCCTCTCGTACGGAAGCCATTCCATATCCGTTATCATTCTCATTGCCCTTCTTTGTACCTTTTCTAGTTCAGCTATGTCTTTTTTGACATGGGACGACCAGAACTTCACAGAATATTCCAGGTGCGGTAGCACCAACTATTTGTATAGAGGCATTATGACATCCTCCGTTTTATTCTCTATCCCTTTGCGAATAACTCCTAACATTCTGTTTGCTTTTTTGACTGCTGCCATGCTGGGCTGAGGATTTCAGTGTATTGTCCACAATCACTCCCAGATCCTTTTCCTTAGTGGTAACTCCTAGTTTAGTACCCAGCATTGTGTACTCATAGTTTGGATTATTTTTCCCTACGTGCATCACTTTGCACTTGTCCACATTAAATCTCATCTGCCATGTAGATGCCCAGGCACCCAGTCTCGTAAGATCCTGTTGCAGTTCCTCACAGTCTGCTTGTGTTCCGACTACCTTGAATAACTTGGTGTCATCGGCAAATTTGATCACCTCACTCTTAATGCCCTTTTCCAGATCCTTAATGAATACATTAAACAGCACTGGTCCCAATACAGATCCCCGGGGCACACCACTTTTTACATCTCTCCATTGTGAAAATTGACCGTTCAGTCCTACTCTTTGCTTCCTAGTCTTTAACCAGTTACCGATCCATAGCAAGACACGACCTCCTATCCCATGATTTTTTAATGTTCTTAAGAGTCTTTTATGTGGGACCTTATCAAATGCTTTCTGGAAATCCCGGTACAGTATATCTACCGGTTCTCCCTTGTCCACATGCTTATTTACACCCTCAAAGATTTCTAATGGATTAGTAAGGCATGACTTACCTTTGCTAAATCCATGTTGACTCTTCCCCATTAAGCCATGTTTATCAACATGCCCAGCAATTCTGTTCTTAATGATAGTTTCCACCATTTTGTATAGCACAGACGTCAAGCTTACTGGTCTGTAGTTTCCAGGATCACTTCTGAATCCCTTTGATAATATTGGGGTTACATTTGCCACCCTCCAGGCCTCAGATACAGTGGCAGATTTTAGCAATAGGTTACAATTTACTAATATTAGGTCTGCATTTTCATATTTGAGTTCCTTCAGAACTCGGTGGTGAATACCATGTTGTCCTTTTTGACTGCTGCCGCATACTGAGCTGATTTATTCAAGGAACTATCCACAACGATTCCAAGATCCTTCTCCTGAGTGGTTACACCTAGATTAGAACCTAATATCATGTATGTAAATTGAGGATTTTTCCCCCCTATGTGCATCACCTTGCACTTCTCAACACTGAATTTAATCATTTAGCTAGTTGTGCAAGGTCCCTCTGTGGTTCCTCACAGTTTTCCTGGGTTTTGACTATCTTGTATAATTTGCTGTCATTTGCAAATTTAGCCACCTCATTCGTTACCCCTTTTTCCAGATCATTGATGAATATGTTAAATAATCCAGGTCCCAGTACTGACCCCTGAGGCACCCTACTCTTTACCTCTCTCCAACTTGAAAAATGACCATTTATTCCTACCCTTTGTTTCCTATCTTTTAACCAGCTACCAAGCCACGACCGGACTCTTCCTCGTATCCCTCCATCCCCGCTTCACCCATTAACCTTTCCTTTACCATTCTTTAAGTCCTTGGAACAACTGTTCGACTTCCCTCCGTTTCCTGGCTGCCTACAAACAGGAGGTGTTGCTCAAAGCCCTCGTGCTTCCAAGGGGTGAGCCTTGGACGGGATGCTGCGACCAGGGAGTCCTCGTGGGGTGGCTTCCTGACAGGAGTGGGCAAAATGGATTTACAATTATTATTATTGTGATGATATTACAATTATTATCATAATTGAATAAAGGCATCAGACTGTTTGACTGACTCCGTATTTATAACTTCCTTGCACCCACTGACTTACCTTCTAGGACAAAGAGATTCCAGCAGAACATGAGTTGTCTCTGTCCTGCAAAGATCCAGAAAAGGGTTGGATTCTGTACTGTAAATACCTACAGAGTACTTCCTGCGCCTCTGCCCCAGACTCTAATACACAGTTATAAGTAAGTGGTTTGTTTTCTAATCATGAGAACCCTGCATAATTTACATTTGTGGTTTACAGCAGACCACTTTGTCTCCGCATTAGTGTAAATCAATATGGCCAGTGTTTACTGTACTAATGAGAGAGAAAACACAACGAATTAAATCAGAAACCTGGCCATTCTATGCATAACCTGGAGAGGGACAAAACATGAAGAGACCTGTCCATGTGGCGAGCGGGCAAATAGCTTTGAGAATATCTAAAACCTTCTTGACAGACTCCTCATCCAAACGTAGAAGCTGCTCTTTGTACAGTGGCCGTGAGGAAGAGGAGAAGAGCGGTTTGACTGTTTAGGGTGGAGTGAGGTACTCTTTCTTCATCTCTGCTTTGAGACTAAGGGTTGAAATCTCATCATCATTACAAAGTAGAAACAAGTTGAGCAGCCTTTCATACTGTTAAGCCGTGGCCTAGCCAGGGGGAAGTAGTTGGCTTTGTTTGAGAAGAGGTCATGGAAGTAGAAAGGGTTTCCCAGATCACGACTGAAGCAAAATATCCCTCTTCGCATGCACCTCTGTGCTGTATCTGTAACAAAGCTTTGGACTTTGCTGCTTTTAAAAACTATATAAGCCCCACTTCCTGCCCTGTGGGCGTTGGATTTAAAATCAACATTGAAGAGACGTTCTCATCTGCAAAAACGTTAATTTTTCTTTCTCTGATTTCAGCCTGTTTCTAATGTGGAAAGCTACATGCTCCAAGGGAAATTGTGAACATCCTGGCTTTGCATGGGTTTCTCAGCAACACCTCACATCTGCACCTAGATATCTACTTTAGTCAGGTAAAAGGGGGGTTCTTTCTTTGCTGGAAGCAAGTGGCAGTTCTTAACTGGTGTAGTTCTGTGGCCCGAAATCCAAGTTGGGGAGTCTATGAGTAAGGATACAGTAAGTTGCTGAGTATTGATGGGGTGGGAACCTTTTCAGTAGGGCATTCTGAAAATAAGTACTATGGATCAGAAACTGGTTAAAAGATAGAAAGCAAAGGGTAGGACTGACTGGTCAGTTTTCAAAATGGAGAGATGTAAAAAGTGGTGTGCCTCAGGGATCTGTATTGGGACCGGTGCTGTTTAATGTATTCATTAATGATTTGGAAAAGGGTGTTAAGAGTGAGGTGATCAAATTTGCAGACGACACCAAGTTATTCAAGGTAGTTAAAACACGAGCAGACTGTGAGGAACTGCAACAGGATCTTACGACACTGGGTGCCTGGGCATCTAAATGGCAAATGAGATTTAATGTGGACAAGTGCAAAGTGATGCACGTAGGGAAAAATAATCCAAACTATGCGTACACAATGCTGGGTACTAAGCTAGGAGTTACCACTCAGGAAAAGGATCTGGGGGTGGTTGTGGACAATACAATGAAATCCACAGCGCAGTGCGCAGCAGCAGTCAAAAAAGCAAACAGAATGTTAGGAATTATTCGGAAGGGGATAGAGAATAAAACTGAGGATGTCATAATGCCTCTATACAAATCAATGGTGCGACCGCACCTCGAATATTGTGTGCAGTTCTGGTCGCCCCATCTCAAAAAAGACATAGCTGAACTAGAAAAGGTACAGAGAAGGGCAACAAAAATGATCAAGGGCATGGAAGGGCTCCCGTATGAGGAGAGGCTTGGTAGGTTGGGGCTCTTCAGTTTGGAGAAGAGACGACTGAGAGGAGATATGATAGAGGTCTATAAAATCATGAGTGGTGTGGAACTAATAAACAAGGAACAGTTATTTACCCTCTCAGCTAGTACTAGAACTAGGGGACACTCCATGGAACTCATGGGTGGCAAGTTTAAAATAAATAAAAGAAAATATTTTTTCACTCAGCGTATAATTGGGTTGTGGAATCTACTGCCAGAGGCTGTGGTGAGGGCCAGTACTAGAGCTGAGTTTAAAAGAGGGTTGGACAATTTTCTGGAAGATATGTCCATTAGCAGCTATTAGCCAGACAGGATCAGGGAACATGACGGGAACTGGGGGAAAACAACAGGGAATGGATCCCCCATGGTGACCTGTTGGGTGTAATGTGTAAATAAATGTATTAAATAAATAAAAAATAAATTCTCCCAAGCCACCGTGAATGGCCACTGTCGGAGACAGGATGCTGGGCTAGATGGACCATTGGTCTGACCCAGTCTGGCACTCCCTAGGTTCTTATGAGTACAATCTCTGCAGGTAGGATAGGAGTTGAGGGTGTGAGTATTTAAGGGTGTGCTTGTGAAGGGGGAAGGAAGAAGAGGGTCCAGACCAGACCATGCTTTGGATCTGTCTCCTATTCTTGAGTGCATGCCCTCATCTCCACCCTTCCCTTGAGCTCAGCCTTTCAGTGTTTGAGGGTAGGAACTGGACCCATGGGCCAGGCCTGAGAACAGAAAAGGGGTCAAATAAGAAATGGCACAGGCTGGATTTGGCTCACAGGCTGGAGGTTGCCACCACTGATCAAAGGCTTTGTCTTGACTTGGAAAAAGGCTTGTATAGATCTGGCTTTACTAGCATCTGTTACCTAAGTTGATGACCTGCTGTGCTTGGAGATTGACAAGGGGAATTCTGTCCGGTTGATCTTGTTAGATCTTTTGACGGCCTTTGATACCATTGATCACAAGGTGTTGTTGACACAACTGTAGGTTCTGGTAGGTGTGTATGGGACTGCTCTTGAGTGGTTTTGTTCCTTTCTATTGGGGAGGTCCCAGAGAGTGGTGAGCGATAGTTCGTTGTCCTCTTGGGACCCATTTCCCACATCCAACCCCCCTTCATAACCCTACCTCAAACCTACAAACAGAAAAGTCTTACACTGTCTTTGGAAGATGCTCAGACCTGGGCTCTGGGGCGGTGGTATTGGGTGAATTTTGGGAGGGTTTGAGGGATTATTTCTGTATTTTATTGTGTGTTTATCGATTGTTTTTTATATGTTGTTGTAAGCTGCCCTGAGCATTTTTTAGGGAAGGGTGGGCTAAAAATTTGAATAAATAAATAAGTCTGCCCTAAGTTTAATCTCCTGCAGGCTTTTTTTTTTTTTTACCATGATTTGGGAGCAAGTTGATTAATAATAGATGCTTCAGTCCTGTGCATGCTGCAGTACCAAGCGTGTTTCTCACCATCTTAGAATACTGCGGTATTTTAACTGGTTCTGGCAGCAGTAGTCACCGTAGGTAATCTAGATGGAATCTTAGTGTTTCCTGATGGAAGAGAACAGCCAATAAGTATCGAAGACCATAGGAATCAAGAGGATGCATGTTTAAGACCTTGTTACTCCAGAGTGTTTAGCATCCTCTGCTACTGCTGATGTTACTTTGAGCTGTGAGTACAGATCATCCTGCAAGATTGGGTCCTACAGCCCAAGGCATTTTAAAGACAAACCTACATATTAAATCTCTAAGGTTTTACTGCTATTTTTGCCATTCGTACATGTTGTATAGCTCCTTTGTCATACATATGTTACAGCTCATGTGTTGACGCCAATAGAAATGTCTTGATCTGCAGCAGAGAATGCAATCAGGTCTTTGAAGGCCATTGGAGTCTTGTCTCCTCATAATGCATATTGCAGTGTGTGTATGAATGGCTGTTATTAAGAAGCTGAATAATTTTATTGAGCAGGGACAGGGTTGTCCTTTCCTGCCTGTATGATGATCATAGCTGTGTCTCAGTAGGTCTGCACCCATGTCTTGATTTGGCTTTCCTATCCTTTAAGTCAACCAATGAATGTAAAAAACGTGTTAAATACGGATGACGAGAGTTATGACTTTTTATATATTCCATTTACTGTTTGATGACCTAAAAGTTTTCTGTTCTTCTAATTACTTATTTAAGGCCTATTGATTTCTTAGGTTTCTGCTGGAAGACTTTACAGAATTGTATGTCACACAAATAGTATTATAACTCCCTGCAAATTAAGACGAGTAGACAGAATGCTATAGCATTGCAGTAACCAGGCTGAAGGCTCATTGTAGCCCATGTTCTCCATTAAATTAAATATTTATGCAGTGTTTAAAATACTAAAGAGCTGGTATCTACACAGCTGGGGAAACACAAGTAAATTTCGTCCAACAATTGTATCATGAGCTTGGACTTTCCCACTAGGGCTGCGATTCCCCAACCACTCACTTCAGAGTAGCCCCAGTGAAGTCTTGTGGTCTTTATTGAGGCTATTCCGGAATAAATGGTGCGTGGATCACAGCCAAACATATTCTCCAGGCACCCAACTTGGGAGTTGAACTGTGCACTCTGTGAAGGAAGAACAATCAACTCCAGTAGGGTGGAGATGTGTCTGGTGTTGCTTTTCACTTGCAATAATAGGTTTGGAGTAGCGTCTGAAGGAAAAACTCTGTCTGACTTGGGGGAAGGGAGACTGGTATTGCACTACATAGCAACCTAGGCAGAGGATTTTGTGGAGGCCAATGGCATAACTGGATCAAAAAAAGGATTGGATGAGTTCTTAAGGGATTGGTCCATAAATGGCTGTTACAGTCAAGCTGTTCAGGGGATAAAACTGCTGAGTGTCGGGCAGGGAAATAGTAGGGGACGGGCCACTCCATTATGACATGTTGCACACTTCTTCCAAGCAACCAAAGCTGTCCACTAGAGATGGAGATAGGATGCTGGGTTGGATGGACCATTGGTCTGACCGATACGAGCACTTCTTACGTACTTAATCTACCAAAGATCAAGGCGTAGTGGACAATCGTGATAATGATGGATGTAAGAGATCAAGATCACACTATAAACTCAGCATGTGACCCTTTTGGTTGAGTCCTACTGACCCCATCTGAAACAGTAGTGGTCTGTCCCTTCTATTATACATTGAGAGCCCTTGCATAGCTTACTTTGCCAATAAAATAGAGATCCTTACAGGCAGCAGTCCTCGGTGGGAAAGGTTGTAGGTACTGATGCTGGTTAAATCTGAATTATTATTATTATTATTATTATTATTAACAAACATTTATATAGCGCCAGCAGTGTACCTGGCACTTTACAAAGTAATAAAATAGACATGGTCCCTGCCCCTAGGGCTTACAATCTGAGAGACAGGAGCTGGGGGAGAGACTTAGGAAGGGGAACAGAGGGAGAGACAAGGGGTCTAACATTCATGAAGATGCGAGGTCTCAAGTGCACGTACTTGGCTTGGTTACGATGAGAATGTTTTCCTTGAATGCGTGGTTTGTATGAATCATACGTGTACGTGGAGCAATGGATGGTATAATCTACTACTACTATCAGGAGACCAGTCTACGCAGTGAACCGTGAGTTGAAATGAATGTCCAGGTGAATGGGTCAGTTCCATGGGGCACAGGCCCCGACACTGCAAACCCGTGTGAATGGAAGGAATCCCATTCACAGCAGAGGCTACTCCTGTAAGTAAAATCAAGTGTTCCGGAAGGAGAGCCTAAAGTAGGGCCGCAGTGGAGATGAGGTCGGGTGTTTCCTGATGCCATTGCCTCACTGAGAATACCAAAGTTCAGAAGTGAAAGGGGGGGGAGCACATATTTTGGTGGCTCCTCAGCTGCCCAGGTGGAGGCGTCTCTGTAAGAAGTCTGATAAGTGCCCCCACCCGCACCCCCAGGCCCTCTGCTTCTGGGCCCATCTCTCCTCTAAGAGAATTCTATTTTAAATAGGGATGAGGGAACCTAAGAAACAGATGCTTCTGTGAGCGAACTCCGTGCTATTGCTGCAGGCCTGCGTACTGTGTAGCAGCCCAGGACTATTTTCAAAAGTCTGTTTGGCAACAAGGTGACTAGTGTTACACTAGTTTAAAAAAAAAACAACCCACCAAAATATTTAAAAACTTCATTTGTCATTTTTTTTATAAACTGAAATAAATTTTGTTTTGTGGGCACATTTTAAAAAAAATATGCACAAGATGTTTTCCTTGTTGTGCTCAGCATGCATATTTCATTTTGGCTGTGTGATATTTTTATTATTAGTAGTAGTATTTCAATATATAGTGCCAGCAATGTACCTGGCACTGTACAGCCATTAATTAGAGACCGAGCCCTGCTCGGGGTGGGGGTGGGGGTGTGGCAGTCAAGCAAAGAAAAGGGGGCGGGAGGGAGAAGCGAGAGAGTGGTCATCGAGAGAAACCGGGAAACATTGACAAAGTTGGCAAGTCGCTCACAGGTCTAGGTGGCTAGCCTGGTCATGGGGGAGAAGCCGATCCTGAACAAAAGGAGAGTCGGGCAAGCATCAGTGAGTCGTCTGTGTGGAGGAGAAAGCCTGATGGAAGGGGAAGGTTTTCCGAAGAGATTTGACGTTTGAGGGAGGGAGCAGAACAAACGTGCTCAGGGAGGGGGTTACAAGCATTTTGCTTATAAAACGTAAATCAGAAATAGAGGATTTGGGTTGAACTGTTATAATAAGATTGTTTGCCTCACGGACGGCAATCTGAGGTGATAGGGGCCAGTGGCTAGCTGTAAGACCCTTCCATCAGTCTCCCGGCACCCTGAAGACACTTACATGGTTTCCAAAAGCTTGTTTCTAACACGCTGAACAGGAATGGGGATCCCTGCTTATCCAAACGATCGCCTTTAGGTCAGAATAACACCTGTTACAGCAAAGTGTCTGAGCAAACAGCTAACCCTTAATAACTTAGTACAATGAGGTCTCTTCCAACGCTTACCTAGGGAAGTGAGTCAGCTCAGTCTTTGGGTCTCCAGTCTGACGACTTGAAAGTTTATTTTCTTCTCTCCAAACTATAATTCAGTTCTGTTTTTCTGGTGCGAAAGGTGTTGTCAAGCTGACCATGCAAGAGAGCAGTGCCCTGTGTGTTATGCACAGCGTGCTGTGGGCCATGGCAGTGTACCTGGACACTCACAGTCTCCGTGTGTCTCAGTGGTGACCCACAGGAGGCGTTGTATTGCTTGAAGGGAAAAAAAAAAGCACAGCAGCCGATCTATCCGGTCCTCGGGCCTCTCTGCTCTGATGGCAAAATAAGAATGTAAGAATTCTGGTTCTGTTTTTTGTGATGTGTGTTCAGAGGGCTCTGGGCTGAGAGACACAAATTCATTTCCTATAGGCAAATCTGAGTTGTTGTATGTCAGTTGTTGGGGGCCCAGGGTGGATTTCATTTGGGACCTAGAGTGTTGAAAACTCTAAATGTCGTTATCCTGCACCCTGAGTGGGAACTACAGAAGGGTCTGAAGTCTTTGACACAGGGCAAAAGATGGATCTAGCACGTTGTCGGCTGTTTTTACTTCTGTATTAGGGGCGCAGTGTCAGACACCCTCTTTTATGGAAATGGGGTGGAGACATCCTATTGGTGTGCATGGCAGTTAAAACAAGGGATTGCTTTACCAGGACTACAATAACTTTAATCTCTGCTCTGCCATTGGCTTGTTCTGTTACTTTCTTGGGCAAGTCACCTAATTCCTCACTCCCAGTTCCCTGTGTTTAAAATTGGGCTAATCAAAGTAACCTGACCCGTGCTTTGAACATTTGTAGAGCATCCTTGGATGACATTTTGGTGCTGACGTGATGAGAATGATCATTAAGGGAGGGGGGTGGAGGCATTTGAATGGCCTTGTCCCTGGAGTTCGATTCCTGTACCATTGGAGTGTGTAGGGAAGGCATGCCGTGCTTGTCCTGTGCAAGGTCTGTGTTTCTACGCCTGCCCAAAGCAGCCCTCAGTTTTTACAGGCAATATACACTTTATTATCAGTTCCTCTTCAAAATGCTCCTGTTTCCTGTAGAGCTTCACCAAGGCAGTGGACTCGGCCTTTACAAAATCATAGGGGCTCAAGTCTCCTAGATACACAACCGCGCTTTCCTGGTCCAGGGAATCCCTCGCAGGTCGTTTCCCCCACCCCGTGGTAGGATTGCCAGGCCGCTTTTGAAAAATACATATTGCAGGGCCTGCATTGGCTCCTGGCAGCAACCCTGCCCTGCCCGCCGTCTGAGGGGTGTAGCCAGGCTGGACTGGGTCTTGGTGCAGGAGATGGAATGGGGCTGCCCTGCCCCTCTCCCAGCTGATAGGAAGCATGGCTCCCCAGGCTTGTGGGCCCCAATGCAACTTCACCCCCGTCCCTACATTGTAACTCCAGCCACCTGTCTCCAGGTTCTCCCAGTGATCCCCTTCTTCGGTCCATGGAGTGGGGCTTTTATCCCTGGCTGGTAAGGAACTCCTCCCCTCCCAGCCGCAGCTGCCCATGGTCAGCCGCTGTGCCTCATTCACCTCATCTGCCCAGGAGCTGCAGGGTGTCTCCCACGACTCCTACAGCTCACCCTGCTACAACCTGCTTTAAAACAACAACAAAGCCCAAACCAGCTGCCTTTTCTAGTGTGTGTTCTCATTGCTTGAAGAGGGTTAGAAGCGCCTGGTGTTTTAATGGTGCCCAAGTGGGACTGCTAATAGTGTCTCATCCTCCTTTGCCGATAAAAATCCAGGAGATTTCTTCTGACACTCCTCGCTGGCTCTCTTTCATCTTTGTCACAAATTCACATTTAACCTTTGCTTGAATAATCCCCCTCCATCTCTCACACCTTGCATATTAAGCCTTGAAGAGGGATCTTTAGAGAGCAAGCAATAATTGTGGAAGGATAATTTTCTGTTGATATATTCCCCCTCCCCCTTAGCAAGGTACGGTGGAGCGTGGGGTCTGACAGAGATGGATTTGAGGAGTTCCTAGCAGGAAACACTGGTGTAACTGGAGCATTGTAATATGCAACACAAAACTGCTTCTAAATGGTTGTAAACTATCAGACAGAGAAGAACGAACGGTTTCTCTCAGTTTCTTACCAGCGCTGCTACGTTTTGTATCTTGCAGTCGGTAGACAACCTGCACATCAGCACTTTCCCACAGGATGACAGGATTCTAGGCTTGCGTTGCGTGTGTCCTGAAGCACAGCTGCTCTCCCATGGGATGCAGGGAATGCAGTCAGGACTGCTTCTCTATTCTGCAGTCACTAATTGATGTCTGGCTTGGTGACTTCCAGCAAGGTCACAGGACTGGCAGCTTCAGAAGCAAAGCGTCCTACTGAAAATTGAAAGGGAAACAGCAGTGATCGTTTAAAATGGAGTCATTCACATTTTCTTTTCTTTTTTTTTAAATGCATCTGACCAATTGTAGAACTTCTCATTTTATTTATGCATAATCCAGGGTCTCATTAAACTGGGAACAATGTTGACATTAGGAAGAATGTAAACGTTTGCACATCGATTGAAATTTGTGCATGTAAGAAGCTACTGTTGTGTTGCATCCTCTCTGCATTCGATAGCGTTTTTCTCCTGTCTTTCATTCTACAGGGCATCAGGGCTCTAATTATAGTTCAAATCTTTTAAAGGTGAAATTATTCCTAAGTAAGTGTAATTTGACCTTTTCTAGATTTTCTTTTTTTTTTTTAACTGATGATTTGTCCCTGTGCTGGCGCACTCGGTGTGTCGGTGTGAAGGAAGTGTAATTCACACATTCTGATTAATTCAGGCACTCTGTTATCTGAAAGCTGATGGAGAGGCATAAAAAAATTCAACTGTCAGTCTCCAAATGCCACCGCCCGTGTTACAAGAAATATTACGAATGTGTCACTTATTAGAACTATGCAAATGACACTGCTGCCTTTGTTCTAAAGAGCCTTGTTATAAGAATGTCTCCTTTCTCAAACTTCCACATGCTGGCAGTGATACCCAGGTGGGTAATGAATGATACAACCATGCCCTGTATCACAGGTCCGTAAAACTGCTTAATAAAGTCAGACTTTTGTGGTGGATGCAAGGGCATTTGCCTGTAATTTCTTATTGACAGTGAACTATTTGCAGCACAGAACATGGCAGGGATAGCTTAACAGTCTAAGCCTTGAGGTCAGGAATACTACGGGAGGCCTACGTTCAAATCCTCTTAGCCCTCATCCTTCCCCATTAGACAAGCTGAGCAACATCCAGTCAGGGTGGACATAGGGGGCAGTTAGGCACCTGGTTCCCAGTTACTCTTCTGCTCTGCAGATTCACACGGGGTTCCTCCTCCAAGAATTGGGGGAGAACCTGCTACCTGGAAATATGGTTTTTAGTGGTTGTGGGAGGCATTTGACCTTCGGGCGTGTTGCAACAACTGTGTTTTGCAAAAGCTTCTGAGCGTGAAGGGCATCTTCAGTGATGTGCATTAAGGACGGAAGCAATGGCACCTCAGGGCTGGAAGGCACCTTGATGGTCATCTAGTCCAACTCTCTACTCTGATACAGGATGACTACAGGGTAGAGTAAGGCAGATGAGGAGGAGGTGGAGGGAACGGCTGCTGTTGCAGTAGCAGCTGCAGCAACGAAAACTACTGCCCTGGATGAAAGAAAAGTCTGCCTCCTGCTAGAGTGAAGCAGAATGAGCTGCTGTTTTAAATTTTAATGAAGAAGAGGAGGAGGAAGAGAAGCTGTACCGTCAGATTTCAGAAAGGAGCTGCCCTTCGCTTTCCTCCCTCTTGGAAATGCAGCCAGTCTACATTTAACTCTATAAGCCTTGTGGTCGAATGCCCTCCTCCTTGTCACTGACACAGAGGTGAATTTATTCACCATGTGATGCACCCCTGGGTCCAAAGCTGTTCAATATCTTCATTGCTTGCTTGGTGGAAGGAATAGACATTATACTTATCCAACTTGCTGATGATAGAAAACTGGGAGGGATTGCAAACATCTTAGAGGATAGGATTAAAATTCAAAATGACCTTGATAAACTGGAAATCTGGGCTGACAGCAATAAAATGAAGTTCAACAAAGACAAATGGAAAGTATTGCACATAGAGTTTGGGGAGGGGAATCTAAATGCACATGTATAAGATGGGAGATAACAGAGCAAAAGACAGATTTGTGGGTTATAGCGAACGGCAAGCCAAACATGGTGCTGTTGCAGAAAAGACCAATGCCATTTTGAGTTGTACCCAAGACTCAGGAAGTTCTAGTACTCCTACACTCATACTGGTCGGACCTCTCTGGGAGTTTTGGGCTCCACATTCAAGAAGGACGTTGGCAAACTAGAAAGGTTGCTGAGGAGATTAACAAAGATTATCAAGTCATACAAGGAAATGCTGACTACGCTGGGTATGTTTAGTGTAGAGAAAAGAAGACGAAGGAGACATGTTGGCAGTTTTCAGTATTCAGCTGGGTGCAAGATACCCTAGCAGGCTTCTAGCTTTGCAAAAAGTGCAGACTTAAGTCTCCTATGTTGAGTATTACTATCCTACAGGCAGAGTCGGAGTTCCTGGAAACAGTTTTGTTGTTAGTGGAATACTAGCAATTTGGGAAGATCAACTTCAGAGCTAATCTATATCCCTAGGAGAGTATATTGGGAGCCTCTTTAGAGACATGACTATTTCTGGGTATATTGACACGCTATGTAGTATCAACATTAGATTTTTTTTTTAAAAAAAAGTAATTGAAGGAATGACGGCAGCAACAGCACGTAATGGTTAAAGGTCTCTTCTGAATAGCATTCTTCAAGCTTTTTTCCTGTGGAGCTATGTAAATACATTTCTTCATATGGTTTCTAATCAGATTTCCCTTTGTAATTCTCAGCTGCGGAGATTTTGTTCAGCGTTAAGCATGGCGTGATAATGCTGTGAAGTGTGCAATTGGGAGCATCTCTTGAGAGAGATGTTGAAGTGCTTGACTCATCCGTTCAGAAAGGATGAAATGCCCAAAGATGGTGGAGTAACTGAAGCAACTGTTCTCACTGAGCTACCCCCAAAATATGTTAGCGTGGCATCCACTTACTCCTGGACCAATGCACAGTGCAACCTAAATGCAGCACACACTTCTAAGTGCAGTGGGAAGAACAATACAAATACGTTTTCTAGAGGTGCATTAACCAAGCTGGAGTGGATGGTTCTTTTTCATTGCAAAGTTTGCATGTGCAGTATTGCTTCATCCACCATGGAAATGCAGGTGAACTTCAGAGCATTAACACAAGGTGTTAATAAACGACCCTTCTTGCTGTGTGACTATTCCACTCCTCCACGTGCTGTCAGTGCCGAACCTCATACGCAAGTGGGTTGGAGGTGCAGAAGATATGCCCTAAGGTGCAGCAGGGAGGCCAGGCACTTCCACTTTCCTCCACTCCTCCTCAGACACGTTAGCAGCTCCGCTCCCTCTCTTGTGAGCCCTGGGCAGTCGTTCCAAGGCAGGAAGGGAGAGGGGGAATGCTGCACAGATCTCCCAAGCACAAATCCAGGCGGTGCTGATTTGCCAATCAATTCACCCCTAAACGAGCCCCAACCCTGCTCTCCAGCCACTCATTTCCTATCGCAACAATAGCTACAACCCGTCACCGACTCTTCCCCAAACACACACCAACGCTGCCGCAACCTAATTAACAGCACACCCGTAAGTGGGGACTAGTAGTAATAATCATTTTAGTTCTGTAGCGCTCCCCTACCTCCAAAATGGTGCCCGGAGCGCGTTACAGTACAAAAATAACAATATCAAAGACATTTGGAATAAAAATCCAGTTTAAAACGAAAAGGAGAGAGACACGAAAGGATACACATTAGCCCTCACGGCAGGCTCCGCGTTCTCTGAACCAACGCCATGAGTGGTGGGTGATCCCGACCATCTGATAGACACTCATGAAAACCCCCACTCATAGAGGACTATCGTGTTGTTTATTTACATCCACAGTCTGGATATGTTGGGAATGGAGTCCGACATTTAACTTAGGCAAAGTCCCATGAGGCCTGGCTGCTAGGAGATACAGTTCGCAGCTAAGCTAAGATTAAGAACTCCTCTTGTTGGCTAAGAAATTCTGCTGTCACAGATGTACCTTTTTGTGCAGCTGCTGTTCTGAAGAATGGACAAACGCAAATAAAAGCGTAATGAGTAAGGGCAACGTTTTCCCAGCCGCACACAGCAAAATAGACTAGGTAGCCAGCAAAGAACTGATGCAAGGGAGCAGAGAAGGGTCTGGTTGAAGAGTGAGTATCAACGCATGCAGGATTGAAGACCATTCAATGTTTTATATAATTTGATCATGTCCCCTCTTATTTGATTTCTTCCTAATGTAAACAATCCGAGTCTTTTCAGTCTCCCTTTGTATAAGAGTTTCTCTGGGCTCTTATCATCTTTGTTTCCCTTCACGGAGCTCTCTGCAACTTGGCAGTGGGTTCGACACCTTCTTGTATACACGAGGCATCTGTCCTAACCTATCCCAACAGACATTTGCATTTGTAATTTAAAAGCAAAACCATATTGCCCAGTAGTAAAATATGTGAATATGGCTGATGTGAATCGTTTCTTGTGTCAAACCTCTTCTCACATCTCATCTCTGCTTTGTTGCCCATAAGGGATCAGCCAGTTAATTATTGCTAGAGAAGGTCACGGCGATAGTTAGCAATTTATCTATTGATAGTTCCTTTAAAAAGTCCGCATTGTGCGTGTGTTTGCATATATAATTTTTGTTGACACATGGTCGCATGTTGTGTGTAGAGATATTGTGTACGACTGCATTGCTCTTTCCTCCCTGTTCCCCACTGTGTAGATTGTTGTTTTAATTTGTAAGCGGCTCAGGGCAGTGACTGGGTATGACTTTTTGACCTCTGAGCACTGAGTAATACTTTCTCTACAGATACCGGTAGTACATCTTTGCATCATCTATCTACCATCTCTCACTGGGCTCCACCATGTCCCTGGGCGAGTGTCGAATGGACACCTGGCTGCCACTCATAGCCTGGGTCAACATAGCAAACTACAGATCACCCAGGGCATCGACAGAGAGGCTGTCAAGCTCAGCGGGTGAATCCCCCAGGGAGCTAGTCTCTGGGGATGGACTTTCCTGACTGGTCCACCACCCGGACAGAGGCAAAGGAGGGCAGGGATTTGGGCCCTCAGAAGGTAATAATCCGCCCATGACAACGGTGTCATAACGACATCCCCAATAATTGGAACCCCCGTTTCCAGGCCGTTGAAGAAGGAAAGATCAAACATGAGTCCAGCTTCGTGTGTTGGGCCAGATATTATCTGGGATAGACCCGTGGCTGTCATGGTAGCCATGAACTCCTCAGCCCCTGAAAGGCTAGCCTCAGCATGTATGTGGAAATCACCAAAGACGACAAGTCTGTGTGATCTCCATGCTACCTCCGAGACCAGCTCGGCGAGAACAGTCAGGGAGTCTGCTGTGCAGTGGAGTGGTTGGTACAGCAGTAGAATCCCCAATCTATCCCAGGCCTCAAACATTTTGTGGATGCATCCTGTGTTGGAAAAGTCAGACACACCGGATACCTTTGATCCTATCTTTACAGACCACTGCCGCTCCACGTACACACGCGACCCCCGGTCCGACACTGGTCTTGCACCAAGTACCCGGCTTGTACCATCTGGGCCAACACAGGCCCAGAAGCCTCATCCAGCCAGGTCTTTGTAATACATATGAGGTCAGCTGCCTCATCCTGAATAAGATCATGGATGATAGTTGTTTTATTCACCACTGGGTGGGTTGGCATTCCATCTTCCACACCAGGGCCCATTCTAACTTAGCTGGTTGGAATAACAAAGCCAGTGAGACAGAAATGCCGTCTGAGGGATATACAAAGAAGATATTACTGAGGTGATTTGTCTGTAACTGACCACTGACTGTACAGTGCCAGGTACATTGCTGGTGCTATATAAATAGTAAATAATACAGAGAAAAAGGTAAACAAGGGAATGTCCCTCTGACACATACGCATGAGCATGCTCCGCAGAGTAGTGCCCTCCCTCTCCCACTTTAAATCCACTTGTTTGGACAAGTAATTACCGCCCCTCAGCCTTAACCCCTGTGGCCACAGACAAGGTTAAAGTCAGCTAAGAGGTAAGTAGTTATCTGTCAACAAATGCATCTGTGAGCAATTCCTGCAAGACGGGAGGGGGATGCCAGCACGGGGGGGGGGGAATGAGGAAGAAAGTGAGTGGGAACAGCAGGGCCACGGATTGGGACAGGCGTTGTGGTTCATTTCCTCGTTTCCTTCCCATCTTCCTGGCTTACCCTGCCCGATGAAATGCTCAGCAATTTAATTAAGCTTAGACGGACATGTAACATGTCAGTATTGGGGTGTGGCTTCATACCGCACCCTGGAGAGGCTAACGTGGGTCAGGGATGCCCCCTGCCTCAGCCATTGCTTGAAACACTGGGCACTTCCAGGCAACCCCCTTAACATCCATTCTGCATGTTGCAGGGCTGCATAGGGCACCAGTTCAGCCCTGCGACATGCATGCTGGGTGGGGAGTCGGTTTTAAGGAGGGCTGTCTGGAAGCGCCCAGTGTGAAGGCTCAGCCGCTACCTCAGTGTACACCCGACTCCGATTGGGAAGGGTGTTTTTGAAACCATGAGAGTTGGACTCTGTATAAAACATGAACGTGACCATGGAGATTCTGCAGTCACTGAACATGCCATGCAGGCTACAAAAATGCATTTGTTAGAGAACTTCACAATTGGAAGCCAGTGTTGCAATATCAAGTGCTAAGGAAAAGGCAGGTCTGTTCTGATAGTGAAGCCCACATGTGATAACGCGCCAGGCTCAGCAGAGGCTGCAGATGATTGCTGGTTTGAGGGAGGCTAGAGGAGATGGCAGCTGCCTGCTCTTGGGGCTTTGTTTGACGATACACTATTATTGTCTCATTGGGTTGTTAGGAAGAATTGCGATTTAAACAGGGAGCATTTTAATCGGTAAGTTTATAGCATTGATTTTCATCCAAGCAGTAATGTACATGGTCTGATAAATGTGAGCTACTCATTAAAGCAATTGATAAAGGTTTGTGAGGTTGAAAGGGGAGGGGGAAAAACCTTTATAAAAGCAAAGACCCAAGGGATCAAAGGTCTTTGGTAATGAACTATATTATCTTTCTCTGGCCAGAGTTTTTTTTCCACTCTGTGCTTTTGATTGGTAAGAATTAAGACTCCCCAAAGAAACCAAGCAGCTTCAGTCATTCTCCCTTGGTTTGGGGAGATTGGGGGTGGGGGCCTTGTAATGTATGAGAAATTTGCACATTGTTTTTTAGAGGAAGAAGCAACGTCAAGGTTTCCTGCAAGATAGCTTACTGTTGTGCATGTGTATCTGGAATACCAGCCTCTTCGCTTTGGAAATGGTTCAGTAATACACTGGAATTCTAACCACCACATTTAGCCATTTCTAAAGAATGCAGCTCTAAGGCTGTCGTTTGTGATGAATAACCAATCAGACAAATTTTGCTTCTTTATTTTCATCAACGGTTTGGGAGCAGAACATAATCTCCCCCCCCCCCCNTTATTTTCCTGGTAACTTCTGTATACAGTGTTCTTCCTCTTCCTTGTCTTTGAGCCCTTTGCTATAAGAGTTCAAAGTTTGAGCGGCTCTGTTTGGTCACATGGTCTGTTCCTGTTTTCCAAGTGGATGAGCATAACTCTTCGAATTGGGCTTCTGCTACAGCTGATTGTTGGGGTGAAATTTGCTTTATATCAGTATTCTGCAATATTTCCTTAGAATGTACTGTTTCTATGGATGTTCACGTTAGCAGTGTCTTGTTAGATTATTTATGGAAAGTGAATACCCAGAGGACACCAACACCGTGAATTTGTTTCCAGGACTAGAGTGAATATTTGAGAGATGTGTTTGTAATATACAGTATTCTTGTGCTGCTCTATTTACCAGATATTTTCAAAAAGGATTTCCATAATGCTTGACACTTCTTTAGAGCTTCTCCAGGAAAGAGCTGGTAGCAGAGTTCTTAATGACTTTGGCCTTCACAAGCCTCCAATAAACTAGCATTATTGTTCCACATCCCAGCTGAGTAATCTGTGGTCCATCTGGACTGACATGCCACCGTTCACACAATGCATCAGTGGCAGAGCTAGGAATAGATTGGTTATCTTGACCCTGTCCACTAGACAATATTGCTTAGCTGGTATGGGGGCAGGCAGGGTGCACTTTCAGAGCATGTGAGGTTCAGTTGAGGCTCAACGCAAATCTTTATTTCTCATCTCACCTGGAATTTCTGCCAATCATCCTAGAAAACCTGCAGAGAGAAGAATAGGCCTACATCAAAGCTTAGTCACTCTCCTTAGGTCAATGGAGTGACAATGGCACACAATTTAAGAACTAGCTGTCGGAATCTACGAGACTCGAGCCTGGGTCTGCTGGCTCCAGAGGCACTGGCCTTGCCCAGAGAGCTATCCTGAAATCACATCTCATGATCAGCCCTGCCACATCATGGGCCAGTCTTCAACAGCTCTGGTTGGACAATCCTGCCCTCTGCCCCGATTGGCTTGAGATTGCCCGTATATGTATGTATGTATGTATTATTGATGATTGACCATAGGTCATAACAAAACAATGAAAGATAATACAAAAGTTAAAATAAACACACAACATCAGCATAAGCAAATAAGCATAGCTAACATATGTTATAAGCACAAAAAAACAACAAGTAAACCAACCGAATAAAAATAAACATTGCCTTGCCCTTCACGGGGCTTATGGCGGCACATTTCACCCCTGTAACAAGGATCTGACCTTGAATTGAGAAAAGAGAAAGTAGTGTAGCAGAGAATTTGGTGTTCCGCACAATTAGCTTATTGTCCTATTCCAAGGAAGGGTTTAACGTTCCTTCCAACCATATCATATACGGGCCGGCCAACCTCTGCCCCCTTCTGTCGTAATTGGGGCAGCTTTAAAGTTACTGGACACTAAATGGGGCAATTTTGGCCACGTAAAGGCATCCAATACCTAAAGTAACATTTCAAAGCTTAAATACAAAATAACAATCACAGGGGCTAACCAAACCCAGATGGCAAAAAGGGATGCTAGATTAAACAACCCAACAAGCCTACCGAAGGTATTACCTATTAAGTTACTCCAATAAAACCAATAGAACCGGTTCACCAAGCGACTCCCAGGATAAATAAATACCTAACCCAATTATCATCCAGGCTTGGGATTTCTAACCCACTTGATGGTCCATCTTCCTTCTTAGCTCAGCCCTCCAGGAAAAATTTGCCATAGGTCTTATCACATTGGCATTTGTATTAGCCAGTAAAAATGCCAACTTCCAAATACCCAGCCAATGTTCTTTCTTGTTCAACAACATATCAATGTATTTATTGCGCAAGTTGTCATTTAATGGACAATTAAAAAGATAATGCGAGATATCTTCTACCTTGTTTTAGGTACAAGAACAAAATCTCAAATAATATGGTATGCCTAAAGTTCTTCCTTCCAAAACTGCCGATGGAAATAGCTGGAACTGTAGTCTAGTTAAGGTCGTTCTTGCGGCCGGGTTCTCCACTTGGAGCAGATAGTCTTCCAGGCCAAATACATTTTATAGTCCAAGTACCCAGGAGGTATTTTGCAACCCCTAATCTGTGCCATCACATTTTGGGTAATTACATAGTTAATTCTGCTTTTAAACAAGGAGCTCCCCTTACTTTGAGAGCTAGACTTAAGTTCCACAATTGACAGACCATATGTGGATATCAACCCTTCTGTTCTTTGGGCTCAAGTGGTTTTCCTTTTAAAGCCGCCCTGCTCTTCATAACATAATTTGGGTAAATGCCCCTCAGCCAACCCCTGGAGGCGAGACCAATATCTAAACACAGCCAGTTTAATGTTTGATTCCGCAGGGAGCAGACCGAGCTCAGCCCTCACCATGCAGGAGGGCGTAGTTAACAAAAACCCCAAGCCCGTATATACATGTGGGTCTCCTCCAGAGCTTCGCCTTGTACAACAGTTCCTCCCTAGATGGTTTTCCCTGGCTCCTTGCTGCGTACCCCTTGTTCCTGTAACCCTACCTCAGACTTCCAGTCCTGCTCCTCGCCTGCCCTCCAGCCTTGCCTGCCAACCAGTTCCTTGCTTCACCTGCCTAATGTCTTGCCTGTCCTCCTCCTCACCTCCCTTCAGCCTAGAGGCTTGCCTGCCTACCTATCAGCCTTGTTCCTTGTCTTCCCTCCATCCCTGCTCCTCACTCTAATCTCCTCTCTGCCTTACCTTGGATAGACCTCCCAGCTTCAACCTTGCACCATTGGTCCATGTCATGCCACCACCTGGATTGCTCTCTCACTTGTGACCTTCTCTGGCCTTTGGAATAGAGCTCTGCCTGTACTCCGACGTTGCCTTAGCCTCTCCCGCTTGCTGACACCACGCTGCTTGTGGGATTTCCTCAGCAACTAACACCTAAACTTCTGAATGTTCATTTGGTTACTTACCTTCTTGTTCCGACTGTTAGGAGGGAAGGGAATTCAACAGGAAATAATACCATAAGAAGATTTGTACTCCCAATGTGTGTGTGTGAGAAAAATACAGAATGAAAAGTAATCCATTAATATCACTGTTTCTGCAGAATTCATTTAAACTTGAAGGAGTAATGTGTATTAAACTGTAAATCGAGGGTGGGGAACCTCAGGTCCAGCCCAGGGCCAAATGCAGCCCTTGCCTAGTTTTTATGTGACTCTTTTCCCGTTCCTCGATCTGGCCCTTGAATCCAGTTCCTATCCGCAAGCTCTGAAAGTCTGAGCTCGGGGGCAGGGAGCCGAGATGAGGGTATGCACACAAGGATAGGGAATAGATCCATGAGCTGGAGCCTCCCCTTCCTGAGTGCACCCCTTAGGCACCTCTGCCTCCTACTTCTGTGCGGCCCTCGGAGCTTGTACAGAGTGTCCCCTGGAAGGGAAACGGTACCCCACCCCCCAAAGTGGCATAGCAAGACTGTGGTGGCCTGGCTCATGTTCCAGTTATGCCAGTCCCCTAAGGGCAAGGGGTTGGGGGTCTCCATAAGCAGTGGCCCTCTCAAGGGGACTCCCAGCCAGCTGTGGACTCCCCGCCAAGGGAGGTGGCCACCACCCTGCCTCCTGCAAGCCCCCTACCTCTCCTGAGCGATAGCAACCCCACCAATAAAGACACTTTCAGACTGGGTAGAGGCAGGGCCAGCACCCTGACCACTATGAAAACTTCCTTCTGGGTAAGGCCCCTTGCAAGTGGTCTGAGAACTGGTGGGAGATTTTCCGAGTGGGTGAGGAGAAGGGTTGGCCCTGCTCCCTCTCTTACCCACTCTGAAATGTTCCTTGCTGTGCTGAAGCCCCTTGCCAGAGGCCCTCCCTAGGGTCCAGGGCCTGGGCTCAACTGAGCCTCTTCACTCCATGGCAGCTCCGCCCCTGCATCCCCGCTGTAAATCTCCACATGGACTAATGGAATAGCCAAATGAAATCAAGTGTTCATTAGAAACGTAGAGGTTTACGGGACATGACCATACAAAGCAGACGAGCACGTGCATTAGAGTGAGTGATCTGGAATAGGTTTTTGCCCATATGGTGTCTTTGCAGTTGCCCTACAGGGCTTTGGAGGCTCTTTAAAGCACTAGCGCAATACAAACGGACTGAGTTTATTTATTTCACTATTTTTCTGCCCCGCACCCTCCTGCTCACAGAGCAGCTCGGGGTGACTTACAAAACAACCTCTCTGCGTTGGAACCGCCGTCCGTTTCACACTGGCTAACTCCAGGCGTGGGGAAGTATTGTGACTTGGCCAAGGTCACAGGACAGATCTGACACCAGAGCTAGGACTCCAGCCCTGACTCCAGTCATTTGCATGGGCCCCTAAAAACACCCCTCCTCCATGGCTGGCAAGCAGTGACCCTGGCCACATTGTCGTAGTTGTAGGTACTTGTAAGTCATGCCCTTCACTCAAATCCATAATAAAACGTAAATAGTATACCACCATAAAATCTATCATTATTCATCAAAACACAACAGTAATTTCCTTAAAAGCACTTGATTAAGAGATTCATTGAGTGTTCTCTCTTTATGGTCTTGGCCAAAGTTTTAGGCAGAGCACGAAGTACTGGGCCTCTTCCTGAGGTTAATAGTTTCAGAGCCCTCGAGGAAGAGACCGTAACAGGCATGCTTGCCAAACCTATTGTTAAAAACTTGCAATGACTGGGACTTCACACCCTCCCTTGGGAATTTGTACACCAGAGATGGGGAACCTCACCCCCTTCTCCACCACCCCGATCCATCCACGCTGTCCCAAAGCTTCACCGCTTGGATCATCCTGTGGAGGCTGTGGCTGCACCAAGATTGCTCCTAGCCTGGTCCTCGCTGTGTGCTCGGCAAGGGCGGGGATGGGGATGGGTGGGTGGGGAATAGTTGTGCTGGGAATGGATGGATGGCATGGATTTAGCAAAAGGAAGTCATGCCTCACTAATCTCTTGGAATTCTTTGAGGGCGTAAACAAGCATGTGGACAGGGGAGACCCAGCAGATATAGTGTACCTGGATTTCCAGAAAGCTTTTGATAAGGTCCCACATAAACAACTCTTGAGAAAATTAAAAAGCCATGGGATAGGAGGTAGTGTTTTGCTATGGATTGGTAACTGGTTAAAGGATAGGAAGCAAAGAGTGGGACTAAATGGCCAGTTTTCACAATGGAGGGATGTAAAAAGTGGTGTGCCCCAAGGATCTGTACTGGGACCAGTTCTTTTCAATGTATTCATTAATGATCTGGAAAAGGGTGTTAAGAGTGAGGTGATCAAATTTGCAGATGACACCAAGTTATTCAGAGTAGTCAGAACACGAGCAGACTGTGAGGAGCTGCAGCAAGATCTTACAAGACTGGGTGCCTGGGCATCTAAATGGCAGATGAGATTTAATGTGGACAAGTGCAAAGTGATGCACATTGGGAAAAATAATCCAAATTATGAGTACACAATGCTGGGTACTAAGCTAGGAGTTGCCACTCAGGAAAAGGATCTGGGAGCGATTATGGACAATACACTGAAATCCTCAGCCCAGTGTGCTGCAGCGGTCAAAAAAGCAAATAGAATGTTAGGAATTATTCACAAGGGAATAGAGAATAAAACCGAGGAGGTCATAATGCCTCTGTACAAATCAATGGTGCGACCGCACCTCGAATATTGTGCACCCTGGGTTTTGCCTCAGGACACTGTAGAAGTCAGGAACGTTCCTGCGGTTTTGTCTTGCACCCAGTCAAACTTAGTCTATGTCTCACCGGAGCTGTCTCTTTCTCAGTGTTACCTGATGGCTTTCCCCATGCTCGTGCTGCAACTTGTTCAACCCTGAGTGGACTGGCACTGTTCCTAGTTAAAACTGATGTGATGAGTGCATGGGCTCGAAGCTAAGGGTCCACTGGGAAAACAGGCACAAGCACCTTTTCCTAGGGCCCAGAGACTCTGTCTTTGTATGCCCTGAGCTGCTCATTAAAGCTGCCCACATCTGTGTGGAAAACCAGAGGAGGAGGAGGAGGAAACATTCAACCTGCAGATTTACATTTATAGCAACCTTTTCTCTTGTGATGGCTTGTCAGTACAGGAAATCACTGAGATCCCAAATAATATCAGGCCCAACTCATATGGCGGGACGCACATTGGATTTGATGTTTTGCACCAGCCTGGAAACGGGTACTGATTATCAGAGGTGGTGTTACAACACCATTGCCATGGTCGGATCATTACCTCCTGAAGGCCTGGATCCTGGCCCTCCTATGCCCTTGTTGGGGTGGTGGACTGGTCAGGTTGGTCCACCCCTGGAGACTGATGGATCCAGTTGTTTTTCAAGATTCTCTGGGGGAATATACCCACTGACCTTGACGGCTGCTCTGTCAATGCTCTGGTTACTTTTTGGAATTACATCTTGACCATGATAATTGACACAGTTGCACCCAGGCATCTGCTGCCACCGCTTTGTCAGCACGGGTCCCCTTGGTTTACCGAGGACCTGAGGCAGCTGAAGTGGGAGGGTAGGTGGGTAGAGTGCAGGTGGTGCTCAACTTGCGGTAAAGTCAACCGATTGCGGCATAAATCATTTTTAAGGACTATGACGTGGCTGTGATGGCAGTGAAGAAAGCTTTCTTCTCCGTTATCATAGTGTCTGCAAAGTCTCCTACAGCGGAGGTGTTCTGGGTGATGAGGGGCCTGGTTAACCTGGCCTGTCTCCACCAGGAAATGGAGTCATCTGTTGCCCAATGTGACATTTGTATTCATTACTTTGCAGACAAAGTTGCTCGTATTCACCACAACTTGGGTGCTACCGTTTTAACTGCAGAGTCAGAGTTTGGTGTTATGGAAACAGCCTGGTCCTGTTTATTTGGGTCAGTTTCAGTTGATATTGCCCACTGATGTGAGGGAGGTACTTGGGGCGCATCCCAGTCTGAATGCGAGGGAGGTGCTTGGGGTGATAAGGGTAACCAGTTGTGAACTAGATCCTTGCCCATCTTGGCTGGTGAAAGACATTGGGGCCATTGTTGGCTGCGGTTGTCGACGCCTCCCTTCGAGAGGGGAGGTTGTTGGACACGATTAAAACTGTGGTGGTCCGCGCCCTGCTTAAATTTTTTTTGGGGGGATACTGATGCCCCGGCCAGTAATCGACCTGTCTCTAACCATCTCTTTTTCGGGAAGGTGGTTGCTCAACAGCTTCAGCCACATATCGATGCAGCCAGGTTTTTGTCCTGGGCACGGCATGGAGACTGCGCTTGTGGCCTTGGTCGATGACCTGCACCTGGAGATGGGCAAGGGGAATTCTACCTTGTTGATCTTGTTATATGTTTCTGCAGTCCTTAATACAGTAGCTCACGAGGTGTTAGTGGCATGAGTGTGGTCCTGGCAGGGGTGCTCAGGACTGCTCTTGAATGGTTCCACTCTTTCTTGTCAGGGAGGTCCCAGCATGTGGTTGTGGGCAATTGCTCATCATCTCCTCAGGACCTTCCCTGTGGTGTCCTGCAGAGTTCTATTCTGTCCTCCCTCTTGTTCAATGCATATCTGAGACTGCTGGGCAAGGTCATTTGGAGGTAGGGGTGAGATGTCAATACCCTGATGACACTCGGCTCTACCTCTCTTTTTCACCCAACCCAGATCCTGCAGTCTCGTGCTTACCCGATGCCTGGCTGCTGTTGGGGACTGGATGAGGGTGAGCCGATTGAAGCTGAATCCTGACAAGACTGAAGTGATGATGGTTGACCAGTCTTCTGACTTGGAGGGGATTGGATTACCTGTCATTGATGGGGTCTGGCCCCCTCTGGTCACTCAGGTTCGCAGCCTTGGCGTGCTCTTGGATCCCTCGCTGCGCCTGGATTATCAGGTGGCGGCGGTGGCCAGGAGTGTGTTTTTTCACCAACTCCATCTGGTAAAGCAGCTATGGCCTTTTCTTTCTGATTCATATCTGGCCATGGTCATCCATGCTTTCATCACCTTAGGTCTAGGTTACTGCAGTGTGCTCTACATGGGGCCGCCCTTGAAGACAGTTCGGAATCTGCAGCTGGTGCGGAAAGCAGCGGCTTGGCTCCTTTCGGGGATGAGTCGCCGGAAGCACATGACACCAGTGCTCTGGAGTTTTTGTTTTTGTATGAATTTTAACACTTTAAACTTTTTTTTTTATTGGATTGTGAGCTGCCCTGAACCTTGTGGGAAGGGCGACATAGAAATTTGAAAAATAATAAATAAATCCATGGGGAGAAATAAAGCCCCAGAAATTGACAGTGTAGAAATAAAGCACTGAACTGAGAAGACTTCAGTCCCTAGATGGCCCCTGCAGATTGTATTCCAGAGTCTGTAGCTTTCTCTGTAGGTACAGACTGACCCAGCAGCTAAGCTATGATCTCCCAGCTCCCTCAAGCTGCTCTGGCAGGACATTACACATTTTCCTGAGGGGGGTGTGTGTGTGTGTGTGCACCATTTTGCTGGTTGCTAGACCGACTCCTCCCACACCAGCTACTTGGTAATGAAAAAAATTCCCAAAGTGCCAGGTGTTCTTAGAATTGACTGTGTGGGCGGATTTGAGAATCATCTCCATTTGTCATGTCCAGGACTGGTATTGTCTGTGGCTTTTATAGCATTTTATAGGAGCAGAGGCACCAAAGTGGTGTTGAAAATCCTCAGCACACCAATCAGTTGGTACAGCAGGATGAAAATTGATGGGCAGAAGTTAGGTTGGTTTAGCCCAGAATCGAGCACAAGGGAGATAGTCTGTATCCTAAAGATTTTGTGTGACTGTGCCCTAGATCTACAAGTTTGCTACGATAAAGTGATTCAGATTCTTGAGGAACTTAATGCGACAGAGTTCCAAATTCTACAATTCCTAAAAATCCTGTCTTGGACACAGGAGCTGCGATCTGACTGGGGTCTGGAATAGCTGAATCCAGGTGAGTGTAGAGAGAGGAACACTGAGGCGGCCTCTCTTCCCTCACAGTTACTCAGCACACGTGCAGAAAGTACAATATTGGGATAGCGTGGAAAGCACCAAGCAGGGCATCCAAGTCAGTGGCTTATCCGTTCACAATGTAAACCTATGCTGATGACTGTATGCATCACTGTGTCTAGGGAAACGCTTCAAAATCTGTTTAATGCTGTTAATAATACTAGCAAGAAATGTGGAATGAGAATCAATGAACAGATGCAGGGACGTAGCTAGGATGGAATGGACCGCCACCTCTGGGGCAGGGGCGGGGGGAGGGATATGGAAGAGCCAGGCCAAGAGGAAGCATGTAGGGGTTACCAGGGCAGGGGAGTAGGGGTCCCTGAAGGTGGGTGGGGTCAGGGTTCGCTTGACTAGAGCAACAAGACCCGTTGGGGGCAAGAAGGTAGGGGCTGGTAGTGCTCTGCGGAGGGGGAGCTGTCCACCTCCATGCTCTTGAGGGATGCTGGGCCATGGCCCTTTAGTCCTGGCATGTTCGTCCCCTCCCCCAGCTCAGGTAGGCCACACCCCTTTAGTCTTGGTGTGTTCCTCCCCTTCGCTCAGGTAGACCCCGCCTCCTGCAAATTCTGGGCATGGGGATGTGGGTATTGGCGGCAGTGCAGCTGCAGCGGGATGCATGGGGTCTGCAGACTCATGGGACCTCCTGCAGTACTGCTTGTCCCTAGGTCGGTGAGCAAGGCGACTGCCGCAAGATGAATACCGCCTTTCTCTTCACACGGGCAGGTAGTAGAACAAGCAGTGCCCCCTATTTAGGATGGCTAACGACATCAGACAGGTCATGTGATGATAATGATGACGTTGAGAAGAAAACAGGCCAGAGGGTATTGATCAATCTTTGACTACTTTCAAAGGCTCCCTCCTATGTTGTTGTTTTAGAGGGGGTAGTGACACAAACTTGTGTATTTGCACTGTTGTGTGAAATCCTCCACACACTCTGTGCTGCTGGACGATCCTGTGATCTTGCCCCCTTGGGGCAGAGGGTTCACTTTCAAGGATCTGACACTAGCAAGTAGTTGTGGTGGGGTTGGGTTTCATTAGTCTTCAGTCTCTGTTACAACGACGTTCTGGGTTTCACCGATAACACAGCCCTCTTCCTGGGCATAGTCCTTCCCAGGGAGTCCCAGCGTTTGCAGGCCTAACCTGGAAGGAGGAGCAGTCAGGGCTTCAAGGTCCCTGGTCTCTCTCCTTCGCAATCCTGCTGAGCAGTGGCAGCGCTGCGTTGCCCAGACAGACCCAGCAGGTCCCAATTAAGCACTCTTGCCGTTCACTACCTGCTTGGGGAAGGTAAGCCCTCTGCGTCACATGCCATTACTGTTGACTTGAAAGACCTCCTTTGCCCTCTGCATCCTCCTGCTACAGCAATTTATAGCACCCCAGGACTTCAGGCTAAGATCTAATCTCCACATTAAATTGTTGTGGTTTTCAGTCCTGCACCCTGCTGCAAGGGATGTATTCTAATTCTATATGCATTGCAGCGGTTACTGGTTCTCCTCCTCATCCATCACACACATGGAGTACAGAGTGACCCTCATTAAAGTCAATGGGAGCTGAGCTGTTGACTTTAATAGTGGAGGATTGTGGGTGAAAACAGACATGATGCTAAGCACACTTTAACCACATTTGGTGGTCATTTATGCATGTTGCAGGACTGTATTGGTGCCCTATACAGCCCTGCAACATGCATAAATGACCACCAAGGGTGGTTAAAGTGTGATTAGCGTCATGTCTGTTTTCACCCAGTGTCCTAGGTGTGATGGGGCTTGTCAACATGAAACAGGGCAAACTGCTCTGAAGCAAAGGATCAGCATGCTCCTTTGCCTTCCATGGCACATTGCCCTTACTCCAGAGTAGCGTTTGTGCAGCCATGTGGACCGTTTGGTATAGATAGGAGCATCTACACCTTCAGCTTAGAGGAAGAAAAGACTGAGAGGGGACACGATAGAGGTTCATAAAATCTTGAGTGGCGTGGAACAAGTAGATAGGGAATGGTTATTTACTCTCTTGAATAGCACTAGAACTAGGGGACACTCCATGAAACTAGCTGCCGGCAGATTGAAAACAAATAAAAGAAAGTACCTTTTCACTCATCGCATAATTAACTTATGGAATTGTTGCCAGAGTATGATTTCAAGGCCAGTAGTATAGCCGGGTTTAAAAAAGGACTGGATAAGTTCTTGGAGAGTAGGTCCATTAATGGCTATGAACTAAGTGGCTTACGGGATGAACTTCTTACTGTTGGGAGCTGGGAGTGAACAACGGGGAATGGATCGCCCATTGTGACTGTTGGTTCTTCTCCCGTGCGATCAAAATTGGCCACTGTCGGAGACAGGATACTGGGCTTGATGGACCATTGGTCTGACTCGGTATGGCACGACTTATGTACACAGTCAACGAGACCCAGGGTGCAGCCATACGAGCTGTGGGGGCCCAATCCCCATGGCAGGCAATCACCATCACGACGCTGCGGGGCACCGGCCAGATGGCTTCAGGGAAGCTGGGTGGGCCCCGCCCCTGTCAGAGCCACAGGAGTGTGCACCAGGCCCTGCCCCACCTCCTGCCCCCTGCTGTGATGTGCCTGCGTGTCCATAGCTCATGGTCCTGCAGAATTGCACCGCACGCAGTGGGGCAAGTGTGCCCCGCACATGAGTTGCCCCACTTGGGGTAAGGCTGCTCTGCGATGTGTCCTTGGAATTTTTCTGAGGTTGTGCCATGGAGCAGCCAGCTGCTCATCCCACCAGGGCCCAGGGAAGACCTGGCAGGCCCTGGGCACATGAGCCACTGCATCGCGTGGCTTGTTTGCCCAGGGAGGGGTAAGGCTACCTAAAGCCTGGTAGGCTCCCCAACCTGTCTCATGTGGCTGTACCCCCAGTTGCTGTGAAGTGAGGGCATGTTGCTCTGCAGACAACATTTTGCATAGAAAATATCTAAATGGAGTGGTGAGATGGAACTAATGAGCATGGAGCAGAGCACAGGAGTTTACTATGTCTTGTCAGTAAGTAGCTCCCCGGTTACTGCTGGTAATAATTACCACTCTTATTTCTTGGCATTATTATTATTATTATTATTACAAGCATTTGTATAGCGCCAGCAGAGTACCTGGCGCTTTACATAGCAATGAGAAAGACATGGTCCCTGCCTATGGCTCACAATCGAATAGACTAGGAGGGGGGAAGACAGGGAGAGGGGACATAGGGGAAGACAAGGGATAAAAACATTCAAGTGGATGCGGAGTCTCAGGTGCACGTGCTTGGCTTGGCTGCAGCTAGGCAGACAGTAAATGTTGAGAGGGGAGTACTAGCGGGCGTCGGGGAAGGCAGTGAGGAAGAGGTGGGGTTTAAGGAGGGATGTGAAGGAACGGAAGGAGAGGGCGAGGCGGATGTGGGCAGGGAGGGAGTTCCAGGCACGGGGGGTGGGGCAGCGAGGGAGAAAGGGCGAAGGCGGTTCGGGGAGCAGGGGAGATGAGGGAGGGAGGTGACGGGAGGAACGGAGTGTGCGTGCAGGAGTGTGTAAGGAGATGAGGGCTGAGAGATGGGGGGGCAGGTTGTGGAGGGTTTTGTAGGTAAGTACCAGGAGTTTGTGAAGAATGCGTTGGGGGAGGGGGAGCCAGTGACATTCAACGGGCCCGTACGCTGGCCAAGATCACCCTGGCTCAATGGCGCCAAGGGTACAAAGAACAAGCCGACCGACACCGTCGCCCTGCGACCCCCCCTCCACCCGGGAGATTTTGTGTGGATCGCCAGAAAGCATTATCCTTCGCTGCGCCCGTCGAAGAAACTCGGCAATCGCTTTTTGGACCCTACCCAATAGAGAAACAAATCAACAACGTGACCTTCAAGGTAACGTTACCACCCCGCCTACATATCCACCCGACGTTCCATGTGTCCCTCCTCAAAAAGGCTTCTTCTCCCGATAATACTCAGCCTCCCCCAACCGATCCTGGCATCAGTGCCTCCGGTGCTCCAGAGTTCGAGGTGAAAGCCATCCTCGACTCCAAACTTTGCTATGGACGTTTATATTACCTCATTGACTGGGTCGGATTCGGCCCTAATGACTGGTCCTGGAAACCAGCCACGCACATCCATGCTCCTCCCCTCACCCGCCTTTTTCATAGACGGCATCCCGAAAAGGGTGTGATGGAGAATTTCTAGGATTTTATAACATTATCCTTTGTGGAACATCACAAAGGATGTTCACAAAGGAAATTCTCCATCTCACCCTTGTTGGAGAAGCCATCTTATACATGCAGGAGAGGTGAGTGGAGAATAGTCTTACTTTCAAGTGATCCTATTTAGGATTTTAAATGAGATACATAATTGAGTATAAAAGCAGTATAAGTTATTTTTTGAATAGTAGACCTGAGGCTGTTAAGTTCATAAGATTTATGAAAGTGCTCTATGGAGTATATAGGAGGCTCAGGAATTAAATAGAACACTATAATAATTTTTCCCTGATTCTGTATTATGTAGATTGGGGATCCAGTTATTTGAATTATTTTATGGGAAAGTCTTAATTAAGCAGTTTAATTGAAGCTTCTGAGATTTTGAGATAAATAGGGGATTCTTAAAAATTTCTTTTGGATACATAGAGAGAGAGGAATTGGTTCATATTATGTGTCTACTATTTACAGTTTTAAGGCACTCCACAAAATGTTTGTGAACTAAAGCGACCTATAATGCCATGAACCTTCACCATGGCATTGCAACCCAAACGCCTTAAATAAGACTTCATAAATAAAGTGGAATCCCTTAAATCGGCATGTCCTAGTAAATGCTGAATTTGCTGTTAAATCTCTAGGTCAGATAACCTGCTGGGCTGCCTCTCAGCCTCACGCCCCTGGGAATGACATGAATCTGTCCTAGCAGTCTCTGGGCCAGGAGTGGGGAGTTAGCAAGCATCAGAGCTCTTCTGTTTGCTGTCACCATAGATACCGCAGCTCACGTATTTGCACCTGAGATATTAGATAATTGACTGCACAGAAACAATCTGTATCAACAGGTTTTTTTCTAGCAGGGCCTTGAGAGAGGATTTTAAATCTTCTCTTGCGTTTTAACTGCCAGAGAAGTAGTGTTGTTGTTGTTTTTAAAGTGATATTTTTTGTCCTGTGAAAGGCTAGAGATTCCAGGAGGACGGCAAGACTGCTTTCAGTGGCTGCTTTCTCCTCCTCTGTGAGCATCGCTCTTCTGGATGTCTCCGCAGGCACCAGGCCCTGTAGGGACACCATCTCAGTGACTGAGACTTCAGGTTCCACCATCACGAGACCTTTGATGGTCCTGGAATATGGAACCTGTGATTCTTGCCTGCTACCTTAGTCCCCCCTACCTGTTGGGCTCAGGGGTTAGTGTTTACAGTCAATGCTGCTCTCATTATATCAGGTGCTGTGACACCCCAGTGATAGGAGTGTAGAAGTACCAAGGAGATCGTGCCTCTCTTCCCACTGCTACCTCCTGTTTCTCCTGCCAACCCCTTGCTTCTCATCAGAAGTGCTCTGGGGGGAGGCAGCTGAGACTGGAGTCATTTGTCTGCCCAGGGAGCCTTGGCAGGAGGTTTTTATAAAATAAATAAATAAAATGTTAAGATTAGAGGTGAAGATTGCAAAAATGACCCCTTGCTGCTCCCCCTGTGAAACAGGGGGTTGAAGGCAACAGGGGCTTTGTCGTGATTCCCTAGGAAGGAAGGAGCAAGGATAGGGGCCGCTGCAGCAAGGCTTGAGAGAGTGGCTGCTGGGGACCAGGGTTGCCTAGGCAACGCCTGGCGGTGGTGGCGTGAACAAGATAGAACCCGGCCAGGGTTGCTGGGCGACATGGCTAAGGGAGGTGCCAATGGAGATCGCGTGAGGAGTGATAGGGGGCGAGCACCAACCCACCCACCCGCAGAGCTGTAGCTTACAACACCGTGAGTGATAGCAGGGTGCCAAATTTGGGGCCGGGGAGGAATTCTTACAGGAACCCTCTCGTTGGCCAAGGGGATTCCTGGTTTTCGCCTTCCCACAGTGCTAGCGATTGAAAATCCCTTTGAGCAGGGCTTTTATGGCCTGAGTGGTTGGTTTGTTATAATTTGTCGCACTCTTGTGGGGGTCCAGTAATTTGTGCTGTATTTCCGTATAACAAGTTACATTCAATGTGGAGATGGGGGACCCATGATCTAGTGTAGAAGTGGGGTGCGGCAAGAACTTGAGAGCACCAAGGAGCATAGGCAGCCCTGAGCGTTCTGCGCCTTGTCCTTGCTCTGGCCCTCTGGTGCATATGGTCACCCTCCCTCATCCACAACGTGTCTCATGGGATGGAGGGGGAGGCATAATTATCCACTTTAAGGGCGGGCACCTAAGGTGCCTCAGGATCTGTTACCCTCAAAGTTAAGGTTGTCAATTATGGGCCCCAAATTGCCTTTGGCTGTTTACCTGCAAAAACCAGGTTGGTAGAGCGCGCCGGTCAGTATGCCGACAAGCTCGACCATGTGCGCGGTGCCTTTTCAGACGTCATCTGGGCGGGCGTCCTTCACGTTCGCATCTCGCCGCCGGCACTTGTAAGTGCTCTTGAAACTACCTCTGAATGAGCTCTAACTTGCAAGTTGTTCCGGGTGGTCTTGTGGCTTCCAAGCACAGAGAGCTGCTGTGCTGGCTCCTCCAGGGAACCAAGGAGGAATTTGGAACTTTGCATAAAACTGAACTCATTGGAACGTAACCATATCAATCTGCAGAAATCCTAAAGATGTGGAAACTGTTCAGTTCCTGCATGTTTAATTTTAGCTTCATTTTCCCAAGCAATTGCTGCTTGTATAAATTTGCACTCTTTACAGCAGCATCAAGGCTTAAGTGTTTAGGGGTTTTCTGGATTGGCTGACTTTGAATCAAAGAACTGAAAGTAGAAGAGGTGTAGAAAGAAATTCAGGCCACATTCCAACCGAGGTCAACCAAAGTAACTACTTCAATTGAACTAAAAAGTTAAGACAAACAACATTAACTGAAGTAGTACTGTGACAATTTCCCCCCTAGCTGAGACCTAATGATCCGTGAACTGTGGTTGCCACCCTCTCACTGATAAGTGGAGTATGTGCTCCTGGTTTTTATACTCTGGATTTTTCAGGAGTACATACTTCTCTTGCTACGCTTGAATAATACCAGTTTAGCACTCTGTGTGAACGCTTCAGCAGTAAAAACAGAAGTCAAGGCCCAACTACATTAAAAGAACTGTTCATCGGACGATGCACTTGGACTGCTGGGTAGTGTCCAGGTATATGTGAGTGTGTGAGAGGGCATAGCCTGTTCTGAGAGATGGGGCGTATTGGCCAAGAAGGTAGGGTTTGTCCTCTCACTGTTTGAAATATGGAGGATCCGATACATGAGGGGCAGGTAAGAGCTGGAGGCAGGCAAGTTCCAGCCAAGTGACATTCCGATCATGGGATAGCCATGTGTAATGCTCCAGGGAAAAACTTCAGTATTAGGGAGACATTTACCTTCTAACGTTTGCTAAACCCTTACTTGGGCAGAGCTGTTAGACTCAGTAAAGCTTTTCCTTGTGAAAAGCCAGTAGGATTTGACCAATGTGGCAGAGTTAGGGCTCTTTCACTGTAGGGAATGAAATGTGCTGCTTGCACAGGGAAATAGGAATGATTTCAAATACACTGGACCTTGTTGAAGAGACCTTTCAGCAGAATGTTGTTCATTTATATCCTATTGATCTTATTCCTTTTACATTTGCATCCATTACAGATTTTTGATCCACTAGAGACCTCCAGGGTTTGGCTGGCTGCCTCTATAGACCAGGAACCTAAAAATAATGTCCAATTTGCAATGGCAGCAGTGCTGCTCCTGATGGACTCGGAGCCCCAGCAGTTTGTTTTCAGCCGTCCAAAGCCTTCTATTGCGCTGTAACTGATGGCTGAGAAGACACTGAGGGTTGTGTAGCGATTTAACCCCTGGAAGCGAAGGATTAAGCTGGCAAAAAGCAAACACAGAGCGGGTGGGGGTTGGGGGTGGTGACATCGCTGTGACCCTCGGAGATAATGAATTTATTTGATCCTGTTTGTTCTGCTAAATCTCAAAGTGAGTAATTGAATAAGTTTTAAGTCTGAATCTTTAATTTGCCTATAAATATGTATGGTAATTAACAGGGAGAAGGAGTGTTCTTGAGAGTCACCTTGAGCATGGAGAATAACCATGCATGATGCATGCCTGGGAATCCAAAATGTAATTATCGTATCTAACCTCTGCCACCAAGTGGCAGTTCGATATCATTGCCTTTCAGCGTGGCCCTCCTCGGGCAGCAAAGCCTCAGCATTAATCAGGAGATGGATGCGCTGCCGCTGTTGCATGGAGAGAAGGTCACCACTCCCAGAGGCAGAAGGCTTCCCTATGGGAAATGAGAAACGGGGTTTTCCAGAGTTTCTCCCTCACAAAATAATTCTTTTCCAGGTAGAGGATTTAGTGTGGAGTTGAAAGAAATAACCTTCTGCTTTTGGAAAGGAGATCCTTAAAACCGTGCAATGCTTGGAGTAGGCGAGCTTGGCCGTGTTGGGAGAGGAGGAGCATTTAGTGAGCTCAGGGATGGGACATGACACAGGCCACTACAAAGGGTTTGATGGGCCAGGAGCTAGGGTGTGAACACAATTCCTGCCTCGGCCACAGGCACCCTCACTCAGACAATCTGTGCATGCCAGGAGATTTCTAGGCAGTCCTGCAGGTGCCTAAAGGGAGATGCGCAAAACAGAGTTGCCTGAAATAGTTTTGCAAAGTTAAAAAAACAAATAAAAATAAAATAATTACAATGAAAACAATGATCATTTTTTAACCAAATCAATCTGCAGAAATCCTTTATTTATTTTTAAATAATAGCTTTCTTGAAAACCATTTCTGAAGCTAAGAAACTTATTAATCTGGCCATTTGGGTATCACACTTTAGTTCAGGGCCCCCCAAATTGATAATACAAGCTTGAAGCTTGGGTCCACTGATGTAAGACTTACCTCACTTCAGCGCTTCATTCTTTGAATGAACTGAAAAGCTTTTTCAGAATCTAACCAAGAAAATCTACAGCAGGGCTTTATGCGAATGGTTAGGAGGCAGGATGATGGGATTGGCCGCAGCCTGTCTGTATGATGGGGAGGGGACTGGGAGTTCAAGGCAGGAACTCCCCCACCCCCAGTGCATGGCAGGGGAGTGCTGTGTGAAAGGTGAGGGGATTTTTTGAGTTCTATACATAATCATACTTTATTTTTATATAGCGTCCCCCCTGCCATGGCACTTGGAGCGCTTTCCATAGAACATCACTTTTAATCCTCACAAACAACCCTGTGAGGTAGGTTAGGCTGAGAGAATATTGTGACTGGCCCAAGTTCACCTAGTGAGTTCTGGCTAAGGTGAGACTTGAACCTGGGTCCCCCCGCCAACTCCTGGTCCACGTACTGCGCACGTAGCCATTATCAATTATCATTAGCACATTATCAAAATGTGATTGATATTTGTTTTTATGTTTCTATTGTGCTAGCTTTTTTGGTCTGATTTATCTGTCCATTGCAAGCCACCCTGAAAGTGGAGCAGGGTGGGGTATAAATATCAAATAATACTAATTTTTGAATGTTGGCAGTATTAGTTTTAATACATTTTTGTTTGCAAAAACACTGAAACTTTTCACTTTTTTTGACATCTCTACATTTTTGTAAAAATTGATGATTTTTTCCCATAAACTTGTGAAAAAATTTTTAAAACAAAAAATGTTTAATTTTTGTGTGATGCAAAATTAAAATATTAGATTTCTAGGGGAAAAAATAGGCAAATAGAGACAAAATAGTACAGTGATATATTTTATTGGACCAGCTTCAGTTAGCAGAAGTGCGAGCCTTCAGACCTCACCGGGTCCTTCATCAGGCACGTGTCGGGAGGAAGAATTGCAGATTGCAGGTGTAGATAGTGACTGGAACAACAGCAACAGAAGGGGGAGAGGGATGTGTAAAAGGGACTTAGGGTGTGTGTGTGTGATATATATAGATACATACACACACACACATTTCAAAGGGGTGGAGTACAACAGGGAGGGTGGCGTAAGAACTGCTATCAGAAGGGCTCTAGAAGATTACTGTAACAACTACAAATTCTCGTTGAGTTGTTCCTCATGTCCAAGTTGAGTCCATTGTTTTTTGTATCCGGTAGACTATGAATTTCTGTTCCAGGCTCAGCTTTTGAAGGTGTTGCATTTAGGACAAGGACAGAGAGGTCAGAAATCAAGTGGTCACTTTGTGGAAAGGGAGTACCAACTGTAGAATCTGGACTCTTGTCCATGATCTTTCTTCTGTGAGAGTTCATACGTTTTTGTAGGGGTTGGTGGGTTTCACCGACATAGGCTGTTTTCACATGGCGCTGCTGGGTGTGGGGATGGGTGTGCGCTGGTGGTGGGTGTGCTCCCTTTTCCATGGGCACACACCCATCTCCACACACCTCCACCCGCAGAGCCTTCTCCGTTTTGTTGGATGGCTCAGTGGATGGGTGGAGATGGGTGTGATCTGGGAGTGTGCACATCCAATCCACCACCACCACTGCGGTGTGCGCACAGACGCCTGCACACCCAGCCGTCCGTGTGAAAAAGGCCTTAGTTCCTGTGGGGGCATTTCGTGCACTGAACGAGGTAGACCAGATTTCAGGATTTGCAGTTGTAGGTCCCTTGTACTTTGAAAGGATTTCCATGGGGTGTCTGGATGCTGTTTGCAGCAGAAATGTGTAGGCACATTTTGTATCTTCTGTTCTGGCAAGGCCTTGTTCCTGTGGGGCTGGGGGTGTTAGGGATAATTAGCTGAGAAAGGTGAGGGGGTTGTTTGAAGGCCAGAAGTGGGGCTTCTGGAAAAATCTCTCTGTTGGGTTCCCAGCCAGGTTAGGCCGGAGTCGTTTGATGATGTCATGTGTGGAATCCAGTTTGGGGTGGTAAGTAACAACTAGAAGAGTGCGGTTGGAGGGCTCTTTCTTTTTGTATGGTAGTAGGTTGTCTTGAGGTATTTGGGTTGTCAGTTCTATTATTTATTTATTTATTTTATTTTATTTTTAAAAAATTTACTACCCCGCCCCTCCTGCTACAGGCACCTCGGGGCGGCTTACAATCACAACAAAAATAAAACAACAGCTCATAAAAGGAGGATATAAATATCCCACCCCACCCACTCACTCATCTCCCCTGCCAAATACCTGGCGGAACAGCCAGGTCTTACAACTTCCTCGAAAGGAGGGGAGGTCCGGGGCCAGCCGGGCCTCCGCCAGAAGGGAGTTCCACAGCCGTGGTGCGGCCACCGAGAATGCCCTCCCCAGTGTGGCCCCCGGAAAACTCGGGGAACCTCAAACAGGGCACCCCTGGCCGACCGCAGGGCCCGTCCAGAATCTGGGGGGTGAGGCAGTCCCGCAGATAGGTAGGGCCTAGGCTGTTTAGGGCTTTATAGGCCAAGACCAACACCTTGAATCGGGCCCAGAAAACTACCGGCAGCCAGTGCAGAGAACCAGCGTAATATGCTCCCAGTGGCCCAGTCCCACCAGGAGACGGGCCACTGCATTCTGTACCAGTTGTAATTACCGAGCTGTCACCATGGGTAGCCCCCTGTAGAGCACGCTACAGTAGTCCAGTCTAGAGGTGATGAAAGCATGGATGACAGTGGCCAGGTCAGAGTCTGAAACATATGGCTGAAGCCGTTGCAGGAGATGTAATTGGCGGAAGGCTCTCCTTGCCACAGCCTCCACCTGAGCATCCAGGCAGAGCTGTAAGTCAAGGAGCACCCCCAGACTCCAAACCTGGGAGACTTGTGGAGGGCAGACCCCATCAATAATGGGGGTGGCCATCTCCACCGCCTTACCCACCATCACCTCCATCTTGTCAGGATTCAACTTCAGTCGATTAGCCCTCATCCAGTCCGCCACAGACACCGAGTAAGCACCGAGACTGCTGGGTCTGGGACTGCTGAAAAAGAGAGGTAAAGCTTGATGACACCGCACGCCGAACCACCTAATCACCTCGCCAAGCGGCTGCAGATACACGTTGAACAAGAGCGGGGACAAGACAGAACGCTGCGGGACTCCACACGAGAGGTCTTGGTATGATGAAAAATAATCCCCAAGCACCACTTGCTGAGTTCTTCCGGTCAGGAAGGAGCAGAACCAGTAAAGAACCGTGCCAGCCACACCCGCCCGGTCCCACAGGCGTGTCACCAACGACTCATGATTAATGGTATCAAATGCAACTGACAGATCTAATAAAATCAGCAGGGTCAAACGACCCCAATCCAATTTCTGATGTAGATCATCAACCAATGTCACAAGTGCAGTCCCGGTGCCATACTGGGTGGGTGAGAAATATGTAAAATAAATAAATAATACCCCAAACGAAATCCCGACTGATTTATACAGCTCACTTCTGTGATGGAATGCCCTTGTGTGGTAAAGGCAGTTTTTAGTATGGTGAGAGGAGCACGGCAGGTCTTCTCGTTGGAGCAGATGATGTGGTATCTGAGGGCTTGGCTATGGATAACCGATATCTTGATGTGTCGGGATGTATGTGTGTTGCTGGATCTGTACATTTCCTATATAGGTTTCCTATATGGTGATCTTTAGGTTTCATGTATATAGTTATCTGTAGGGATCCATTGTTTAAGCTGACCGTGGCATCTAGGAAGTTGATCTCATTGTAGGAAGGTTTCAGTTTTAGTTTAATTGAGGGGTGATGGTTGTAGAAGTTTTGGTGGAATTCCAAACAGAGAGTCCAGGATTCCTGTCCATATAATAAAAACATTGTCTATATACCTTGGGTATAGGAAAGGTTTGGTGGTGCATTTTTCTAGGTAACCTTCTTCGAGGTGTCCCATAAAAAGGTTGGCATATTGGAGGCCATATTGGTGCCCATAGCTGTCCCCATGATCTGTATGTAGTGTTCATTGTGAAAGGTGACTGTTGTACATAAGGATGAAGTGGATAAGTTTCCTAATGTGCTTGGGGTGCATATCAGTGTTCCCGTAGTCCTGCAGGTATTTGAGGCCGCCTGCGATTCCATCAGTGTGGGGGGTATTAGTGTACAGTGAAGTAACATCCATGGTAGCCAGGATGGTATTTTCGTGGGAGGCTATGTATGTTGCAAAGTTTGCAGAGGAAGTCGGTGGTGTCCTGGATGAACCTGGCACTTTGCACGGCAAGTGGTTTGAGAATGTTCTCTGTGAAATTTGATATTCCTTGGGTGAGTGTGCCATGGCCGGATATGATGGGTCTTCCTGTGTTTCCTCCTTTATGTATTTTGGGAAGAGTGTAGAAGGTTCCCGGGTTCTAAGGGATGAGATCAGTTAGTTCCTTCTGTAGAGAACTAGGGAGAGTTTATGTGATGTCTGTGAACTCTACAGTGAATTGAGATGTGGGATCTTTTTGGAGTTCCTATAATATGATTTGACAGTTACCTGTTGGCTTCAGAGATGTAATCACTCTGGCTGAGAATGCCTATTGTATTCCACCCCTTTCAAATGTAAATACCCCCTGGGAGTCCTTTTCACACCTTCCCCTCCCCTCTCCTCTTCTATTGCCTTTTCCCCAGTCACTATTTACACCTACTTTGCCTTGCTCAGTTTGCAGGTCTTACTCCTGTCTTGCCTGACGAAGGACCTTACGAGGTCCGAAAGCTTGCGCCTCCGCTAACAGAAGCCGGTCCAATAAAAGATAATCATATTGGTTTGTCTCTGTTTGCCTGTATATGGGACCAAACGTGGCAGCCATAATCTCTTTTCACCGGGGGTGGGGAGGTTGGCATTTTTATTTGGACCAGCTCTAACAGAGCTCTCTTCTAGAGGAGCAGCCTGCACTAAGTCAACAAACACAAGTGCAGACTGCTGCTCCCTCCTCCCAGAGTTCCCCATGCCCCTGTGACCATGTTTAATTCAGGAGCTGTGAATTATTAAAGGGCTATAAAGCTACACTTACTTTCATGTATTTAAATTATTTGGCAGGCTGGGGAGAAGGTGCCTCCTGGCCTGCAACGTTGCTTTGACTTCTCCTGCAACGTGTTGTTGAAGAAGTTGCAACGCCAGGAGGTCTGGCCTCCCTGGAGGCAGGATCCATAATGGAGATCATTACTCCTCAGTGGTGGCTGGCAGTGGTTTTTGATAGAATTCTATGTCAATCGCTGTATTCGCTGCAAAGTTGAGACAAGAATTCAAACTAACGTCTGGAACCAGAAGGGATAGCGTGAATTTTTTCTGTTTTATTCACTTTTCGCACCTGTCTTTTTAATTTAATAAGCAGTTTGTTGTTAATCAGATAGTTCTGTCCCCATCATTTGCTGTTCTTCCCACATGGCTTAGTTACAGGTGCTAAATGGCAGTGTCCCCTAATTTGAGGTCTGGACGTGTGTCGTACAACGGTGCTGCAGAATGTGGCTGGCTGCTAACCTGCTGAAATGTGGCACACCCAGCTCTGGAACTGTCTTTGTGTGAGTGTTTACCTTGTTAGAGCTCAGATATGGAAGTGCTTGTGGGAAAGTCACTGCGAAAGGTGAATATTGCTCAAGTTGAAATATGCTCTTGCATTCCAATTAGTGTTCACACAGTCCCTCAACCTGAGCACAGGTTATTTAACACACAAGCCACGAGCAAGAGATTCACCAGGCAAATTCAGATCCTATCATCTTGACTGCACCAATGTGTTCAGTAAGTAAATAATCTTAGCTGTTTCACTGACTCCCTTGTCTCCCTCTCTGGTCTTGAACAAGACACATCCCTTCTCCCTTTTTGTTTCCTCTCATTTTAAAAAAAAAAATCTTGTTTGAGATGAGCAAAAAATAATAATACAAAATCAGGCAGACGTTTCTCTTTTCTTTCACCCTCCTATATTCTTTCAAAGCACCCATCTGTGTCTAACCCAGATAGATAGATAGATTAAATATTTACCTTGGATTCTGTTGCTATAAAATGTATTTGATTCCTGCTTCTGTTAACATTATCTGTTACTTTACCCATTGTTACAGATTGCCAGATCTCTCCCGGTGGGGGAGGGCAGGTGAAATGCCACCCCCTTCCCCACTTGGGGACCCACCTGATCCCACAGCCTCTGCCCTGACCCACAGTGATCCAAACACTAAATCTCTCCCCCTATCAAGTGTCAAATATGCTGTGTTGCTATTTCATCTCTCTAAAGCTGATCTGTTCTCTCTCTGTTGCTTCGCAGAAACAAGCTGGAGAGTCTTTCTGACACACATCCAAGTCCTTGTTCTCTTTGTAAATCTCTCGAGCGAAGGGACTAGGGACCCTTCCAACAACATTCTGAAAAAATTCCCCTGCTGCTGCAGACTTGTTATTGACAGTAGCTGGCTTGGCTCTTGCAGACAAAACATGAGCCTGAATTAGCGGATAACACACGATAAAACCAATCTACCTCTCTGTGGGGGTGTGATCCGTCCGAGAGCAAAGCTTGGTCATCACCTGCATGGACACACCACCTCCTGGAAAGAGCAATTATTCTCCAGTTAATATTGCAGTCTCAACAGTGAAATATTGTGGCAGCTGAAATGGAGCGGACTCATTTTACGGCCATTCTAAGAATTTGAGATCTTTTGTTAAGACAGGAAAACTTGAATTTTATGTTCAAGATTTTTAAACCTGACCCATATCTCAGTTGATTATTTGTATGGTTTGTAGCTGAAGAAGCTGATTTAAAATCTGCTCTCAGAGAGTTGAGGTTCTCAACAAGTTGTCAAGTGGATAACCGTTATCTGGTTGAGTGTATTGGATTTTCAGGAAGGATTTGATACAGTCCCTCATCAAAGCCTTTTGAGAAATTTAAGTAATCAAGGGATAGAAAGAAGGCTCCTCTCGTGGATTGGTAACTGTCTGGAAAGTGAAAAACAAAGGGTAGGAATATATGGTCCATTTTCACAGTGGAGAGATGTAAACAGCGGGGTGCTTCAGGGGTTAATATATAGCTCCCTTAAGAATATTCCCAAGGGTTGATGTGTCAGCCCTATCTGAACAGAGTCAGGATTTCAGTCAGCGTGGTTTAGTTTTGTGAAGGGACTGAGCTAGCTATCCTAGCTGGTATTTCCAGTGTCTCTATCAAAATGCCACCCTGGAAGTTATGGAGGAACAGTATTACAATGATGGAGGCATTAACAGAGGCAAATAAGTTGTTTGACTTCAGGAGCTACTGGGGAGCATTCCAAAAGCCAAGGTGTAGTTCTCTGGTGAAGCCATCTGAGTTCTTAAACATGTTTCTCTTTATGCGCTGAAGTCTGCAACTGGTACGTGCTTTCTCCCTCTCGCTAACCTTGGCTACTTTTCCCCTTGGTAAAGTGTTTAATACAGTTAGGACAAGAGCAGGATAGAAATTGCTATTTGGACGTGCTGTCTGTGATCACTGGTTTATAAAATGAAGTGGGCGTTGGTTAACAAGCTCCTGGTCGTCACCTTCAAGGCTCTTTGTGGCTGTGCGCCCTCATTTCTCTCTGCTCTTGAATCCCGCCACGCTCCTGCCTGGGAGCTTCGCTCCTCCTTTGCCTGCGCCCTCGCCTGCTCACGACTCGCTTGCTCCTCTAAACAACTTCGCCCCGTCTCTTGTATGACTGTTCTTTCATGCGCGAGAGGGGAATGTCTAAATAGCATGTGGTACCTGTAAAGCCATATTTTCGCTGTCCTGACTGCTGAGGGTCCTGGAGAGAAATAGCGGGATTGGGCAGCCCCTAAAGGTGGTGTACAGAGTGGAGCACTTCTCTAGTCGCCTCTGTGTGTGTTCAAAATGGCGACTGGAGCAACCGCAATCTCGCGTGAGTTTAATTGATCAATCTGCGTCCTTAGGCCACTTTTAAACAAGGCGCTCAAAAGCGCCTCCTGAGTTCCACGTTGAAAGAAAAGCCACGCAGGGAGTGTTTACATGCTCCCTGCACTGCTGGAAGTGATGTGGTCCCCGTTGTCGGCAGCGGGACTCAGGAGGCGCTTTTCAGCACCTCGTATAAAAGCGACCTCAGCGCGTGAGTTTGTGAATGTGCATACTGGACCCCTCAAGGTCATGGGTTCCAGAAACTGGATTAAGATGTGGAGGTTTCAACATATCACCCAGGAGAGTTGTTTAAATGTGAAAAAAATATGAGTTTTACTCATGGTTTTGACTGCCTGTATGCAGTTCCTCTTCGAGGATCTCCACGATTCTCACTCTTGGGATTCACTTCCTGCTCCGCAGGTACCAGAAAACCTCTTGTCAGCAGTTTCCAGGCAGAAGATGTCCTGGAAAGATCTAGAATATGGTGAGGGCTCCGTCCCTCCTCCCCGAGAAAAGCGCGGGTGCCAGATCGCGCAAGTATATAAAAAGGAGTTGGAGCCCTCGCCGCCTCAGTTCCTTCCAACCGCGTCGCGATTGGAAGACCTCTGTGCTTCCCAGCACTGTCAGTAGTTTACCTCACAGAGAGAGGCACTTTTCTCTGGTAAATTCTCCTTGTTTCAATCTAACCCCCCCCCCCCAAAACCCACAAATTCTCAGAAGAACTTGCGGTTGGGCTGTGCCCCACCCTGCGGGGTCCCCCCCCCCCGGGGCCTACCACCTATCTCTCCCAGGCC
>QEPC01012679.1:10842143-10869750 GCA_003113815.1 Sphenodon punctatus | reverse complement strand
TGAGACATCCAGGCGAAGATATCGGAGAGACAGTTGGTGAGACGAGCTTGAACAGAGGGGGAGAGGGAAGGAGTGGAGAGATAGAGTTGAGTGTCGTCAGCGTATAGGCGGTATTGGAAACCGTGGGAGGCAATGAGTTTGCCTAGGGACTGGGTGTAGATAGAGAAGAGGAGAGGGCCAAGGACAGAGCCTTGGGTTACCCCGACCGAGAGGGGCAGGGAGGAGGAGGAGGAGGAGCTAGGAAGAGATACTATGAAGGAGCGATCAGAAAGGCAGGAGGAGAACCAGTCGAGGACAGAGTCCCGGAATCCCAGGGCGTGAAGCGATTCAAGCAGGAGCGAGTGGTCAACAGTGTCGAAGGCAGCAGAGAGATCAAGGAGGACAAGAATAGAGTAAAGGAGGTTGGATTTAGCCAAAAGAAGATCATTGGTGATCTTAGCAAGAGCGGTTTCAGTGGAATCAGAGCTGGCTGGGAAATCTGAATGACAATTCTGGGATTTTGTTTTGTTTTTGTGGAAAGGATTTATTTTTTTTCCCTGACAATTTTTGGTTTGATGAAAGTAACCTGAAGTTAATCAAAATGTTGACAAATCTTATTCTGCTGAAGTACCATCTGTGCGTTTGAAAGTTTCTGTCGGATGGAAAAGTAGTTTCCAGCCAGCCCAGCTGAAAGCCTAGCTCTAGAAAACGAGTGTGGGAGCCGCTGCCTATGGAATTCACCTCTCGTTTTGGTGCTGTGTAATGGAAGTTTAGAGCCACTGGAAATTCTGGGCTAGACTGCTCCAGTAAGTCATCAGGTGCGGTGCAGTGTGTGTGGCAGGGGGCGGGGAGGGAGCAGGGTCTGACTTGCTTTGAGAGAGCACTCTTAAGTGTGTCACCCGAGGAATCTCTCCTAGATTTTGGTTCAGTAATTGTACAGCAAGGCTCGGAGTGTGTGTGTGCCTTTTAAGAAGCTGTCTTATGGAATTGCCTCTGGGCTGCTTAAGAGGAAGCTAGTAGGGGTGAGAAGAAATGCAGAGGGAGACAGCTGGAGTGGGAGAGAGCTTGTTGGGAGATGGACACCTGAGTGCTCTGCATTTCATGGGAGCGTAACTGGGGGACGTGCTGTCTCCGGGATGGGGCATCCCAAGACACCATGCTACGTTGGGACCGATTCCTGATCATGACAGGAGCGGGAGCTTGCAAAGCGTGCCTGGATTTCTCTCTTCCTCTGGTCTGTCTGACTGCTGTGCAGACTCGGACTCTCTCTGGGCTGTCACCCTCTCGGGAACATCTTGTCTTCTGCTCCTGGGAAGCAGACAACTATCTTTTTCTTTAGAGTCGTTTTTCTTTGGGAGTTTAGAAACCGGATGCCTAGAACCTGTTTTATGGCAGGCTTGTCCCAGAGTTTGCTTGAGGACTGAAGTGACAGGCAGGCCCAGGAGGGGTGAGCGGGAGTACAGACCAGCAGTGTCGCACTTGACATTTTGAAATGCTTTAAACCTGTTTAGAACTCCAGCTTGTGTCTCCCAGCCTCTTCCAAAGGAGAGAAAGACAACGTGCATCTGCTCTAGGATGGAGAGACGAGTTGGTGCCTGTTTCCTAGTGTTTTCCTAGGGATATTGATTGGTCCTGTTCTCAAGCAGAGTTCACTTGAGTCTCTGGAAAGCCAGCCCACCCGCCCAGCTGTGTGCATCCTGGCAAGCTGACTTCCGTTAATGCCAGACTCCTACGTAAAGAGAAATAACTAAGATGTTCCCGGTATCTGTCACCAATTTGAAGGGTCAGGAATTCAGAGAGGCTGACTAATTTCCAGGCCTTGGATGCAGAGATGCTGGGAATAGCTGTATTTATTATTATTATTATTATTATTATTATTAACAAACATTTATATAGCGCCAGCAGTGTACCTGGCACTTTACAAAGTAATAAAATAGACACGGTCCCTGCCCCTAGGGCTTACAATCTGAGAGACAGGAGCTGGGGGAGAGACTTAGGAAGGGGAACAGAGGGAAAGACAAGGGGTCTAACATTCATGAAGATGCGAGGTCTCAAGTGCACGTACTTGGCTTGGTTACGATGAGAATGACACATCCCCACTGATAAAGCAGGCATCATTCCCTAGCCCACCTTGCACTGAGTCTGCCTGGCTCCTCCTCCTCCTTCAGCAGCTCAGGGGGACCAAGGGCATGCTAACCGCCACCTGGTTAGGGAATCTATCGGTCCAGGGCAGCAGGACTTGACTTGTCTTGTCTGCTGACTTTTACAACCAATTCCCTACTGATCAGATGACGATCCCAATCTTCTGCTTAGTTTCCCCGAGGTCACCCTGCCTTGTTCTCAGGAGCACGGGCAGCATTCTCTTCCATGTTGAAACGCAACAAGCCCCTGACCACCCTAAAAAGAGTGGGGGCAGCAGTTGCTGCCTGGCCTCTAAAGTGCACCCAGTTTGCCAAGATAAAGGCTACCCCGCAACGCTCCCTGTGGGCCGATCAGAGGTGCTAGAGGAGCATGTTCTAGCCCCCAGAGCATTGGTCCTGTTTGCCTCCTTTTGTACTTTCTGGAATGGGAGGCTTGCTCTCTGGCACCCTTGGACCCTTGCCTTTTCCTGGAGCTCTGTGGCAACATCTCCTGGCTGTCCTTGGAACAGCAGCAATTAGAAATCGGTTGAGGAAGTGGCTGATGTCCGACAATGTGGCCAGCCATGAGGGAGTGAGTATCTGACCTCCTAGACCACAGCAGAGCCAGGCCATCTCAACAATGCTACTTATCTCGGGTGTAATCTGTACCTGCTGCACTGTCCAGAGTCTTGGATCTGGGAGGGGAGGAGTGGGGAGAATCAAAGGAGATGTCCAAGCAGAGAATATGGTCTTTCAGTGCCCTCTAGCGTCTCTGAGTGGCTCCCCTAGGACTAGAGGAGTAGTGTGGGTCGCCACGGTCGGTGGTGGAAAGGGAGTTCATCGTGGCTCGCCTGTAACGGGAATAATTGTTGGGGTGGGCAAAGTGCCACAACATGCATTCTGTCGATCATAGCATCTCTCCCCATCCTGGGGAAGGGGCAGCACGGCTTCCTCCATCTGCTCCCACCCATCACAGCTCTGGCACTCAGGCAGTCTGGTGGACGTGTGGCATGGGCATGCTCCAAAGGCTGGGCTCCAGGAAACTCTGGTAGCGGAAATGGCGGCTCACGCCTCTCTTCTGAGGAGCTGCATGGACATGCCCCCGCCCTCCCCACTTCTGACAAGAGCAGCAACCTGGGTGCTCCCGAGCCACTATTCCCCTTCCCCCCCACCCTCTGTAATAATTCGTAGCAAGAGGAAGGACATTCAGCGTCGTTTCAGAGCCATTTTACAAATTAAAAATATCAAATCCCATAACTACTGCAGCTTTTTTGCGGCCCAGAAAGCAAGTCCTCTTCCTCTCATTTCCTTTATTGTGTGCTGCTGCTTCTCTTAGCGAAGTCTCTAAGACTGACGTGCAAGGTGGAGAGTTTCCTTCTCCCCAAGACTTGCTCGTTGGCGTTGCTGCCTGTTGTTAACTGACCCACCGTCCCATCTTCCTCTCTTCCCAGGGAGGCCCCTCAGAACGGGATTTACCTCCAGCGAAGCGGCTGTAAGCCGTGCAAGGAGATCAGAGGGGCTTAGAGTCGGCCTGTGCTGCTCCTCTGGGGTCAGGCAAGGGGCAGATCTGTCGTTAGGAGCTGATTCCTGTAACTCCTCTTAGGGGTTACTTGGTCGGAGAGGGGCTCCGTCTCCACAACTCTGTAGTGTGAGGGCAAGTGTCTGCCCCATAGAGCTATGACAAGCAGCAGGCACTCCTCTAGGGTAAGGCACTGTGCGGTATGGGGAAGTGGCTTCTTATTGCTATGGCACCAGCAAGGTGCCTGGCATTGACCAATCTTTAATTAGAGATGGGTCCCTGCCCTGGGAGGCTTACAATCTAGAAGGGACAAAGGAAGGGGAGACAAGGGAGAGGGGGAACGTAAGGGCAGACATTCACCAAGCTGAGACGTTCCAGGTGCAGACTGTGCTTAACTTAGCTGCAGGGGAGAAGGGAGGCTGAATGAAAGGGCGGTTGGAGAAACATCCTGGAGCTAGGGAAGGCCTGGCAGAAGAGGTGCGTTTTTAGGAGGGATTTACGGGTGTGAGGGAGCGGAGCATGTGTGTCCCAGTAGGAGGTTACAGATCTAAGGGGCAGCAGGAGAAATCTCTGTTCCTCTTGGTGGCCCTGACTAGCTAGGATGTGCCCTTGGGAGTTGCTGCAGCAGGTGCCGGCAAGGAGAAAGCGCTTCCCTGCAGTCAGAGGGGGCTTGCAGTCTGGGAAACGTTTCCAGCAGTGGTACGGCACTTCAGACATCACAGCCGCCAAGTTGTACATTCTTCCCACTCCCCTGGTTACTGTGGGGGTTTGGGGATCTCTGAAAACATCTGGAGGCCCAAGTGGATCTGTCTCTGCCCCAGCACTCTCACACGCCCTGCTCACTCTCTCCTCACTGGGACCAGGGCTGGATTGGCCCGTATGCTGTACATAAGCCCTGGCTGCCTCTGCGACCCCCTCCGTAGGGGCACCCATCTCAGATAGTCAAGCCCTGGGTTTTCTGTTTCCCACCTTATTTCCTATTGCCTACCCTCTGTGCGGCCAAATAACCAGGCCCTTGGCTGCAATCGGATGTAATGTGAGGCTGCTGCCACAAGATGGCGCCTTGTGGCCATCTCTTTGACGCAGAGGGCAGATAAGACTGGTGGCTCCACCTGCCTTTATCTGCTCCACGTGTGATACACCCGGAGCTCTGTCCTGCGTGGACCCACAGGCTGCTTCCAGGAGGCCAATCCAGGGGCAGCACTAGAATAGTTGTGCAGGAGTAAAGGCGGGTGGCAGAGGCTATTGTTGGGGGGGACTGGGGTCTCCTTCTCCAGTGGTTGGCGTGGCCAGGAGGGTGTATGAATGTGTCTCCTGCAGCCTGCTACAATATCTTTGCTCCAATCCTCTCTGACTGACTGGCTGCTGGCGATGGCCTCGGAGGCCACCGCTGCGTGTGCCCCATTGCACAGGGCTGGTCACAGCAGGGCCATCCTGAATCAGCAGGGCAGGGATGGGAAGCGAACCTGCACAGAGCCCCCCCAGGCAGCGTGATAGGATCGGGGAGCAGGCTGGTGGGAGCTCAGACAGGCAGTGCTCTCCTGGGAAGGGCCGTCCGTCAGGGCAGGGCTCGGCGCAGGCCGATTGCAGCGGGCCCGGGCACAGGTTTCGATGCACGCGGTTGTACTAGGGGGCTCCCAGAAGAATGGTTTGAGGAAGTGCAAAGAGGCCATCTAGTGGCTCCAGAGGATAGTAGCATCTCTGCATTCTCAGAGCAGGGGTCCCTAAACCTTTACCCTCTGACACTACCAAAGGCACGCAAAGAATCCTAAATATCAGTTGGAGTCAGGACGCCATCTGCAGATAGTCTTGACCCATGGATTGGGAACCTCTGATGTAGGAGGCTGTTATTGCCCCGTAGTCTTTACCTGCAGGAGGAAATGGCAAATCTTCCTGGATTCTGGTGCACCCGCGAGCTTTCTAGGCAGCGACCCTTAGTTGAGAGAGAGCCCTACCTTCTTGGGGGGGGGGGGGAGAGTTAGCTAAAGAACAAGCGTGCTAGTGAGTGCTCTGGCCTGGCCAGAAAAACCACCAGCCTCGTGTCCATCGTTGCTGTATCTTGGCCCTTTTGGGCTGTGGCAGGAGGCAGGAAGGAATAGAGGGAGCTGACGATTCCTTTGCACGGGGCTTGAGTTGGAATCCATTTCTCTTTGTCTGGTTCAGGACAAGGGGCCGCCTAGAGCCCGCCCCATCTCCTGCACCGCCCAGGTCTTTCGGCTTGGCCTGTAGTCGTCTGCTGCTTTAAATCCCTCTGCGGCCGGGGGGGGAATGGCAGCCACTTCCCCATCACATGCCGACCGAGGGAACTAGGCTCCTCTCTCCCCTGATGGGCAGTCAGCCACGTTCCCTGCTGCAGGCAATTAAGAGAGCAACCTGCCCAACCAGCCAGGGAAGAGACTCTCTGGCCCCTTTCCCTCGGGTGTATTCTAAGTAGCGGGTGAGTCTGTCTGCCCCAGGGGCTCTGTGTGGGGACCCTGTGTTTCATCATCACTTCCTATGGAGGGGGCCCCAGGGCGCCTAACCCACATGCTGCTTTATGTTTCTCCTTGCACCGTCTCATCTTTCAGGATCTCCTCCCCCTCCAGGCTGTGCGGGTGGAAGGGGCACTGGGGCTCACCCCCCCCCCCCCCCCCCCCAGCCTTTGCAACTAAGTGAAGCGCCATGGGCACCTGCAACTTCTCAGTTCCATGGATGCATCCCCTTATTTATTTATTTAAATTTCTGTTCTGCCAGCCCTGCCTCTAAGGCTCAGGGTGGCTTACGTAAAATACAATCAAACTCCCTTTTAAAACTTCAAAGAAAAAAACCTTCCCTCACTCCTAACCCCACCTGCCAGATGCCGCTACCCAAGCGAAATGTTTTACGCTGTCTCCGGACTACGGCCAGGCTCAGGCCCTGACGGATCTCCAGCAGAAGGGAGTTCCGCAATAAAGAACGCTTCCCTGCGGGCCCTCGTCGGGTGGACAAGACTGGCCGGGGGAACCCGCAAGAGGGTGCTTCCGGCCAACCGCAGGGGCCTCAGTGGAGCATGGTAGGAGGGGCGGTCTCGCAGGTATGTAGGGCCCAGGCCCTTTAGGGCTTAAAGGTCAAAGCTCAAGATTAGCCGGGCAACCACCTGTTCAGTAACCTTCCCTGAAAAGGGAGGGTTAGAGACAGGCCGATAGCTGCCGGGGAATCCGCATCCAAAGTTGGCTTCTTAAGCCAGGGACTGGACAACTGCAATTCTGAGGGTGTCCGACAACCTGCCTTCCCGAAGGGAGGCATTGGCAACCCCAGCCAACAATGGCACCAACATCTCCCGGCTGGCCTCCCTTCACCAGCCAGAATGGGTAAGGATCTAATTCACAAGCGGTTACCCGCATCGCTCCTCCTGGATCTCCCTGCCGGGGAGGTTGTGAGGTGCGGCATTGGCTTTTCCTGCTCTTGTGCTTCGTATCTCACTGGGCTGGGATTGAGGAGCTGTGCGGGGAGTTAGCGCGGCTCTTCCCAGAGCTGGCGGGAAGCTCTCCCGGACTGACACCCTCTCCCCTAATCTGGTCCAGGCTCTTTGTGCCTTTCCAGGCTGGCTGGGAACGGAGGGCTGTGCTGCTCCCCCACGCTTTAGTCCCCTCTAATGAGAGTTACGTAGAGAGGCAGCTGCGTCCCTTTGGCTCTAACTTTAATTCTGTGTTAAGGAGCGGCTTAGGCTGCAGCGACGTGGAGGTGGCACAAACCATGACCAGTCCGGGAAGGGCTTTAACAAGGATGACTCGGGCCTGGTGGCTTACGCCAGAGAGAGTAAATCCTCCCAATTGCTCTGCTCTCCTGGAAGCACAGCCAAGCCTGGCAAATCGGTGCCTTAACTGATTTATATTAAGGTGCTTTAATTGGCCTAAGCCAGTTAAATGCCCCATCTGGGGTTTGTGTGCTCTGGGGACTTGGGGCAGAGACAAGTGGTTGTCACAGCCCCATCCCGAACCATGGGAAATTAACCGAGAGGCAGACAGCTGGATTAAGGGGTTTGATTAATATAATAAAGGGAGCAGATGGCCTGACCCGCATGAGCTTCATTATCCCAGGTCCAGTGGGACTCTGCACTCCTCCTCCATCCCAGCAGGCCGATGGGATGCTCCACCATCCTTTCCCCTAATGGCACGCAATGCCAGCCTCCCGTTCTGCTGGCAGCAGCGTTTCCCAGCTGGCGTCCCCTGAGCAGCAGCAGCGGGTCGGGTCGAGTCTGGTCTGGCTGAGATCCGTAGAGGGGAGCCATGTCCCTGCCGCTTCTTTCACTGGCCAAGCTTCCGCTCTTTGGCTCGTGCTCCTCCCTTGGGTCTTACTGTATTTCCATATCACGGAGCAGATTGTAGCAATCCTTGTAATGAATCGCCCCCAGAGGCTGGTCACAGCATGGAGTGCATGTGCTGCTCAGTAGGGAGGTGCGTGGCTTGTCCTGCACCGCCCTGTTCGCTAGTGCACTCTGTGTGCCCGGGGGCTGTGGTGTTTAAAGCGCACTGGGTTACTTACTTTGACAGTCTCTGGTTAGCTGACACCGCAGCCCTTGTCTGTGCTGAAGACTGTCGTGCTGGAGGAGACTGACCCTAATTCTGTTCACCCTGTTCCACAGTGGCAGCTCCTGTCTCCATCTAATAGGAGAAAGGCAAGGAAGGGAATTATTCTTCCCTGGGGCCTGGAAGCCAGGTCTGCTGGGGACATGAGGAGAGCCAGCCAGTGGTCCCATAAGAACCTCTCACCTGGTGGTTATTGCCATGTACAGACTGTCCATTAGACTAAAGCCCCTGCTCTTATCAGAAGTCCTAGTCTCTCTTGTTTGGATGAATGGAATGAGTGTTGTGGTGAGCTTCCTACCTCAGCGTGGAGATTCCCCGCCTGCTGAGCTCTGATCTGGAGCAGGTGTGTTGGGCTCCAAGCAGGAGCTTGTTTGGGGCTTTGCAGATCCCTCTTGGGGGGGAATTGACTCTGAGGAGAGGCAGTGCGGTCTAGAGGGTATCGCTCGGTTCTATGATCTGTGGCCTCGGTCCCTACTCCATGCTGGTTTCCTTACGCTTAGAGTTCTCCCCCACAGTCTCACCAGGCTCAGTATGAAAGAGCCAAGCAGTTCAGTAACACGGAGAGCCTGGGCGTCCCCAAGGGGTCTCTGCTGAACTGACCCCGGGCAGGGTCTTCACTCTCTCTGTGCCCTAAGCCCCGTTGGGAGGGTGAGGGACAATGCGTCTGCAGCCTGAGAACCCGGCAACCCTCATTTCCACAAGGCCAAACAATAACGGACTCCACTAATGATTGATTAATTCCGCGCAGGCTTCACCGGGTCCCAGTGTCGGGTTAACTTGGATGACTGCCAGCCAGACCCCTGCCACAACAGCCAGTGCTTGGATGAGATTGGTGAGCACCGGTGCGACTGCCAAACCAGTAAGAGAGAGTCTCCAAGGGGCCTGCTTTGACATGGGAACCCCAAGGAGGGCTTGGCTGGATTGGTGGAGTCTCTGCCGCTGATGTGCTGGATGACTCTGGCCAAATCCCTTTCCCTCTCTGTGCCCCTGCTTCCTCCAAGGCGTGAGATAATGAGACGGGCTCCCTTTTTGAAATGCTTTGACACCAGAAGATAAAAGCTGGGTCTTTAGTGCTCTTTGCACTGTGGTCTGCAGGGTGCTCTGCCCTAGGGGACTCTCGGCGCTCAGCACCAGGCAGGCAAGGCACCCAGTGACTCATCGTGTGGGCGAAGCAGGGAGGCTTGGGGAAGAGAGGGGGAAGCAGCATCTGGGGAGTATCATTATTCCCTGCTTCCCTTCTGATTGGTTACTTGCTGGAGGCCGCCAGGTCCCCAGGAGTGACTGAGAGCTCCAAGGGAGTTTGGAGTGGCCTTTTGAGATGGAACAGTGGCAGTGGCTGATGGCAGAGTTAAGGGGGAGGGTCCTCTTGAGTTCTTATTCTGCTCCCCACTAGGGGTCACCTGTCAAAGAATCAAGGCAGCCAGCTGGTTACCTATCGCTCTCAATAGTCTGGATCATAGTGATACTGCCAGATACGCTGCTCTTAGGTCATGGTCCCCCTGGCAGCAAGCGGGCATATTTATTATTATTATTATTACTACAAATACTTTAATCCTGCCCCTCCTGCCTCTGGCAGCTTCGGGCAGCTTACGATAAAAGCAATAAACACATAAAACCAGCATACATATCAATAAAAGTCAAGTTAGAAGGTCCAACAAAAATGTTCCAACCCCTCTCCCCATTATCCATCTCCCCCACCAAAAGCCTGGCAGAACAGCCAGGTCTTACAGCGGCATCTGAAGGAGGGAAGATCCAGGGGCAGAGGAAGTTCCACAGCCGCGGTGCCACCACCAAGAACGCCCTTCCCACTGTTGGCCTCCGCTGCACACAGGGGACCCCGGCTGACCGCAGGGGCCGATTCAGAGCCTGGGGAGTGAGGCGATCCCGCACATAGGCAGGACCCAGGCTGTTTAGGGCTTTATAGGTAAGAACCAACACCTTGAATTCTTCCCAGAAGAATATATCCAGCCAGTGCAGCAAGCGAAGCACCGGTGTTACGTGCTCGCAGCGACCCGTCACCATAAGAAGACAAGCCGCCGCATTCTGCACCAGCTGCAGTCTCCGAACCGTCACCAAGGGCAGCCCCACGTAAAGCGCATTGCAATAGTCCAGTCCTGAGGTGATGATGGCATGGACAATGGTGGCCAGGTCGGAGTCTGAAATCTACGACAGCCGCCGCCATACCAGATGTTAACTGGCAGATGGTCCTCGTCACAGCTGCCACCTGGACATCCAGTTGGAGCTGCGAGTCGAGGAGCACCCCCAGACTACAGACCTGAGGACCCAGGGTGGGGTGAGCCCCATCAATGACGGGAACCTCCACCAGCCTCACCTCCGTCTTGCCAGGATTCAGCTTCAAACAGCGCATCCTCATCCAGTCTCCTACAGCCGCCACACACTGGGTAAGCAACAAGTTGGCCGGACCTGGATCAGCTGAAAACGAGAGGTAAAGTTGGGTGTTAGTGTGCGAATTAACCACCTGCATGCACAGTACTCGGTGCACACAGACCTGGGGACTCTGGAAACCTAACCCTTGAGATAAGGCCTGCCCTCCCTCTCCCCCCCCCTCTCTCTCTCAGTGAGTGAGTGAGTGAGAGAGAGAGAGAGAGGGGCAGCGCAAAGTTACCAGCAGCGTGTAAGTGCAAGTCCCTTTGAAATGAATGGGGTTTGCACCCGTGCACGTGGGGCCCTGTTCTGCTGGAGGATTGCACAGTGTCTAGCTGAGACCAAAGTGCCCCCTTTGCGGAGAGCCCACCATTCCCAGGAATCCCAGCCAAGCAGTTCCCTGCTGTTTTGCTGCAGAGAATGGAAGGCCTGTTAAACAACTCAACTCCTGTGAGCGTGCTCAGCCACGCACGCTGTACGCTGCTCTCCTTCATTCAGCTCATCTCCCTGGTATTCCTGGGCTGACCTCAGGCCAGCACTCACTCCTTCTCACTGGGCTCCCAAATCAGGGAGTGATGGGTCCTCTGGATCTCCGGGGGCGTGGCAGAAAAGATGATGCATAGCTCCTCCAGTTCTAGCGTGGTTCTGTGTGCTCCTGCCTGCCCCCGTGCAGTTTAGCAAACTCAGTTTGCTCCCTAGCTATATGGGCACGTTGTGTTAGCAAGGGAGGTGGTATCTCCCCGGCCCCCTAAAGTCATGGTCTCGCCCTGTTGCAGGTTTTGAAGGGCTGCTCCGTGAACTGAATGCGGACTAATGTTCCCTTGACGCCTGCGGACATGGGGCTAGCTGCTACAATGCATTTGGGACTTTGTGTCCCTCTGACTGGAAGGGGGGGGAGGTGGCTGTGTGGTATTTCCGAGAGTGTCTGTCTGTCTGTCACCGCCTGCCAGAACAGTGGTACCTGTTCCAGGGGGCCCCACCAGGGGCTCACAGTGTGCACTTTTCCCTGGGGATTCAGGGATGTTTGCTGTGAACAGGAAGTGACGGAAGGGGATGTGTGAGGACAGTGCTGGCTGTGTCTGCGATGCTGGTGTGGCAGGTGAGTCCGACTGGGCCACGGTGGAGGAGGATTGGAGATGCCTTGCCTTCCCTCTGAAATGCTGAACCAGCTCTGGTGGCAAAGGGCTTAAAAGTGGAGATGGCATCTGGGGACTTGTTTGTATTCTGTAAAGTTCCCACGGTTTTGGTGGGTTTGGCAGATTTCTCCCCATTTTCCTACCTTGCTGTTTCCCCAGATGGGTGCACCAGGCACCTGTGTCCACAGCCTTTGCGTGTGCCATCAAGATGTTTAGTGCCCCAAAGTGCCTCTCCTGGGCTTCTGAACACTGACGCTGTGTGGCCTAGGGCAGAATTACTGGCTTTTCCCCTTCTCCCCATTCCCCAGGGGGCCCCACTCACTCTGCATTGATTACTTTAAGCTTTTTATTCCTTCTGTAAATCCTCCCTCCCTCTGGACTTGTTTGCCAGCTCCAAGCACGGTGAGTATGGGAGAATGGGACTGGGGAAAGGCTGGCAGGGGCTGACCAGCTCAGAGGGGCTGCTGAAGGTCAGTGAACTGACCAGGAGGATGGGAATTGGGTGAGGGATGGATGTTACGTTAGCAGGTCTAAGAGTCTGGAGCCCCATGGGGAGCGGAGGAGTCACTGTTACGGAGGAGATTCCAGGCCGTGGTTTCAGTGGGTGCAGTCCCTTGTCAGTCTGTTTTAATACCATTGTGCGTGCAGGCTCGCTGACCCAGCAATCATGCATGCAGGTGGGCACCGAGAGGCTGAATTTATTTATTTATTTATATTGATAACAGTATTTGGTACCCCTCCCCCTTCTGCCTAACGGCAGCTTGGGGCGGCTTACCGAATGTACATTAGCCACCTGCATTCACAGTACTCAGTGTGTGCAGACCTGGGGACTTTGGGAACCTAACTCTACCTGTGTGTGCGTGAGGTGTGAATGGACTGGGTATTACAGTGTTGGGTCCTTCCTACAGGCTCTGTGGTTTGTCGTTAATAGGTACGAGGAAAACCTTCCTTGTGTCATAATCAACCTCCTCTCTTCAGCTGCGCTGCCTGTCGATCTGCCTTGTGCTGAGGGGTCGCTCGGTTGGGTGTCTGTAAAGAGAGGCTGCACCAGCTTCTCACAGTGGACGTGTGCAAGCTCTTGAGTGTGGCAGAACTCTTCTTCACCGGCCTCAAAGCAAGCTCCATGAAACTCAAACGCTTGCATGCGCTTTCCAGCAGAAGCTGGTCCGATAAATAAATATCTGAGATAATTCATCTCTTGCCTTTTCCGCACTTGGGACCAACATGGCAGCAGCGCCATTTTAAATCTGTAAAGCCTTGGGAAGGTGTGGGGGACAGTGATAAAGTTCTGACTGGTTCGTGAAAGGCCTAGGGGACCTGGGTACTACAGGAGATGTGTGTGTGTGGAGTGTTTTATTGGATGCAGTGACGCCCTTTGCTAAGCCACCATGCAGCCGTTAAGCAGCAGTCTCTCCCCAACCCAGAGGCAGCTGCATTTCAGCAATGGGATGTGAGGTGACGTTGTGCCGATCACTTTCCTAGTTTAGGAAGGGCAGCTAGGACTCCGGGATAATCCACACAGACCAAGTTAAAAGTGTCTGAGCAGTGAGACGTTGTGCCCACAGCATCTTTCGAAATCCCCCAGCAGCAAAACAAGAGTCCAGAGTGAGAGAAACGCATTCCAGATGAGTATGTTTACTGGGAAGAAACCAATCCTAGAGTTGAGCTTGACCAGAAAACTGATAGTATATCCTCCTTGGCAGGCTTGTTCCTGGGGCTTGTGGTAAAGATTGCCCTGTGGCTGGGCTCTGCTTCCTGGCTGCATTGGAGCTGTGGGCGGGCGATTTAGCGGTGACCTCCTCTGCCCCGTCCTCTCCCCAGCGAGAAAGCAGCATTCACACCATGCCGTTGCCTCTGCTCAGGCCCTCCTTTGCTGTCCTGCGATTAAAGACTTCAGACAGACAGGGAAAGGGACATTTGCTTTGCCCGACTCTTCTGTTCTTCCGGTGGCCTGCTGTGGGCAGAACCTATACCATGCGGGCCATCGTTCCAGAGCGTGCTGAAATTCTTGTTTTCATCATCTTGGAACTGCCTCTTCCGAAGCACCTGAAATATCATTTGGAAAGCATTTCCATTTCTTTCATGGCTTCTGAAAACTGAAGGCTGTTGTTGTTGTTGTTGTTATTTATTTCCAATTTCTGAAAAGTAAATGCAAAAATGCCATTGAATTCTAAAAAACATTTGACACAACTGAAAACTTTTTTTGGAAAATGTTTGATTTTGGTGAAATGCTGATTTCTAGAAATGGAAACTGTGAGGCTTGTTGAATCCAGAGCTGTGCTTTGAACGGTAAAGCTCAGACCACATCAATTACCCTTGTTGCTTCTACATCCCTGGTGTAGGCTGGTTTGTTGAGACTTGTGCCAACAGCCTGGAAGTATCCAAGGGGGAATGGAAAGAAGGATTCAGTTCGCTGCTATGAAAAATCCTTTCAGAGCAGCCAGTCAGCTGAGCCAAACCAAATGTCCCTAGAGCAGCAAGAACTCGGTCAATCCTTTTGTCTGGAGCTGCCCAGCTGGTGTGATCCTCGATGGGACTTCGTGTGGGAAGCTAGAGTGGGTATGTTGAGAGGCAGGACTGTAGAGAATTGCTGTGAGGTAGTGCTAAGCTACACAGCCTGAAGAGACCTGCTGCACTCCAAAGGGTATGAAATACCTGCACTGAACACGGGCTTTGTCATTAAATGCATCGTTTGGATATCCATTTTGGGATTAAAAGTCTTCCTACCAGAGCTACAAGAGAAAGGGCTGGATGTTATTGATTCAGCCTCCAAGAGGAGGACTCTGCCTTCCACTGGCTAGAGAGCACTTTGTAAGGCTTCTACAGCAGCAGTAGCAGTGTGGCTGGATGACTGAACTTTGTAGTTGTTAGGCCAGTGGTTCTGGATTCTAGTCTGCCTTGTATCTGTGTGATTCCTCTTTGTTGGCTTCTTTTAAAAAGAAATGAAAGAGCATGCTGTTGGGATGTCAGCCTTACAAACTGCATTGATTGGGCAAAGCACAGAGTCCTTTTCCTGGAGACTGAGTTAAGAGCAGTAGTAGCCAACCTGTAGCACTGGTGGTAGAACTGCGAAAAAGCAATTGATAGGTCAGGAACTCATATCAGGATTTTGTGATGGGCTAAGGGTGCGAGTTCTTTCACATTTAAGTTTTCTTTTTAGAACATTAGCAATGATATGGAACTTCTGGCCTGTGTAGTAGATTCTCTGTTGTGTATGTGTAGATTCTCATTTTGCTCTAAAGGAAAAAAGCCCCCGTTTAAAAAAAAAATGCTAGCAGGTACACATACATGTAATGTCCCCTTACCTGAACCCTTGACCTGAAGGGTTGACTTGAACCCTTGACTTTCCAATATCTATTTCATAGCTTCACTGCTATAGCTGCATGCTGCCTGCCCCCTACACCCATCTAATTCAGTCACAAAGAGGAGCTTTGCATCTTGCTCACTTAAGTGAGCGGGTGGTGTCGGGGAGTGCTCGTCCTCCCTCTCCCTGGGATCTCGCGTGTGGAGTCCTGCAAGGTTCTGCTCCATCCCCTCTCCCGTTCAACATGTGTATGCAGCCTTTGGGCGAGGTATGAGAGGGTTCGGCGTACGTTGTCATCAGTATGCTGATGACGTCCAACTTCAACTCTCATTTTCAGATGACCCAGGCCTGGCAATCTCGGTGCTTACGTGGTGTTTGGCAGCTGTGGGGGACTGAATGAGGGCGAACCGTCTGAAGCTGAATCCTGACAAAATGGAGGTGATGCTGGTGGGAGGGGCGGAGGGGGTGGTGGCCCCCATCATTGATGGGGTTTGCCTCCGCTAGTCCTTCAGGTCCGTAGCCTGGGAGCTGTCTCTTATACACATCTAGATGTGTATAAGAGACAGGCCTGGGAGTGTGCCTCGACTCGCAGCTCCGTCTGGATGTCCACGGTGGTGGCTGTGGCGAGGAGCGCTTTCCACCAATTACATCTGGTGCGACAGCTTCGGACATATGTCTCGGACTCTGACCTGGCCATCATCATCCATGCTTTCATCTCCTCATGACTGGACTATTGCAACGCGCTCTATGTGGGGCTACCCTTAGTGATGGTCCAGAGACTGCAGCTGGTGCAGAATGCGGCAGCCTGTCTCCTTACAGGAATGGGTCGTCACGAGCACATTACACCAGTGCTCTGAGCTCTGCACTGGCTGCCTATTATCATCTGTCAAGGTGTTGGTTTTGACCTATAAAGCCCTACATGGCTTGTGCCCTGCCTACCTGCGGGGCCACCTCGCTCCCCAGGTCCTGGATTGGCCCCTACAGTTGACCGGGGGCGCCCAACTCGAGGTCCCCCGAGTTTCTCTGGTGGTGACCATGGGGAGGACATTCCCGGTGGTCGCACCAAGGCTGTGGAACTCCCTCCCGACAGAGGTCCACCTGGCCCCAGACCTTCCCCCTTTCCGAAGACAGTGTAAGACCTGGCTATTCCGCCAGGCTTTCAGTGAGGGAGACGGCTGAAGGGTGGGGGACTGGGTTGGGGGGCGGGGAGGGTTTTTTAACTCTGCCTTTGTGTTCTTTTTATATTCTGGATTTTTTATTTATTTGTGTTTTATATTTTGCGGGTTGAAAATACAACAAAATAAATAAGTAGAAATAAATAGTTTCCAATGCTCCGAATTCCCAGTGTAAAATATTTTAGAAGGGTGGGGGGAATTAGTGTTCTCCTACGTGGCCCCGCTCCTCTGGGTTTGCCTTTGTCTCCTGGTGATCCGAGGTTGTGGCGTGGTACAGCGTGACAGCCATATTTGGGACTCCTTGGCGGTGTCTGCAGCTGCTCCTCGGTCTGGTTTTGAGAAGCTGTAGTAGGTTGTTGGTTCAGAGAGCCCGTGTTCAAAGCTTGAGACTGGGGAGCTGATACTTAGCTCTGCAAACAGGGCGCAGCCTCGCTGCCTTTGCACCAATTTACACCAGCTAAGGATTTGGCCTGGGCGGTGAGGGCGGTCTGGTTTCCAACCCTGCTACTTGTTTGCTGTGTGATCTGCAGTCGTGTCCACCCTAATTCCACCACTGTACAATGGAGCTTGCCTCCCTGCAGGAAATATTATTGTGATTTATTTATTTACCGGTCATCAGCAATGTACCTGGTGCTGAACAGTTGTGATTAGAGACAGGTGCCTGCTCCCCTGAGGAGGTTCCAGTCTCGAATGGACAAGGGGAGGGGCACGTAGGCATGGACAAGGAGTCATTCACAAAGCTGAGGCGTTTCAGGTGCACAATCTGCTTAGCTCGGTTCCAGGGTGGGAGGGGAATACGGAAGTTAGAATCTTTGGGGGAGAGGAGAAAGGGGGGAACTCCTTGGACAGGAAGTACTGGAGAGGGATGAAGCACCGGCCGGGTCACTGAGGTGGCGTTGCCTCTGGTATGGGGCCATGTGGTGATCAGAACAGTAGGCTTTGTGGAAAGTTGGTCCCAGACTTATGTCATGTCGGAACCAACGTGGATTCTGCCCTTGGACCTTTGCTTCTCTCCTGAATTGAGCAAGAAACCCAGGCAGAATCCCCTAAAGACTTCGGGAATATGTTTGTTTGTGCTCCACCTCAGTCCTCGTCTGGGATTGCATGGGGCTCTTCGTTCTCGTCAAGCCCATTATGTCTCTTTGACAAGGCTTTCTCTTCACCCCCTCTTGCACACACACTGTAGACTCTCCACCAGGCAGGTTCCAAGGAAGAGAAAACCTGGACTGGATTTCGCTGTGTGCTGTGCGGCTTCTGGAATGATTCCCTCCTTGCCCTGCTTGCGCTTACTGTGTCCGGCCAGTCGGATGAGACGGCTTCATTTCTGCGTAGGAAGAGCAGGTGCTTTTGCATCCTGTGAGGTGTGAACAGGGCTTCATCTACCTCTAGAGCTCAAATAGCAGGAAGGCTGCTAGAGGCCGGAGTCTGTTTAGAATAATCCCACATTTCCTCTCAGAAGGTGACCAGATGCTGAGTTCCCTGTAGGAAGGGCGGTCAGATACTACAACGGTTAGTGCAGCCACAGAGACGTAGCACCTGAGTGAAGTAGAGGGAGGTTGGGGTCCGTGTGGCTGCACACAGAAGGGAGATCAGGCTGTGATGGTTGCAGCATCACCATTCTACACAAACTGCACCCCCACCCTCCTTGAACAGTTATGAGTAAAGTGAAACTATGCACCTGAGAGAGACAAACCCTGCTCTTGTGCATCTGGTGCATGTGGATTTATATCATTGTAGCTGACACCAGAATCAGGCCCAGGACAGGATAAGACTCAAGGGAAGGACTCACCTTGGAGTAAATACAGAAGCAGTACACTCCCAGGGGTCAACAAAGTCTGGTGGGGAATGTGAGTGCCTCTGAGTGCAGCTTGTTAACACTGCTGGTGCCCAAGCATCACAATGAGGGGCTCTGGCCCCTGCTAGGGCCGGGATGCCTTCGTGGGGCAGCTCAGAGAGTGGAATGTCTACACCCTCACTTTTCTGTTTCCTACATTTGTGCCATTTGTTGGGCATAGGATTTCGCGTTCCTGTTGGACTGTTGGGTGAGTGGCTTGCAAAATCCCAGTGTGGGAATCTGCTTTCCCCTGCAGGGGGCGGGGAGATGCCTGAATCCCAGCTTTATCTGCATGGGACCTTGGCGTTGTGTTTGCATTGAGTCGGATCCATGTTCTGAAAGCTCTTGGCATTTTGAGGGGTGACACAGTCCTGGCCATTAATCCTCGCAGGGCCTGTTGCGGCTGCCCACCAGGACTTGTGGTGCAGCTTAATCAGATGTGGTTTTTTACAGGTAGGGAAGCTGAGCACAGAGCAGCTGAAGGACTTTCCCAGAGGGAGCTGGCGGTAGAGCTGGGATGTATTGGGATCCTGGTCCCATACTGAGCCTATTTGAACGTACCCTCATGGCCCTTCCCCATTCTCTGTCCTCTTGCATTTACTTTAAATCTTACAAGGAAAATGCTGCCAGGGCCGGCCTTACCATAGGGCGAGCTAGGGCGGCCGTCCTGGGCCCCTGTTCTTTCTGAGGGCCCGGCAGTGGCCTCTATCTCACCAGGACAGGCTGTGGGGGCACCACTCCCTCTCAGTGGGACCCCAAACATGACCCCCTTCAGGGCACAGCAGAGTTTGCCCCCAAGGGGGAGGGGCTACCAGGGTCCCTGCATTTTATCTTCGCCCTGGCCTGTAAATCCTAGAATGCTGCACGAGAGGCAAAGGTTTTTTTCAGAGCAGTCCTGATGGAGCTAGTGTAGCTCAGACTCCACTGCTCCACTGAACCCCAGCCTCTCTGGGGAAACCATGGCTTATCCACATGGACCCCGGAATATGTGGGGTTCACGAATAAGCTTGAAATGGCAACACGAGAGTGAGACACATTGGTTTAAAATATGGGCCCCCGTAGGTCGGAGCCACGGAGAGCTCCGACCTACAGGGGTTCAGGAGGGAGCTCCTGATGCATGATACACGAGAGTTAGTATCTCTGTCGAGTCAGTGGTGTATCTGGCACTGAGCAGTCATTAATGAGAGCGAGGTCCCTGCCCGAGAGGCTTACAGTCTAGGAGAGTCAGCATCAGCAGCCAGGAACAATAAAACCTGAGCACTCACATCCTGCAATGCGTGGGGGAGTTGAACATAAATAGTCAGTCATCTTTTCCTTTTGGTCAGTGCGTGTCCCTCAAACATTCCTTTGTTAAGAGTGGGCCCCCCAGGCTCTTTCACGCAGGGCCACTGTTTCCCGGGATCTGGCACTGCCCAGGCTGGGAGGCCTCTGCCGCCTTGTGTAGGAGACTTGCCCCCTGGGCTGGCAACAACCAGCTGAAACTCCAGTGTTGGACGGAGTCCTGCCCCCATCCCCGGCTGCCCAGACCAGTGCAAGTGTCAGAGCTTTGTAGACTGCTCGCTGGCCTGTTTCCGAGGAACGCTGCTGCTGCTGGCATGCCAGTCTCTCGTCTGTCCAGTCCGCTCCATGCGATCCAGGCAGCATTTTTCCTTTGCTCCAGCAGGGAGAGTAAAGCGCTTCCAAGCGGAGAGCGACTCTGTCCAGTCCGTTAGTGCTAGTCCCTAAATCAGCAAAGCATGGAGTGAGCGAGTGCCTCTCTGGCCTGAGCCTGGCATGTGGGGAGGCCCTGCACCCGCCAGCTTGTCCCAGCCACGCTCTCTCTTGAGGCTGCTTTTACTCGCGCCTGCCATGGAATTAAAGCAAATCTCACCCGGTGCGATCAACATCGCTCTCCTGCTGCTCCTCTCACTCTGGCTTTGGGGTAAGCTCTCATTTTCTGTCTCTCTCTCCTACCCGGCTAATCTGGGCTGACTTTGGGCTGAGTCTGCGGCTCCCTGCGGCTCTACTCCACTTGCAGGTTGGAAACCTACTAGCTCCCAGAAGCAGATTCTCTTTCTCTCTGCACTCCTGTGTGCATCCGCACTAGAGAACCCCTCCGTATCGGTCTGTGCAACTAGTCACCAGCTAGAGCGGCCACCCTAAAAACTCTGCAGGAAAGTTCTTGCTAACTCCTCAGCTCTGTCCGTGTGACTGAACTACATTAGAAATAGCCTAGACCCTTCTATTTCTATTGAACATCCAGGGGAAAGGACTAGTGTCGTATTGGTGTAAAATCGGTGTATTTGGGGTGGGGGGGGGAGGGTCTGTTTTTAAAAACCGTTAAGGAGGTGCTGCCCACCCCGTAGCAGCACCAGGGGATGGGATGGGATGGGATGGATGCCAGGGGTGTGCTGCTGGACATTTCTGCCAGAGTGGAAACTTCTAAAACAGGTCATTGCATGCTGGTCTCTGGGGGCACAGGCACTCTAGCTGTGAACTTCAGCTTCACATCGCTCCTGCTTGGCGGCAACCTATGACATGCTCTGGAAGGCCGACTGCCCCGAGTGGGTGCCGGGGATTGGTTGGGCCTAGTCATCGAGGGATTCTCTCGATAACCTGTCCAGCCTCTACAGGAGAGGGAGACGGAGAACAAACTGGCTTCTCTTGCTGGCGCTTGCTGCCTGCACATGGGGGTCTGTTCAGTCCCCCAGAGGGGATAGGAGGGTGGCCAGGGGTGCGTCTTGGTGACAGTGATGCACAGAAGGTAGAAGGTATTAATGCCAAGTGCCATTTCCCCGCCGGCCTCTCTCTCTCTCTTGCGGAGTCTGCTAGTTTTCCACCGTGCTAGAAAGCTGGGAAGATATCCCTCCGTGTGGCTGTGCTGATTCGCGTCACCCCACCATAGCCTCACTGCTCCTGCTTTGCTCTAATCCTCTCCAACCATTTACACAGGAGTTGAATGAAAAGTTTTTGTGTTTGAATTTTCTCTCCCCACCCCATACCCACTTCTTTGTCTGGTATGCTGGCTACTGGTGCCTGGAATTCCTCTGGCCACAAGCAAGCGGCAGAGCTGTCTTTTGTATCTAGTAACCATAGCTACTGGCTGAAAGTGTGAAGTAATTTAGGGTGGCTTTGTGTTTTTGCAGAAGTGGAGGCCCATTGTGTGTACAGTATTGCTCAGTGTGTGGTCATGGGCAGGCTAGAAAGCCCCTTGGAATGGACTGGTTTGTATTGCAGGATTTTATAATTGCGTTGATAACATCTCTCGACTGGGCCTGGTCCGCCTGTGGAATAGCAGTCTGTAGGAGACCCCTTTCTCACTCTTGTTACGGTTTGGAAGGATAGGTGCCTTATCCACAAGCCACTAATGGCCACATCCAACAGAAGCTAGATACCCTCCAAACTGCTGCTCCTTGTGGGGCAGCTCTGACAGCAGACAAAACAAGGATAAATGGCATGCTTAGAACATTTTGCCCATTGATTTCCAAAAACTCGATAGTAATTCTCTCAACACCCCTGTGTGGTCAGACAGGGAATGACCCCTATCCCCAATTTACAGCTAGGGGAAACTGAGGTTCGGTGTTGGCCAAGTGACTCACTCAAGGTCACTTAATGTGTTGGTGGCTGAGACTAGAACTCAGGAGTCTAGGCTTCCAGTCCGAGCTCTGACCTCCAGACTGTAGTATCAGCGGGGGTTCTCGGGTCTGGAATGAGGAGGATGCTTGGACTTCCTGGGTAACAGGCAGAGTAGCTCTCTTCTGCCATTTGGCCTAGTTTGTCCCTCCAGAAACACCAAATGAAATATAGAGTAGACTTTAAACCCAGCTTCCTTGCATTTGTGCTCACCGCGCTCCCACCTGACAACAGGAACCTTGGCCAAGCAAATGCTTGGGACACCTATTGCAGAAGACACTCCAAGGCAAATAGCCCTCTGCTTTTGTGCAGGCACTTGAGATTAGCTTGGGCGGGCATGCACTGTTCAGAATGGGCTGCTGTTTTGCTGCTGCCTGTGTATTTAGATCCCAGTGAGAAATGTAAAGCTTTGAGCCAGTTCGTTCCAAGTAAATACATGGGAAACCCTCCCCTTCTCAGTGTGTGATGTTTAGCAATGGCCAGGAGATCAGAGAGGGCATAAAGCGTGAAGGTCACAGCCCAGAGGTGTGTTTACAAAGGGGTTCGTTGGGAACGGAAAGATCAAAGAGCTACTTGGTCAGCATATGTAAAAACCTCCTATAAAACGACTCTGGATTTACAGCCCTACTGCCCCTACTCCCGAGTCCTAGAAACCCAAGAATAGAAGTGGTTTCATCTCCAAATCTGCATGATAGCAATAGACAAATGATCTAAAGGACACCTGACTGGCAATCTATTCTTGTGTTAATGCTCTTCATATCTCATTTCCTGCAGCGTGGCACTCTGCTTAACACCATCAATGTCTTAGTCCAGAACATTGGCCCTGTGGCTCTTGGGCTGCCGCTTGGCTCTGTAGCCCGATGATTTGCTGAAGCATTACATGCTTTCCATGGAAAAAACCCAAAGAGACACGTTCATTTTAATTTGTTACTGACCAGTCAAGCTCCTTTGTTTAATGTCTCATCCAGAAGGCATGCAGCACCTCTGTCGGTGAGCTAGGCTGGGCGGCTCTGAGTTGGTACCAGATTGGAGCTGCAGGTGCGCCAGATACCAATGCCCTAGAAAGCCATCAGTGGCAAGGCTGATGGGAGTCAGGCAGAGGCTGGCATTCTGGCCCCAATGTTGCTATTTGTGCCCTCTTTTCAATACAAAAGCACAAATGGTTGCTATGGAAAAATGGTGAACATTCGTTTTAACCCATCCTCATGATCTTTACGGATTCCCCTGAAAGCTCTGTCCTGTTCAGCCACTGCCTGCTCAGCCTTCCACAGAAGAGGCTCTCCAGCTGCTGGACTGCCCAGGGCAGCGAGACCCTGAAGACAGATGAATGTCCCTGCTTCTGGAAGTAATGCAGTGCACCGTGACAAAGGGCAAGGATCCATTTCTGAAGGAGGATGCTTGTTTGGAGAGCCCCCATGATTGGATCCAGGATTATGCAGCGAACACAACCATTAATGTCTGTGTGATGGAGCAGTCTCGGGCAGGAAGCAGGTTACGGGGCTCTCCAAGGACAGGTAGAGATCCCTCCCCAGAATTTTGGAGGAAGGACAAGATTTGGGAAGAATGGTAGAGCCAGGTTCTTTGGCCTTTAGCCGACTAACCTCAGTCCCACAGAATACCCCCCCCCCCCCGAAATTAGCCATGGCAACAGTCTCTATCACCGCCTCTGCGTTTCAAGCACCAGGATACTTTAGGGCCCAGCCTGGCCTCCTGCGTGCACACAGGCTGTGGAATCTTATCCCAGGTGGTTCAAAACTAGCTTTTAGGAAGATACTCAGTTTTGACTGAAAGGCTCCAAGCAGCAGTGAGCTCCCCACCCTAGTACACAGCTGCCTCACTCCTAGGAAGTGGTGCTGTGTTTGGAGGTTAAATGGATCTAACTTTGACTTTTCCCAACAAGTCTTTGGGAAAGCCCATCATGAAATTTGACAGCCTGGAATGACCACGATCAAAATCCAGTGGCTCCCTTCCCAGAGGAGACCAGGGTGAATTGTGAAGAGGGTGTCTCAAGGAAGCTTGTGCTTTCTCTTTTTTGGAGTCACTGAGATTGGGAGCAGGGAGGTTTTGCATCCTGATGCAGAACTTCTGGAGTAAAGCAACACCTTGTAAGCGTGGGAGAGGCAGCAGAAGGGCAGTTAAAACCCCTGCCCTCCTCCCTGTAAGGCTTGGAGTTCTCCATGGGAAAAGCCCAGAGTGTGTGTGCCCATCTGCTAATCCCTGATGCTGACCAGGAGAGGGAGAGGGCACCGGAGGTCACTGGGGATTTACTAATATAAGCACATGCCTTTGCCGTTGCCACGGAAACATAACTCTTTCCATCCCTCCTTCAAAGTTTCCTAGTTGTTGTTTGCCCGGGATGCCTTGTGAGCTTCCCCCTTCCCTTCCAGCATAAAAGGGAAAGCATTGGTAGGCTGGGTGGGGTCAGCAGGGGCCCGGCAAAGCTGCTTGTCTGGTTTACTAGGTGGGGATTTGGATCATTCCTGTGTCTAGGCATTCCTCCTTATGGGAGGCCGCTCTGGCTCAGTTCAGAGCTAGGCTGTGTTTGAGGTGGCACCTGGCAGGCCAGAGCAGGATGAGTACAGGGTTGCCCTCCAGGCATACAGCTCTTCTCAGGAAACAGAGGAGGATAGTGGGAAACAAAATTGCTATAATATGGAAACTGGACAGCTGCCGACGGATTAGTATTCCAAGCTCAGGCAGGATTTAGCCCAGGGTACATTAGGGCCCTATATTTTCAAAGAGTTTTCACACCAAAAGACACCAAGGCCACCTGTATAGCATCCAGAGGATCGCTTGAAGAAAGGAAGGCAATTACGTGGATCCTGGGCAGAGAGAGACTGCTGAGAGCTTACCACTACTGCCGTTTTTAACCCCCACCCATGTCTCTTGTCCTGCTGCTGCCCGATTTAGTGCAAGGAGGTCGGTCGGGCCTCTCTCAGGATAGAGTACGTGCGTTCCGCAACTAATCAATTCTGACTTGTTCCGTGCCCAAGAAAGCTTGCATCATCTCATCAACTGCTATCGGTCCCATAAAAGAAATTACCTGAATTACTTTGTCTCCATCTCTTACATTCGGGAACCGACACGGCAACTGTCCTGTTTCTCTAGATTACTTGTAAGAACATAAATGCCATACTGGGTCAGACCAGTGGTCCATCTAGCCCAGTGGCCAAGTTTGGTTGCTTTAGAGAAGTCCATAATAGGAGAGAGACGTTCCTTCTATTTTCTTCCAGTCCCCGACATTCAGAAGTCCCATTCCTGACCAACTTGCCATTGGTGGGTCTGTTTCATATCACAGGGAGTTCCTGTTTGTCTTGTGGGCGGCACTCATTGCATTGCGGGAAGCCTAGAAGCCTTTTGATGCAATCCGTGTCCCCCTCTTCTGTCAACCTAGCCTCTGCGGTGTGGGCAGCGGGGCTGATACCGGCGCCTTGTGCTCTTCTTGGTGGGAGCAGCAGACCTGTGTGGATTAAACTCTGCACGTCTTATCTCTTGCAGTCCTTGCATCCCCAAAAGGGTGCGAGGTGGGTTTCTCACTTGGCTGTGAGCAAGTGAGAACGTGGCGCTAAGGGCTGCTCGGTCACACCCCTGAGGCCTCCTGCATGGACTGTCCCATTCTATTTTCTCACGCTTCCAGAGGTGCTTGAGGGATGACGCTGAGCTGTTAGCATGGATGCCACCGATGGAATGCGGGGTAAGGCACTTGGCATTTCCCCCGATGCACTGGATGATAAAACTTGTAAATTCAGATCAGATATATGCGGCATACAACTTGGACGCATGGGAAAACTTAATTCCAGCATGAAGTTATCGCTAGATGATTGCAGTCCTATATATGAGAATGGATACAGTGCAGACAAAATAGGAAGTTCCTTATTTCCAAAGCTGAAAGTACTTTACAACTGTTTATGAATTACATCCCAGGAGCCCTTGCACAGCGTGTAATCGCAGCTTCTATTTCATTCATGAGTAAACTGAGACACAGAGCAAATGACTTGCCAAAGGTTGCTTAGAGGGATGTAGACATCCCGACTCCAAGTTGGGTTCCCTGTCTCTTTGCTGTGCTGTTTCACCCAGCACGGAGCTACACAGTGAAAGGGATCCACAGGCATAGGACACGTGCACAGTCAAATGTGCCTGTCTTGTCAGAGAAGGAGACCAGGCTTCAAATCCTCGCTTCTCCCCCCCTCTCCCCCCCCCTGCTGAAACCTTTTGCCTTTGTGAAGAGTATTTGCTGTTCTAATGGAACATGAAACGGTGTAAAAAGCCTCCTCTTATCACGTGTCAAAGGTGTTCTCAAGCAAGAAGGAAACTGACCGATAACCCCAAAGTCTGCTTCTTCCCCGTTGGTATTTTAAGTGGGAGTTTAAGACCAACTCGGAGGATACTTATCAGCAGAGCTGTCTGGAGGAGTTTGAAGCTGCAGGTACCGAGGACATGGCTAATGTTAAGATGACATTTAAGGGGCCAAGGGGAGAAACGGCTGCAGCTGTGAATGAAGGGATGTCTCTGGCAACGTGGTGCTGAGTGCTCCTAGCAAGCTGATCTTGAGCAACGTGGGACATTCTGTGGGAGGCTCAGTGAACCCATCTTTCTTTTATTTATTTTTAAAAAGGCTGAAGGTCATTTAGAATGTTGAATAAATCACCCCCGATAAATAAAACTGAGCTGCCGAGAGGCATCTTTTAATAGACTCATGATTGCAAGTGTCCTAGACGTCATCTCAGTAACGAATTGTGTAACTCCCCGATCGCAAAGCCATATTGTTCTCCTGTTGCTCTGTGTGTGCGCGTGTGATGACGGGGGAGATGCGCTCAGAGGCAAATGCTTAGACAGGGCTGGGAGATGGAGGATGCTTTCATTCTTCATTCTTTTTCCCAGTTCTAAAATGAAGGCACAGACTATTGCCCCTGAACCCCTGCGCACTCTCAGTCCCCTCAGAGGTGGTGTGGAGAGATGCACGCCAACATCTGAGGTGAATTTGCCCCAAACCTGATCACTATCGCTGTTTTCAGGTGACATTTCCTAAATCCAGATCTGATTTTCAAAACGGACGTAGACATCTCAGTGACATTTCGGCTCCTAAGTGCCTAAATTGCTTTTGAAAATGGAACAGAAGCACCTAACGACTTGGGACTGCAAGCCTTAGAAAGTTGTTTCCCTTGTGCGTTACAGAGACCTGGCTGGACAATGAGTCAGGGCCAATATTGGCTGACCTTGTTCCAGCTGGGTACTCTGTACAGCACCAGCCCAGGGCAGAGGGGCACGGAGGCGGTGTAGCTGTTGTTTTTAAGGATACCTGGTCTGTGAGGCGATATCATTCCTGGCAGGGAGGACTCAGCGAGTGGTTCTCGGAGAATACCCGTCATCTCCCTGGGACCTCACGTGTGGAATCCCGCAGGGTTCTATTCTGTCCCCTTTCTTGTTCAGTGTGCATATGTAACCCTTGGGGGAGGTCATGAGACGGTTCGGCATACGATGCCATCAGTACTCTGATAATACACAACTTTACCTCTCATTTTCTGGCGATCCAGGCCCAGCAGTCTCGGTGCTTGCCCGGTGCTTGGCAGCTGTGGGGGACTGGATGAGGGTGAATCGACTGAGACTGAATCCCGATAAGATGGAGGAGATGGTGGTGGGTAGGGCTGAGGGGGTGATAGTTCCCATTATCAGCGGGGTCTGCCCCCCTCTGGCCACGTAGGTCCGTAGTTTGGGGGTGCTCCTCGACCCACAGCTCTGCCTGAATTGTCAGGTGGAGGCTGTGGCGAGGGGAGCATTTCATCAGTTACATCTGGTGTGACAGCTGCAGCCGTATGTCTCCAACTTGGACCTGGCAACCATCATTATTTATTTTGTTTTAGTTATTTAAAAGCATTTTTTAGTCGCCCCCTCATGCCTACGGCATCTCGGGGCGGTTTACAACAATATAACAATAAAATTTTTAAAAAACCATTAACAAAGAGATTAAAAACAATTCCCTCCAGCCCCCCCCCCCC
>QEPC01012679.1:10829027-10841127 GCA_003113815.1 Sphenodon punctatus | reverse complement strand
ATTTGCTAACACACACACACACACACACACACAGATCTTTTAGATTAAAAAAAAAAGGAATATTACTTTAATGATAATATAAACCCAGCATCACCGGCTGCAACCATGTGAGTGAGGCACATTGAATCCTTGAGCAAAAGCAATTGATCAGAACAGTTTAGGCACAATGGCATTTTTAGTAGCATCTAGCCTAAACTGGTCCCTCCGATGTAACATTCATTTACTCACAGCTTCAGGTGCTCCTTTGCCTTGCAGCAAAGGGGTTCAGTCCTTAGGTTCAGTTTAGTCCAAACAGGCCAGGAGCCATTCCCTTAGCTCCATAGCACAAGGTCAGCGTCTCAGAGCAAACAGAAGACAAGATGGAAGACTTCTCCTGAGAGGTGTGGCTTTTCTTTTTAAAAGCACCCTACCCCTCAATCGTGATTGGTCCTTGGGAGGTTACCTGGCTGTACCTAGTCCAATCAGAGAATGACCCCTCCAGCCATGCTAGCTGTAGGCCCCTTCCCCCGGTATTGCGAAATCCTGCCATGCGGCCGGTTGCTAAATCAGGCGTAGTCAAGCTGGAATCCAGAGTGTCAGTGAAGGTCACCTGGAAAGGGCAGGGTTGCTCCTGGCAGCTTGTGCCACACAGCTGAGTATCATCAGCATATTGGTGACATCGCACCCCAAACCCTCTCACAATCTCCTCCAGGGGCTGCATATACACATTAAACAATAGTGGAGACAGGATCGAACCTTGCGGAACGCCGCAGGATAAGGCCCGGGGGCTTGATGTTTCAGCCCCCAGCACCACCTGCTGGCTTCTTTCCGAGAGGAATGAGCAGAACCACCCAAGGACAGTCCCGTCCAGGCCCCCCAGGTCTCGCAACCATTTCAACAGCAGTCCATGGTGTCAAAAGCAGCCGAGAGATCTAGCAGGATCAGAAATGTTGAACATCCTGCGTCCATCTTCCGGCGGAGATCGTCCACCACGGCCACCAATGCCATCTCAGTACCATAGCCGGGGTGTCCATCATCCATGCCTTCATTACCTCTCGATTGGACTACTGTACGTGGTGGGGCTACCTTTGAAGACGATCCAGAGGCTGCAGCTGGTGCAGAATGCAGCGGGTCATCTCCTAACGGGGACGGGTCGTCGCGAGCACGTTACACCTGTGCTCCGTTCTCTGCACTGGCTGCCTATAGTCTCCCGGGCCTAATTTAAAGTGTTGGTGATGACCTTTAAAGCCCTAAACGGCTTGGGGCCTGCTTATCTGCGACACCGTCTCAGGCCCTGCGTCATTTTGCAGCCCCTGTGGTCAGCCGGGGGCACCCAACTCGAGATCCCCCAGGTATCCCGGGTGGTGACGGTGGGGAGGGCGTTCTCGGTGGCCGCACCAGGGCTGTGGAACTCCAGATGGAGGCCCGTTTATCCATGGACCTCCCCTCTTTCCGAAGATCATGTAAGACCTGGTTGTTCCGCCGGGCCTTCAGGGAAGGTGGGGGAGGGGTGTTGTCTTTATTGCTTTTTAGCACTCTGCTTTTTATAGTAATTTTAATATTTAGTTTTATGTGTTTTATTGTTGGATTTTATATGTTGTTCGCTGCTTCAGGCCGCCATGGTGCAGGAGAATGCGGGGTAGAAGTGTATGATAAAGTAAATAAATAAATAAAGTAAAGTAAATAAGATAAAACAAAATGTTGTTTTCATCCTTTTCTGTGTCAGGTGCAGCATAACCTGTTGCGTTATGCTGCCCAACATGTTGTAATGTGTGTAGTATTCTTTCTCAAGGTGATCTGTAAAGTGGTTGGCATCTTTGGAGGCCATTTTTGTGCCCAGAGCTGTCCCTGTGGTTTGCACATAGTGTTTGATTTTGAATGTGAATTTCTGTGCGAGGATGAAATAGAGGAGCTTTGCACTGCAGCACACTTGGGAGTAGATAACTATGTGTTTAAAAGAGAACCTCTTCTTACAGAGAGCATGGTTGCCATGTGGCTCCCAAATGTAAGAGATGGAGACAAAGTTTAGTTCAGATGATTGCTTTAATGGGACCAACTTCTGTTGGGGAGAGTGTACAAGCTTTTGGGTTACACAGTGCCCTTCCTTCCTCAGGCAGATAACAAGTCGGAATTATAGACTGAGCAAATGCAAGAGAGGTCACTTGATTGGATTAGTGATTTCAGTGTCCACCAAGACACACGCATTGCATGACTCATCCCTTCTGTTTTGTCGCTTTGGAAGATGAGACAATCTTGCTGTGAAACTAAGGCCACTTTCAGACATAGTCCCCCCCCTCCCCCCGCGCGCGCATATTCTGGCTGCGGGAGGGAATGCGCAGACAGGATATACGTGGGGATCGGCCAGTCTAAAAGCCTCCCTCACCGCACGGCTTTGCCGGCAGACATGCACAGAGATGCAGAGATCGATTTCCTGCTCTTCATCTCTGTGCGTGTCTGCTGGCAAAGCCACGTTGGGTGGGGGGGGGCGGCGGCTTTCAGACCGGCCGATCCCGCGCATATCCTGGCTACGCATTCCCTCCGTACTCTGCTAACTGAGGCCATTGACTGAACAGCTCCTAGGTGTCCGCTCCCTGACCACTGACAAGTCAGGTCTCCCTGGTTTATGGAGGACCTGCAACGGATGAAGCGAGAAGGGCGGCGGTTGGAGCGATGGTGGAATCATTCTCATGCTGAAGCCAGACAGTTGTGGCATAGAGTCATTTTACGAACTTATGCCGTGGCTGTGTGGGCAGGAAAGAAGAGGTTATTTGCTGCCATAGTGTCTGCAAAGTCACGTCCAGCTGAGCTTTTCCGGGTGGTGAGGGGGCTGGTCAGTCGGGCCTCCCTCTGTCTGGAACTGTAATTTCCCAATGCTCGCTGCGACACCTTTGTCGACTTTTTTGTGGATAAAATAGCTCAAATTCACCACAACTTCAACACCGCGCTTGCGGCAATAGGAAAATGAGAGGTAATGGAAGCCCCGCCTTGTCCTGTTTTATGTGATCAGTTTCAGTGGGTGTCACCTGCTGATGCAGAGGATGTCCTGGGGGCTGTCAGGGCCACCTTTTGTGAACTGGACCCGTGCCCATCCTGGCTGGTCAAGGCCAGCCGGGAGACATTGGGGTCATTGTTGGCCAGGGTGGTCAGCGCCTCCCTCAGGAGGGCAGAGTGCTGGGCTGCCTCAAGGAGGTGGTGTGGCCTCTGCTCAAGAAACTATCATTGCACGTAGACTCCCTGGCCAGCTATCGGCCTGTCTGTAACCTTCCCTTTTTAGGGAAGGTTACTGAATGGGCGGGGGTGGCTCGGCAGCTTCAGGGGCATTTACACTATGTCAGATTTCTGGAACCTTTGCAGTCTGGCTTTCATGTGGGTTTTGGCACTGAAACTGCACTTGTGCCTGTGGTTGATGACCTTCACTGTGAATTGGACCAGGGTCATTCAACCCTGTTGATCCTGTTGGACCTTTCGGCTGTATTTGTTACCGTTGACCATGAGATGTTGGTGATTCGCTTGCAGGACCAAGCTGGGGTGGGCGGGACTGTTCTTGAATGATTCTGTTCTTTTCTGGCTGGAAGAACTTAATGCGTGGTGCTGTGTGATTGTTCATCTTCTCCCCGGGACCTCACATGTGAAGTCCCACACGGTTCTATTCTGCCCCCTCTCCTGTTCAGTGTGTACGTGCAGCCCCTGGGTGAGGTTGTTTGAAGGTTTGATATGCGGTGATCGGTATGCTGATGACACCCAACTTTACCTGTCTTTTTCAGCTGACCCAGACCTAGCAGTAGGGTGAGCTGTCTAGGCTGAATCCCAACAAGACGGAGGTGATGCTGGTGGGACGTGCTGAGGGAGTGGTAGCACCCATCATTGACAGGGTCTGCCCTCGGTTGGTTCTTCAGGTCCATAGTCTGGGGGTGCTCCTTGACTCGCAGCTCTGCCTGGATACCCAGGTGGCAGCCGTGGCGAAGGGAGCATTCCGCCAATTACACCTGGTATGATGGCTTTGGCCATACGTCTCAGACACTAATCTGGCCACCATCATCCATGCTTTCATCACCTCAAGACTGGACTATTGCAATGTGCTCTACGTGGGGCTACCCATGGTGACAGTTCGGAGACTGCAGCTGGTGCAGAACATGACTGCCCATCTCCTTACGGCAGGGGTGGGGAACCTCAGGCCTGGGGGGCAAATGTGACCCGCGGCAAGTTTTTATGTTACCCCTTTCCACTTCCTGGATCTGGCCATTGGATCCAGTTCTTACCTCCAGTCACTGAAAAACTGAGCTCAAGGGGAGGGAGCAGAGATAAGGTCTTGCAAACAAGGAGAGGGGACCATTCCTTGGTACAGATCCATGATTTGGGCCCTCCTTTCCTTGAGTACATCCATTAAGCACCCCCACTCCAACTTCTGTGCGGCCCTCGGAGCTTGTGAAAGCTTATAAAGTGACCCTCGGGAGGGAAAAAGTTCCCTGCCTTACGGGACAGGTCGCTGTGAGCACATTACACCAGTGCTTTGCTCTTTGCAGTGGCTGCCTATAGTCTTCTGGGCCTGATTCAAGATGTTGGTATTGACCCAAAGTCCTAAATGGCCTGGGCCCCACATATCTGCGGAATCACCTCATCCCCTGCAGACCAACCCCTGCGGTCGGCTGGGGACACCTCCCTCGGAGTTCCCCGGGTATCTTGGGTGGCGACGATGAGGGGGACGTTCTCGGTCCCCGCACCGCAGCTGCGGAACTACAGCGGTCCGCCTGGTCCCAGACCTCCCCTCTTTCCGAAGAGAGTGTAAGACCTGGCTGTTCTGCCTGGCTTTTGGTGAGGGAGACGGGTAGGGGGGAGGTAGGGTTTTTTTGGGCTCTGCCTGGTTTGCTTTATGGATTTCATATTTTATTGTTCTAATATTATGTTGTTTATTACAGAATTTTATGTTATATTTGTATATGTTTTTTTAACTATGTTGTGAGCTGTCCCTAGCTGCTGTGGCAGGAGGGGGCGGCTAAGAAGTCAACATAAATAAATAAATAAATAAATTAAAAACAAACAAACAATTTGAAAGGGTACAGTAAAGAGGGAGGATGTGGGGAACCTGCAGTGGATCTTCAAAGCACCTAGAGAATAAATGAGTGTTCTGGTGCTTTTTAAAGGGGAGGAGAAGGGCCTCCACACCGAGGTGCCCACCACAGCAAAGGCCCAGTCACCTGCCAACTTAAGGTGCAATGGCAGGAAGGGATCCTCATACAGGGGGTGGTTTCTGAGTGTAGAGAGCCATCAGGGCGAGGCTCCAGAGACATGTCTCAAATACAGCCAGGGTATAGACCGTCCAGGGCCCTGAGAGCCAGCAGCACAACCTTAAGCTCAGCCCATCGTTCTGCCTACGGCAAGAGGCTGGAAGTCGGGACTACTGGGTTCTTTTCGTGACTCTGCCCCTGCTTGTCCCAACCTGTAACGAACGGTGATAATGAGTGTTGTGAAGCTTCAGTGATGTTCCTAGTCTTGTTCGCTGCGGGTCTGGGATGGGGGAATAGAGAACTGCAGAGTGTGTGTGTGTCATCACTTTATACAAAACAAAAGCACAAAATGCCACTGCAGCTATTTCAGAATGCTGTTTCCCAGGCCCAGGATCTCTCTGGAATCACCTGGGAGTGGCGACTGCTTTATCAATGCTTTTGCCGTTTAAATCTCCCTGTAGGGTTGGTGGATCTTAGAACCAAATTGGAAGGATGTGACTGAGTGGCCACTGTGTTTGGGCTGGAATCTCATAGGTGGGGCGTGTTGCTGCTGGATCAGGTGGTTAGAACAGTCATGGGTAAAGTTTCCTGCTCCCAAGAGCTGCATCCATATACCACAATGGGGCCAAAGAGCCACAGCTTGCCCGGTTCTGGGTTAGAAGAAAAACAAGTCTGTTTTTTATCCTCTTAAACCACCATCCGTTTGTAACAAGTGTGCTCTCAGAGAAGAGCCTTTTCCTATAACAAACAGCAATTTGCCAAAACCTGGGTAACTGACTGGGGACCAGAACACTTCTTCAGTCTCCTGAGAGTGAACGGGAGCTTCAGGGGTGTGTGTGCGTGCGTGCGTGCGCATGTGCGTCTCTCTCTCAAAGCAGTTCAGTTGATCTCTTTTATTGGTGAGTGCGCATGCAAGCTTTTGGGATGCACAGGGCCCTTCCTCAGACCTGTAACAAGTCAGAACTATGGGCTGACCAATGCAGGACAGGCCTAGATAAGAAGGCAGTGAGTCACTCACAAGGTGGCTGTTACAGGGAAAGGGGAGGGGAGCTGTTTTCAGACATTTAAAAATGAGGCTAAAAATAATTGATGATGGTGTTGAACCAAGGATCAACAGATTACCGTCAATGCAGATTAAAAACTATGCATGGGGAAACATTTAGGAAGGGTTTTTTAGGAAACAACCATCCAAGGGAATGAAAACTCACATATCCATGGAACCTGAATACAAAGCCAAAAGCCAGGAGGGGACTCAGTCAGCTTGATTGGTTCATTCTCCCCGAGACTATTCAAGTTCTTGGTAACTTATTCCAGAGCAAGCTGAAGGTCGTGAGGAAGTGTTCTGCAGGGCAGGTCCCTTTCAGAAATGGAGAAGCGAGTGCTTTCTGTCATTCTCTACAGCCAGACTTCTTGTGGCTAAGAACTGGGTGAGAGTCTTCTAAAGGCCCTCAAATTTATTTTATTTATTTATATAAAATGTTTATCCCACCCCTCCTGCCCACAGGGCAGCCCAGGGCGGCAAACAACAGTATTAAAAAACAATAAAACAATTTAAAACCGTTAAAAATATATAATACAGGGGAACAAAGACCCTCTTACCCCTCGCCAAAAGTCTGTCGGAACAGCCAGGTCTTACATAAACGCCGAAATGACAGGAGAGTGGGAGCCAGCCAAGCCTCCTCCAGGAGCGAATTCCACAGCACAGGGGCAGCCACTGAAAAAGATCCAACATCGGTGGCCGCCTGCCTCGCCCGGGGAACCTCCTCCAAAAAGGCTCCCACGGACGCTCTCAAGGGTCGCACGGGCACATGGGGAGTGAGGCGGTCCTGTGGTGTTCTCTCTCTCACACTGGGCTGCTGACAGATTCCCTGCTTGGTGTCTGCCAGTGTGGGGAGAGAGAAGTTTTGAGGACCATAAGGTACCTTGGGACTTTCTTGCCCTCACCCGCCATGTGGCCGGGAGCAGAGGTTGGTCCTTTGGGGAAATTAGCATTTGCTCAATAGGCAGAAGCGTCTGGGCCACTGGGCTATTCTCAGAGCAGCTGAAAGGGTTTCGCAAGCAATGCGGAGGAGAAATCCAACACAACAATATTTTGGTTTTTATATTTATTTATTCTAAAATGTATAGGCTGCCCCAGGCATCTCGGGGTGGCTCACAGCATTTAAAAACATATTTAAACAAACAATTATAAAACTACAATTAAAACAATATAAAACCCAACCCACCCAACCCATCTCCCTTGGGAAAGGCCCGGCGGAACAGCCAGGTTTTACATTGTCTGCGGAAAGAGGGGAGGTCGGTGATCAAGCGGACCCCCAATGGGAGGGAGTTCCACAGCCGCGGTGCAGCCACAGAGAATGTGGGGGGCGGGTTTTAAATTTGTTTTAATTATAATATTGGAATTTTTTAGATTTGTAATGTGGTTTTTATATTGTTTTAAATTGTTTTATTTTGTGTTGGAAGCCGCCCCGAGATGCCGTAGGCATGAGGGGGCGGCATATAAGTGCAATTAAATAAATAACTGCCGGGCCTGGTTCAGCTGAAAATGGGAGGTCCAGTTGGGTGTCATCAGCATATTGATGACACCGCACACCGAGCCCTCTGACAGCCTCACCCAAAGGCTGCATGTATACCTTAAACAGGAGAGGGGACAAAATAGGGTTCCGTCACTGGCCCAGTTTCATATGACTTGGGCCCGCATAGAGGCGCTCTCGGGGGCTGCCCCATAGTTTTGGAACTCCCTTCCCTTGGAGGCTCGTCCGAGCCCTAGTTTGAATGTCTTCTGGAGGCAGCGTAAGACCTTTTTATTTGGCCAGGCATTCAATGGGTGGGGATAGAGTGGAGGGAGGGCGATGGGGGTATTTTTTTTAGTTTGTGGTTTAATTATTCATTTTACATTTATATTGTATGAGGGCGGGATATAAATAAATAAATTAATCATACCGGTCCTGGCCTTAGCAGAGAGGCCTCAAAGCCTGCCAATGAGTGAGCCGTGAGAAGGGTGGCAATTCCAGTGGAATCCCCCATCTCGCCTGGGTTGCTCCTGATTCCTCTCTGTGCTGGGAACCCCAGCTGCTGTGCCTTGCTCTGCTTAGAAAGCTCACTTAATTGAAGAGTTTCTGTCCACTATTTCCAGCAATCCTGAGCTCTTTCCCGGTGCCGCACTCCTTGCTGCAAAGTGAGGCAGCAGCAGCACATTGTATCAGGCACGGACAAGAAGGAAAGTGCAACCTGGCAGCAGCTTAGGAGCAGAGTGGGTCACTGGGTTCCTTGCCTTTTGTCCTGCAGCTGCACCGTGATGAACAGAGGCAGAAGCTGTTGCTTTCTCCTCTGCTTTTCAATTTATTTGAACATCAATTCATATCTTGACTAGTCTAGAAATTTCCGTCATGACTGTTGAATTAGTGAAATAGCGACATCCCAAGCCAGTGGCCTCAACACTTGAGAAGCTTCTTTATTAATGCCTCTTTGACTCCCAGGGTAAATCAGTGTTTTGGAAAAAGAAGCTTTTGTTGATTCACCATCCCTCTTTTACCTCCCCCTCGCCTTTCCGCTGGGATGTTTTTTTTCTCTTTTCTTCTTTTTTTTTCTCCTTGCCTTTCTGCTGGGATGCAGTTTTTTTTTTTTTTCCTTTTTTTTTCTCCTTTTCTTTTTTCTGTTTTGTTGTAGTTTCTCCCAGTACTCCTCTCTGGGGCTCCAAGCCTTTCCGCTGGGATGCAGGCGCTCCCAGTACACCTCTCTGGGGCTCCAAGCCTTTCCGCTGGGATGCAGGAGCTCCCAGTACACCTCTCTGGGGCTCCAAGCCTTTCCGCCGGGATGCAGGAGCTCCCAGTACACCTCTCTGGGGCTCCAAGCCTTTCCGCCGGGATGCAGGAGCTCCCAGTACACCTCTCTGGGGCTCCAAGCCTTTCCGCCGGGATGCAGGAGCTCCCAGTACACCTCTCTGGGGCTCCAAGCCTTTCCGCCGGGATGCAGGAGCTCCCAGTACACCTCTCTGGGGCTCCAAGCCTTTCCGCCGGGATGCAGGAGCTCCCAGTACACCTCTCTGGGGCTCCAAGCCTTTCCGCCGGGATGCAGGAGCTCCCAGTACACCTCTCTGGGGCTCCAAGCCTTTCCGCCGGGATGCAGGAGCTCCCAGTACACCTCTCTGGGGCTCCAAGCCTTTCCGCCGGGATGCAGGAGCTCCCAGTACACCTCTCTGGGGCTCCAAGCCTTTCCGCCGGGATGCAGGAGCTCCCAGTACACCTCTCTGGGGCTCCAAGCCTTTCCGCCGGGATGCAGGAGCTCCCAGTACACCTCTCTGGGGCTCCAAGCCTTTCCGCCGGGATGCAGGAGCTCCCAGTACACCTCTCTGGGGCTCCAAGCCTTTCCGCCGGGATGCAGGAGCTCCCAGTACACCTCTCTGGGGCTCCAAGCCTTTCCGCCGGGATGCAGGAGCTCCCAGTACACCTCTCTGGGGCTCCAAGCCTTTCCGCCGGGATGCAGGAGCTCCCAGTACACCTCTCTGGGGCTCCAAGCCTTTCCGCCGGGATGCAGGAGCTCCCAGTACACCTCTCTGGGGCTCCAAGCCTTTCCGCCGGGATGCAGGAGCTCCCAGTACACCTCTCTGGGGCTCCAAGCCTTTCCGCCGGGATGCAGGAGCTCCCAGTACACCTCTCTGGGGCTCCAAGCCTTTCCGCCGGGATGCAGGAGCTCCCAGTACACCTCTCTGGGGCTCCAAGCCTTTCCGCCGGGATGCAGGAGCTCCCAGTACACCTCTCTGGGGCTCCAAGCCTTTCCGCCGGGATGCAGGAGCTCCCAGTACACCTCTCTGGGGCTCCAAGCCTTTCCGCCGGGATGCAGGAGCTCCCAGTACACCTCTCTGGGGCTCCAAGCCTTTCCGCCGGGATGCAGGAGCTCCCAGTACACCTCTCTGGGGCTCCAAGCCTTTCCGCCGGGATGCAGGAGCTCCCAGTACACCTCTCTGGGGCTCCAAGCCTTTCCGCCGGGATGCAGGAGCTCCCAGTACACCTCTCTGGGGCTCCAAGCCTTTCCGCCGGGATGCAGGAGCTCCCAGTACACCTCTCTGGGGCTCCAAGCCTTTCCGCCGGGATGCAGGAGCTCCCAGTACACCTCTCTGGGGCTCCAAGCCTTTCCGCCGGGATGCAGGAGCTCCCAGTACACCTCTCTGGGGCTCCAAGCCTTTCCGCCGGGATGCAGGAGCTCCCAGTACACCTCTCTGGGGCTCCAAGCCTTTCCGCCGGGATGCAGGAGCTCCCAGTACACCTCTCTGGGGCTCCAAGCCTTTCCGCCGGGATGCAGGAGCTCCCAGTACACCTCTCTGGGGCTCCAAGCCTTTCCGCCGGGATGCAGGAGCTCCCAGTACACCTCTCTGGGGCTCCAAGCCTTTCCGCCGGGATGCAGGAGCTCCCAGTACACCTCTCTGGGGCTCCAAGCCTTTCCGCCGGGATGCAGGAGCTCCCAGTACACCTCTCTGGGGCTCCAAGCCTTTCCGCCGGGATGCAGGAACTCCCAGTACACCTCTCTGGGGCTCCAAGCCTTTCCGCTGGGATGCAGGAGCTCCCAGTACTCCTCTCTGGGGCTCCAAGCCTTTCTGCCGGGATGCAGGAGCTCCCAGTACTCCTCTCTGGGGCTCCAAGCCTTTCCGCTGGGATGCAGGAGCTCCCAGTACACCTCTCTCAGGCTCACCACTCCAGAGAGTTCTCAAAGTTACTATTCCTATGATTTCTAAAGTCATAGCCATTCCAAGCAGAATGTAACAGTAAACTAGGCAGCCCCTTTCTCTGCTGCAGAAACGCAATCAGGCAGTGTCCTGGTGTAAAACCATCCCCTGTGCAAAGTACTTTTAAATACAAAGCCAGACCCCTGGGCTGCAGGGGCCCAGCCAGCCCTCCTTGGTGGCAGCCTTTGAAGTGTTGTATCCTAATCCCCCTCCCACGGGAGCAGAGCCTCTTTCTGAAGGGAATGGCTGCCGTCTCCAGTTTCGTGTTGGAGTAGGGTTGCTTGGAGGCTGGTGGTGCTCTCGTGTGTTTTTTACATCTAGTTCCATTCAGTGCCCCTTGGAGCTTGGTGACCCTCCTGAGAGAGACAGCGTGTCCTTAGTGAGCTTCTCTCCCCTGTTGTCCCAAACCATGAATATATATATCTATATCTCGTGCAGCTTGACTAAGTGTGGCATGTTCCCACAGCTGAAGTACCATTCAGGAGCAAAGGCTAATTGATTCATTGAGCTAATTAACATGCCATGCATATTCATAACTATTCATTAACAAACTATACTGTCTGCGTCCTGGCCCTGATCACCGAAAAGACCCAAAACCCTGAGATTAAATAAAAGTGCCTGTTTCTCTGGTGCATGCATGTGTAGAGCCTGACCTTCCTGCAGGAAGTTAAGTGGCTTCTTGATCACTTGGTGCCCAGGCAGTGTACTGAGATGCTGCAGGCCACTTGCTGCAGAAGCTCCATCTTCTGGATGGGATCCAGTCATGCCATTTCTCTGTTCTTCTGCCTGCCTCTTACCATGGGAGTTTGTGGCCAGGAGGCCAGTATCCTCCTTGTCCTGGGATGCAAATGTATTCGAGCCTTTCCTGTCATCAAATCAGCTATGTTCTCCAAGCATCCATGTGGTTTAATCTCGGCATGCATATGTAAAATCTGATTCATCTTCCAAAGGCTTTGATGTGGGAAATTACAGTTTTTGTCCTCCCCTGAATCTATCAGCTCGGTATTAAGGCCACAAGCGAAGTTCCTCATTGTTGTAATTATTAATTATTATTATTATTATTATTATTATTAGCAAGCATTTATATACCTGGCGCTTTACAAAGTAATAGAATAGACACAGTCCCTGCTGTAGGGCTTACAGTTTAAGAGATGCGGGGGGGGGGGGGGGGGGG
>QEPC01012679.1:10718556-10828608 GCA_003113815.1 Sphenodon punctatus | reverse complement strand
AGAGAGGGGACAGAGGAGGAGCGGAGTTCACAGACTGGAGTACGGAGGGAAATTAGTGCAGAGAGGTAGGGAGGAGCGAGGTTGTGAAGAGCTTTATAGGTGAAGACTAGGAGCTTGTGCAGGATTCGTTCAGGAAGGGGGAGCCAGTGAAGAGAGGAGAGGAGGGGCTGCATGTGGTCGAAGCAACGGGTGAAGTGGATGACCCTGGCAGCAGAGTTTTGGACAGAGATGAGGGGAGAAAGGGGAGAGAGGGGAGGCCAGTGAGGAGGTTACAGTAATCGAGGCGAGAGATGACCAGGGCGTGAACAAGGGTTTTGGCAGAGGAGACGGAGAGAAAAGGGCAAATCTTAGCAATGTTATGGAGGGAGAAGCGACAGGATTTGGCAACAGAGTCAATGTAGGGTTTAAAAGAAAGGGATGATTCGAAGATGAAGCCTAAGCTACAGGCTTGGGGAATGAGAAGGATGGTGAGCCCGTCAATACGGATCAACAGGGAGGAGGGAGAGGAAGGATGAGGGGGGAAGATGAGTTCAGTTTTAACCATGTTGAGTTTACCTGGATGTCTCAACATCAACTCAGAGATATCTGAGAGACAGCTGGTGAGGTGAGGAAGAGGAGGTGGAGTTGGCAAGAGATGCACTGAAGGAGCAGTTAGAGAGGTAGGAGGAGAACCAGTCGAAGACAGAGCCACAGAAGCCAAGGGAGTCCAACAAGAGTGAGTGGTCAGCAGTATCGAAGGCAGCAGAGAGGTCAAGGAAGACTGTGCCATAGACTGTGAAGTGAAGGAAGTCAGCATGAGAGTGGAATTTGCGCCAGAGTCGTTCAGCAGCAGGGGTGCAGGAGCGGAGGTGGCAGATACTGGGGGTGAGCCAAGGACGGGGGTTGTGGGAGCGGATGGGGCGGGAGATGGAGAGGGGGGCAAGGGAGTCAAGGGTGGACTGGAGAGGCATTGAAAGCCAAGATGGCAGAATCAGGGGAGGAGGAGAAGACTGAGGGGAGAAGGGGGGAGAGCGAGAGGAGGCAAAGTCCAGGGGGTTAATGGCCTGCAGGTCACGGAAGGGGCGAGGAGATGGGGAAGGGGGGGCAGTAGGAGACATTGAAAGAGGCAAGGAAGTGGTCAGAGATGGGATGGGGCTCGAAGGAGAGATCAGAGACAGAGCATTTCCTAGAGAAGTCGAGGTCAGGAGAATGGCCGTTAGCGTGGGTGGGGGAGTTGGTCCAAAGGTGGAGGCTGAAGGAGGCGGTGGGTGAGAGGAAGCGGGAGATGGAGGGCTGGGAAGGGACATCAACGTGAATGTTGAAGTCACCAAGGGTGAGAGTGGGCAACATTGCCTGGCAAGATTGATTAGTGCCCAGATGTGCTTACATAGTCAACAAATAGATGGGCTCTTCCCCCAATCAGGGTGTGCCTTTGATGCCTAACTCTAACTTCAGTGGGATTAGGTGCCCTGGAGCCATTTGTCTCTGGAAATCCTCCCTTCACTTAGAATCTAAGGAAGATTGCAGCAGAAGGCCCCAGATCCTTTAAAGATGGATGCACGTTCTTAGTTTTACAGCCACGTGTAGTAGCCCTGTGGACTCCCAATGTACGCGGTTAAACTCTACTTTAGATACTATGCAGCCTGCCTAAGTAGCTACTGGGCCAAATTTTACTCTCTTTGCCAAGGGAACCCTAAAAGAAATGGTTATTTTGTCTTGTCCCAGGGTACCAGGGAGGGGTGTGCCTGTAGGTTAAATGTCAATGGAATGAATTGATAAGGGCCATCGTGTCTTTTCTGACACGTTGCTAAGCCTCCAGCCTTGAATTATTCTTTACAGCTGGTTAGCCCTCGTCCATATTTATTAATGCAATTATGTTGGAGCAGCCCCCCTGGGTTGGCCATTAGCCTCCTGAATGTATTTTTCACCCTTCACTTATATTCTGTAATCCATCATGTGTGAAAATAATGGATATCATGCCAGGAAGCACTGGCTGCACAGGTGCACAGGAATCTAACAGCAACCAGCCTGCCTGTTACGAGAGGCCTGAGAAAGGCTTGGTGAGCAAGCTAGTCAGAGGCCAGTGTCAGAGACTAGCGGTTGTGTTGCTTGCCCTATAGAGAGGACATGGTTGCTGGGCTGGTCCCAAAACTAATAGATGGAGAAAAAGTTCAGACAGTTTCTTTTACTGGACCAACTTTTGTTGGTGAGGGTATGCAGAGACTGAGCTATGGGGGAATGGGCCCTGCTGGGGCAATCCACTCCAGTGTGTGTCTGCACTATGTACAGGGGGTGGCAGCTAGGGGGGAATGGGCCCTGCTGGGGCGCTCCACTCCAGTGTGTGTCTGCACTATGTACAGGGGGGAGCTAGGGGGGAATGGGCCCTGCTGGGGCGCTCCACTCCAGTGTGTGTCTGCACTATGTACAGGGGGGAGCTAGGGGGGAATGGGCCCTGCTGGGGCGCTCCACTCCAGTGTGTGTCTGCACTACGTACAGGGGGGAGCTAGGGGGGAACGGGCCCTGCTGGGGCGCTCCACTCCAGTGTGTGTCTGCACTATGTACAGGGGGGAGCTAGGGGGGAACGGGCCCTGCTGGGGCACTCCACTCTAGTGTGCGCGTGTGTGTGCACCTGCTGCTCCCATTATAGCTACATCCCTCTATATACAAGCTTTCAATCACTCATGCTTGACTTGCTCCATCACCTGATGAAGAATCCTGTTTGGTCAAAAGCATGCATACCCTCAGCAATAAAAGTTGGTCCAATGAAAGAGATCATCTGAGCTACTTTGTCTCTCTCTGCCCTATAGGAAGAGTTGTATAGGGCTGGCTACAGCGGCCATGTGCTGTCTGAGCATGGTGCTCCTGAGCTCTGCTATCCCTTCCAAACGGAGCAGGTGTTGGGGGCTCTTCTATACCTGCGCCTCCTTGGCAGTAGATTCCATGATGTCTCTTGGATCTTTTGGGACATGCCCGCACCTGCCATGCCTACACAGACTAGATGACTCGGTAGTCATCGTGACTTTGAGGAGGATACTCAAAAAAGGAAACAGAATATTAGGAATCATTCAGGAAGCGATAGAGAACAAAACTGAAAATATCGTAATGCCTCTATATAAATCTATGGTGCAACCACACCAGGAATATTGTGTGCAGTTTTGTTCACCCTGTCTCAAAAGAGAGACAGTAGAATTTGAAAAGGTGCGGAGAAGGGCAACAAAAATGATCAAGGGTATGGAAAGGCTCTCGTATGAGGAGAGGCCGGATAGGTTGGAGTTCTTCAGCTTGGAAAAGAGGGGACAGGACAGAAGTTTATAAAATCACGAGTGGGGTGGAACGAGCTAATAAGGAGCGGTTATTTACCGTTTCTAAGAGTACTAGAACAAGGGGACAGTCCATGAATAACTGGCAGCAAATTTAAAACAAATTAGAAAAGGTATTTTTTTCACTCAGCGCCGCACAATTAACGTATAGGAAGCGGTCAAGGCCGGCAGTGTAGTTCGTTGTAAAAAGGGATTGGATACGTTCTTGGAGGATAGGTCCATTAATGGCTATTAGCCAAGTAGGTTTTGGGGAGGTAACCTGACTGCTCGGGGCTGGAACAACAGGGAATGGATTGGCCATTGTGACCCGATGGGTAGAGATTGGCCGCTGTCGGAGACAGGATGTTTGGCTTGATAGTCCATTGGCCTGACCCAGTGTGGCAACGCTTATCTTCTTATACTGACCGCCAGAGAGAGTGAAGGGGAGAACAAGGATGATAAAAACTGATGAGGAGAGGCTGAAGGGACTGGGAATGTTTAGCTTCAAAAAAGGAGATCTGGTGACAGTTTTCAAGTAGGTAAAAGACTGCTGTGACCCTAGTGGTGTCCTGTTGTTCTCCCTGGTCACTGAGGAGAGGACGGGTTTAAACTGAAGGAGAAAATATTTAAGCTAAACGTTAGGAATAATTTTCTAGCTACCAGGGCAGTTGGATAGTTTGCTAAGGGAAGCTTGTGTAGATTTGTTTTAAAACTGCAGCACAGTGGGTCCAGCTTGATGACAAGGGACTGGACTAGATCAGTGGGTATTGTGAATGCCCCCCACCTTCATTTGTCTGTCCTATTTGAGGGCCCTCCCCCATGACCCCTTGGTCCGTCCCGCCTTTCCTCTCCCCTTTCCTCTCCCCCTTGCTCTTTGACTGTCTCCCTGGCCACCCCATTAGTTTGGAGATTCTCCTTTATCTGGTGAATGTGGAGCTAGGTGCTTTCCGGCTGGGGTCCTCATCACGCTCCCCTAGGGAACGTCTTCTGTGCCCCACCCTCCAGTTTGAGAACATAGGGACTAGATAATCTCCATGGTTTTTCCAGTCTTACAATTATAGGATTTTATGACTTGTCTGGGCTTTCCCTGTGGCCTCTACAGCTGCCAAAGACATAGGAGAGAAGGACCCCATGATTGCAGAGGAGACTCTGCCAGCTGTCTGTAGGCTTTGGTACACAGCTGGGCTGTCCTCGATCTAGCCAGCAGTGGGCAGCGGCATAGCTTAGATGCCAGTCAGCTCCTTTCCATATGAAGCGACAGGAGCAGCCGGGCCAAGCCGAGACTGCACCTCATGAGGCAGAGGCCATGCTGGAGGCGGCCTTCACTTAAGACATGATGGGAGGGCATGTTTGTCTATGGCCGCTCAGCTGAGCGCCAGGTAAGGCAGCCAAGGGGTGCCATAGCGGGGTGGTGGTGGAAGAAGCATGGGGGAGGCCATGCTTCTCCATGGCTGCTCGGAGGAGTGGAGAATGGGAATCCTTCCTGCCCAGAGGGAGTAAATTTTATGTAAATGTACACATTTGCATCATTAGGTGGGGGTCTAATTATGCAAATTAGGCCCCGCAGCAAGACTTTGCACATGGCCTCACAAACCCTGGGGCCGGCCCTGGCCGTGGGTAGCGTATTCAGAGGGGCTGGCAGTGCCCCTTGGCTCAGAGGGGCTGCCTGCCCTGCCCTCCCTGAAATCCACCAGTGACAACGGCAAGGGGAGAATGAGCCCGTCCAGCGCGGTGCTGTCGTGTGCTGAGCTGTGTGTGCAGCAGCCAGTCATGGACTCGCGCGCGCGTGTTATTGAGGGCTGGTGAGTCCCAGGCAGCGCGCTGGCTAGTGCGGGAGCTGGTGGCAGACGCTGGTCTCTATGAGGAAGAGGGAGCCATGCCCTAACCCTTACTTGAGTTTGCTGTAGCTAGTGTTGTGTTTATTGCTAGGTGGTGCGCACCCCTGCTGAGCTGTGTTGGAATGAGGCCTGTCCGCGCTGCGCTCTGTGTGCTTGCAGCGCAGTTGCCGGCGGCTGGGTTAGGTGGCCTGTCACTCGCACTCTTAGCTTCTGCCCAGTCTGATGCCACCAGGTGTGGCTCTGCTCTTGCTTCTCCGCAGCTGAGAGTAGCCTCTGCATGCCTAGTCCAGCAGCTGCCACTGCTGCCCCGGCCCGCTCAAAGGTTCAGTCTGAGTCTGGCTCTGATGCTCTCGTCTACCCGAAGCTTCAGAGTGGCATCCTGGGCTCCCTGCTCTAATTGCTGCAGCAGATTCCAGGCGTGTTTCGTCATCCCTGTTTTCTGCCTGACTGGGAATCTGAAAATAAAAGAGCTGAGGGGAGAATAATGGGTGCGCTGGACAGTGCAACGCACGGCACATTCCCCAACGTCACAGGGAGGAGAGGGCCAGCGGGGTGTGTGCTACAGATGCCCTGCAAATCCCTCCCCCTCCCCCTCTCCAAGGAGTTTAGGAAGAAAAGCAGTCGCCTTTGAGTATGAGAAAGGAATGGGGAGGTCAGGGAAGGGGCAGGCTTTGGGCTGCTTCAAACCCTTCCAGACCCCTTTCAGCCTGATGACTCTACCTGCGACGAGTACAAAGGGATGAGGGGGGCAAGCTGATAGGAAGCCACTGACGCACAGAATGAGGAGATGCTTGTGAAACGCATAAACATGGCCCAAAATAGCCTGCCTAACAAAGGCATGAATGGGAGAATGGGTAAGGCCAATGGGGAAATGACGCCACAGAGCAAGCTGGCAAAGCCCAGGTTGGAATGGCTTTCCATAGGCTACCAGCCGTGAGGATGAGTGGCCAAGAGCCGAGTACCGTGTTTGTGTTACTGGCTGTTGGAGTAACTGGCTCTTCTCCACTTCCAGTCATTGCGGAGATCAGCCAGGCACAGCAAATCGGCAGTCGTGCACGACACAAGGAGCCAGCCGGGACACGCTACCTTCTGCAACGGTGTCTCCACCTAGTGCATACGCTCGCCACCCTGGAGATGCTAGTTACTCATCTTTCCACTCTCCTGTGGTGGTTGGCAGCAGTTCTCTGTTTGCAGAGTGAACGCGGGGACAGAAGGGAGAGCACCCCATGAGCATGGTCTGTAAGGGGCAGATGCTCAGGCGAGATTTCAAAAGACCAAACAAAATTTATATTTCGGCACCTTAACTTCCCCTAGCGCTAAGTGGGAGCCATGTTCTGCAACAGTCCCCATCCCTGTACTTGACAAGCTCCCCTTCCAGTTGCTTTCTCCTCTGCACTGAGGCAGACCCTCTAGTTTATTCTCCCAGTCTGTGTGTGTTCGTAGTCTCTCCCATTAATTTTCATTGGGAACAGATGTCTCTGACTTCCAACTTGGCACATCGTCCCAGTTTGCTGCGTTGGTTAAACGGCTGACGATAAAACCCTACTCTGGGATTTACTAAATAGAAGCCTCCATCTCCTCTGGTTCTGTTGTTCAGCCAGATTCCCAGAGCACAGGAGCCAGCAGCAGGTCCCATCCGTGCTGCAGAGGAACACCCCAAGCCTGCCAAGCTTGCAGCACTCAAGCAAATTTGAGGATTGGCTGCTCTTTGACTGTTTCCTATCAGTTCACCTGGTGCCCTGTTTATAGCCATTCTGATTGGATTAGACCTGACATTTAAGACTCTTAGACTTTAACCCTCGGAATGTAAGCAGGAGGCCGGGAGTGGTGCTTCAGCATCAGCGCTTTGGCTGGTAAGGGGGATCTCGAGGCAGAGTAGGGCTTCCATCATACTTGAGCACAAGCTGGGCCTTTCCAATGCAGGATACAAGGAGCTGCCTGAGTCAGACCAATGGTCCATCTTAGTCCAGTATTGTCACAACCTGACACGGCAGCAGGGTTTCCGGCCGAGGCCTCACCCAGGCATGCTACTTGAGACCCTCCAGAGACATCATCCAGGCATCTACCAGAGATCCTGAATCAGAGATACCAGGGATTGAACTTGGGACCTTATACGTGCAAAGCACACGCTCTACCCCCTGAGCCACGGCCCACCCTGGACCGGTTATCCTAATACAAAACCAAGCCTTGGTAGGGGGGCGTCTGACCTTCTTGTAAAGTGATTTTGACAGGAATGGTAGTGAAATGGTGCGTAGACATAATCCCTCTGGCTCTAGCCTTGCTGCCTTTCTCTGTCCACACTCACAGACTAGCTAGAGAGAGCGTGTGGTTGCTGTGTTGGTCCCAGATGCAAGAGATGGAGAAAAATCATTCAAATTATCTCTTTTATTGGACCAACTTTTGTTGGTGAGAATGTGCAGCTTTTGGGCCCCACAGGGCCCTTTCCTCAGGCAAGTAGCATAGCCGGTCACAAATATATAAACAGAGCCAGTGCGGGACAGGTCTATAGACTCTATAGGAGGATGCACAGTAGTGAGTGGGGTGGGATTAGATATGACACAGTAAGGAGAAAGGGGGCTGTAGATGGGGAGAAAAGATGCCAGACATTTAAAACTAAAGCTGTTATATATAAATATATATTGGCATAAAAGACCAAGAAACAATAGACAATAGTAAATAGAGAGGACCAGGTTAAAGCAAGCATGGGTCTGGGGTAGTGTGGGGAACTGCTTATCAGGTGAGGGGGATTTGCATATGAAATTGGCTTCTGGACATGGAGCTAGTGCAGGTGGGATTAGACTTTTGTATACAAATAAGCTCTGCCACTTCAGTTGGGTTTTAGAGTCTCTTGGTGTTTAGGGAAATCACAGTGGGTTTTAGGCGTGGAAGGGACAGAGGAAATCTACTGAAACGATGTCAGCAGAGATAATGGGAGGGGGGGCAGGAAGGAGAAGAAAAGGGAAAATGGAAAATAAGAAAGAGGCGGGAGGGGGCTCGGGGAGAGGGGCCCCAAGGACATTAAAGGGGCTTTAAAGATTAACGTCTACCCAAGCCTGTTAAGCAGCTCATGAAGGGACTAGAGAGTGCGGTTGCCATCTTGGTCCGAATGTAAGCGATGGAGGCGTGCAGGTTCTGGACCCTGGTGTACTGACTGAGGGGAGACATCCCTCCCCCACGCCTGCCCCAGCTTTGTTTTCTGACTGGATTTGCCAGTCTCTGATCTCAAATGCTTTAAATAAAGGTGTCCCAGGCCTGAGCAAGAACGGTCAGGAGGAGGAGGCTGGCAGGCAAGGTCAACCACCAGGGTCCAGTGCAAATGGGAGAAATGCCATCTGATTAGGATCCACCCAAGAATTGGCCAGTGTTTTCCAAGCGTGGGTGACTTAGGAGTAGGCACCTAGGCACATTTTTAAGGAACACTTATGAAACAGACATGTTGCAGGGCTTGCATCAGTGTCTTAGGCACCGCCCTGCAACATGTATTGTTCATAAGTGTTCCTTAAAAATTGGCCTAGCTGTCAACCCTAGCTAGGAGCCTAATTCCAATTGGCTTTGCACCGTGCCAATCTCCTAAGTTTCTTTGGTGCTTTTGCAGTTGTTGCCTGCTCTCCCCTCTTGGCTGTGAGCTTGGAAAAACCCCTGCCTGCAAATGCTGCAGCCGGCTTGGGGGAGGGAGCAGGGTAGGACTCTAGCAGGCCCAGTGCTGCCCCTGGGGTTGTGTTTGCAAGGGAGGAGCTCTGAGGGACTGGCTCCATGGGTGGTTTCCCCCCCAGACTAACTGGCTGTCTCCTTTCCCTGCAGGAACTTCCTGTTCTGAACCCGCCAGTGGCTGCGCGTCGTCCCCATGTGTGAACGCGGGGAGCTGTGAGGAGACCGAGGGTGGATACCGGTGCCGCTGCCCCCAGCAGCCTAAGGCCTACATGGGAATGAACTGTGAGCTCCTCTACGATGGATGCGCTGCCCGCCCGTGCCCCGCCAGTTGGATTTGCAACGGGACCCCGGGGCGGTTGGAATATGAGTGCCGCTGTAGGGCTTGCTTCTCAGGTACTGATTGTGGTGTTCGTGTTAATGAGTGTGAGAGCGACCCTTGTCCGCAGCCTCTTTTTGAATGTGTAGATAGCGCCGACGGATTCGCCTGCCGATGCCAAATGGGACAGGATGGAGAAAACTGCCAAACTGGACACTCTGCCTGCTCCAGCCTCCCCTGCCAAAATAACGGCAGCTGCATCGAGGGCAATGGGGACTACACCTGCCGCTGCCAGCCGGGCCACGCCGGGGTCCACTGCGAGGAGAATGTGGACGAGTGCGCGTCCAACCCCTGCCAGAACGGCGCCCTCTGCCGGGACAGGGTGAATGAGTATAGCTGTTTCTGTGTGCCCGGGTTCCAAGGATACCGCTGTGAGATAGACATCAACGAGTGCGCCTCTCGGCCCTGCAGGCACAACGGCACCTGCCTCAACCAGATGGATCACTATGTATGCCAGTGCGTGCCTGGCTATACAGGTACCTCTCTCGTTCGCCCCTTGGGGGTCGGCGCCTGGGCTTGCTATGGCGGAGGCCGCTCTGTAAACGCACCTGCCTGGCATCGTGGGCCCCTGCCGTAGAAAAGTGCGAGGCAGAGACTCTGCCCTCACGGTGCAGTGACCGGCGTAACGGGCGCTAATGGGGAATGAAGGGGGTTGAGGGAGAGGGGCTTCCTGATGAGAAATGGAGCAGCTTGACCTTCTGGGTTCTGGTCATTTCTCTACGTTCATGAAGACCCAGCAGCCTTGCAGTAAAATGGCACCTGTGAAAAGATGGGTGGCTTTCCTTGGAGGGGTAGCTGTCCCCTGTGCATTGAACTCCACCCTCTTCTCTGCCCATCTTCTCCGGGACAAAGGACTCCTTGGCTGTGGGGGCTCCTTGGCTCAGCCACAGGACGCCCTCTGCTGGGAAGCTGTGAGAACAGCAGAGGCTGAAGGGGCGGGGAGAGAGTCCCGGCTGCTAGCACTTTGCAGCGAGCCAAGTGTTGGTGCAAGGGGGCTAATCCCTCGGGGCAGGGCGTCCCTCTGAACACCGACATTGGGGCACAGCGCCGAATCCTTCTGCCACCCAAGTGTGTTTGGGGGAGGAGAAGGGGAAAGGACACCGGTAATGGTTTCCACCCTGGTGCCGAGATGCTTGGGGCCGGCCTGTGGTGTTGGCATGGGCTCGAGTTCTCAGGGGTAACGTGGAGGGGGAGGGGGTGGGAAGCACATGTCCTTGGGGGCCTTGCCTGCTCTGGCAGGAGCCCCCGTCTCTGGATTTGCTTTCCCAACCCCGTAAAGCCTAGAGAGCGCTTGGCATGTGATTCTGAGTCTCTTCCCCACGGTGCATCTGTGCCAGCACTCTGCAATCTGCACCTGCCTGCGCGGCTCGTCTCTCCCCCAGCCCTACTATCAGTGTGTGCCTGGTATCGGCCAGCACGCAGCCTCCCCAGCCCCTCACACCACAGGGCTCCAAGGAGTGACGTTGCTGGGAAGGAATGCGGGGGTCGCTAGCTGCAGATTGCAACCCCCAGCATCCAGTCACAGAGCTGTGGGGGAGGCCAGGTTTACTCAGCCACGGAATCTTTGCTTAGTGCTTCAAACAGCTGAGAGAGAGACTGGCGAACAAGCACTCAGCACGGGGAATGGTCTCCACTTCCTCTTCCTGCCCAGGCGTGAGTCCAGGAGTCTGGGATCCCACTGCAGGAGCTGCCAGCCACAGGATGCAGCAGAGTGCGGGAGGAAGGGGGGGCGGGGTGATTGGCTTTGTATTGCAGGGTCCTAGATCTCTAGGGCAGAAGGTAGTCTGCCCTCCTGTCTGGCACAGGCTGGTGAATTTTATGGTTTCTAGCGGGGGCACGTAGGCTGCAAGTGATGATGAATCTGCCTTTCGCAAGGACTACTTCCCTTCCTGCAAAGACATTGTGCCTCATTTCTAGTGACAGTTTGCCCAGCTTTGACTTCCAGACATTGGGGCTTGTTCTGCCTTTGTCTGCTGCGTTAACAAGCACCCCCATACCCAAGGTGTGTGCCATGTCCCTGCTCCTGCAGCCCTGGCTCCGGGGCTTAGTGCAGACCGAGGGTTCTCTGCTGGGACTGACTGTGCTTCAGGAAGTGACACAGGCTTTGTAGGTTTTGACCAGGCAGATTATGGGGCCTGCATTCCTGTAGGATTAGAGCAGTCACCGCTACATTGCAAGCCTCTGCCAGGAGGCAGGATTATAATGAACTGGCAGGTGCCATTCTAGGGCTGTGTGTAGGGTGAGGTCAGGCCACGGCATTGGGGCCAGGAAGCAGCAAGGTGGTTTGTTTGGGGGTCTGGCTTGTGTAGGGGGAAAGACGTTCTCCCTCTTGCTGGCAGTGCACGAAGCAACTTTTACAAATATTGCTCAACCAAACTTCTCCAAGCCCGGAGAGGGCAGGGGGGTTACGGTGACTTCTCTCCCCCCCAATAAAAACCAACCACTTCTGGTTAGAACCCGTCGGCTGTTTGCTGGCCATATAGAACAGGAAGTAAGTATACAGCAAAACCTTGCTATAGTGAATGTCGTCATAACGCAGGCGTGACTGCAGCTCCCAATTTTTTTGATTGCGGCGGTCACAAATACCGCACTGTTTTTCAGTTAAACTCAAAGTAGGTGCAATCCACAAGGTAAGCAGGGCAGAGACCCTTTGATAGGCACAGGGAGGCACATCAGCGGTTTGTCAAAGGATCCCGACACAGAAGAAAGCCCCATCAGTGTTGCCTTGCTTAAGGGATAATGGCTGTGATCAGCCAGGGGCTCATTACAATCTTTGTGTTCACAGAGTCAGCTCCCTAGTAGGGACCAGAAAACACTATTGGTTTTCTGCCCTTCTGCTAAGGCTTGGGGCAGTAACCTGCTAAGGCTTGGGGCAGTAACCTGCCCCTACCATTTTATGCCTGAGCGGAGCCTCCCCTGCTCCCCCATGTGGATTGGGCCCACTGGGATGGGTCAGTGCATGCAATGGGAAATGCAGCCCCCTTGTAGTAACACGGATTCAGCTACAGTGCAGTCCACCACGTGCTCCCAAATGCTGCGTTACAACAACGGCTTCCACTGTATTTGCGAGGCAAAGCAGAATTTGGTCTCACTGATTTCAACAATCTAATTCTTCCAAAAAGAGGTTAACAAACCTGGATTTCTTTCTTTCTTTTCTTTTTTTTAAAAAAGGAAATGCAGCTCAACAAGACCTGATTTTTTGAAATCGATTTTCTTTGCAAAAACGCTGATTGAATTTAACCAGTTCAACAAAACAGAGTTAAGTTTTGTGCAGCAACAGCTAGACGTTGACAAATAGCACAAACTGCTCTCCAGTCGTCTTAGTTTAAAACTGTACAAAGCACAGAGGCATCTGCCTTAGGCTAGCCGTTCCCTTCTAAGACAAAGAGCTCAGCAATGAACTGGAGAGCTACGTGGAGAGTCTTATTGGTTTAGTACAAAGCAAAGCCTAGGAGTCTTCCTCAGATCATGTAGATGGGGCAAAGTAGTTCAGGAGATCTTTTACTGCACCAAGTTCTGTTTGGGAACATGAGAGACCTTTTGGACCACACAGGGCCCTTCCTCAGACAGGTAACAAGCTGGCTACCAGCCTGAGGAAGGGTCCCAAAGCTTGCCCTCTTGCACAGTAACTGGTCCAATACAAGATTCATGTGATCTACTATGTCCCCTTCGGTTACCCTTGGGACCAACCCCCAGCCACTGCTCTCCCTCTGGACTGCCAGAGCCCATGCTAATAGGCTAGAGGGGACTCATTCGTCTGCATCCATGTGGGCTGTCCACGAGTGACAGTGTGGGGAGCAGTAGGGTGGTGCTGTAGCAGCATGGGCTCCGTGTGTCACGCCTGTAACTCCCAGCAATGCTGTTTTGATCCTGGCCAGCCTGAAGCTCTCGGCCAACTTCATAACGTGGCCATTTCTCTCTCTTGCCACAAAGGTGTAAACTGTGATGTGGAGATAGATGAATGTGAGTCTGACCCCTGCCAGAACGGGGGTATGTGCAGCGACCACGTTGGCTACTACACCTGCACCTGCGCACCAGGTTATGAGGGGGTCCGGTGTGAGGTGAACATCAACGAATGCCAGAGCCAGCCCTGTAGCAATGGAGGGACCTGCCATGACCTTGTTGACAGGTAAGAGATGCATCTTGCGTTGACCATTGCATCTTAGCCACTGACCTTGACAACAGGCCGGAGAGCTGTGCAGAGACCTTGTCGTCATCCCCCTTAGACGCGCTGGTTTGGTGCCCCCCCTTTCTCCCAGGGGTTACTAATAGCTGAGCCCTCCCTGCCCCCCGAGCCTACAGAGATGGTAGAGGGAAGTGAGGTGCTCACTGAGCTGCCCCTTCCTAAGGAGAAATCTTTGCAGCTCACATGAGAGATTCCCAGCTGCAACCACCACCATTCCTTCCCCCCAGTGACTCTGGTCTGTGCTTATGTGTGCCCTACTAGCCCAGGGGCTGGCTCACGGTCACCTGGTTTCCACCAGAGATTGATGTGTGCAGAGGGTGGGGAGGGCTGGACAGCCCATGGAGGAGGAAGGCGTTGGTTCTAACTGCCCTTGTCTTGCTTTCCTGCCAGTTACCAATGTGACTGCAGTGACACTGGCTTTGAAGGGCAGCATTGTGAACTGGACATCTTGGAGTGTGCCTCCCAGCCCTGCCAGAACAGCGCCACCTGTCTGGAGGGGGTCAAGAATTACAGCTGTGCTTGTTGGCCAGGTGGGTAAGGACCCTACATTCTCCTGGGGTCCGAGTGCTCAAAGAGGGGGAATCCTTGCTGACCTGCTGGGCTAGGCTTTAGTTTATAGCCCAATTGAGGCTTCCCTATTGCAAGCCATGGGGCTTCGTTGCAACAAGCCATAGTCTGGGAGCCTCTGTCCTAAGCCCTGCCCTCAGGGAAGGCTCCTGCCTCCAGCACTGTGCATTAGTGCTGGTGTGGGCATGGCCTTGCTGCCTTACGCTGTGTGAGCCGTGTCGCATCGAAGGCGGCAGCAGCCCTGGCAGCGATGTTCTGATGTGCCGCTTTCCGGCAGGTTACGTGGGCCAGTACTGTGAGGAGGATGTGGATGAGTGCGCAGCAGAACCCTGTCACAATGGCGGCACCTGCTTCCAGCGATCCAACCAGACCTATTATGGGACACGGCCGGATTTCCCAGGGCAGTTCAGCTACAGCCAGGCTGCCGGCTACACCTGCTGGTGTCAGCTGGGCTTTGCAGGTACGTGGCGTGCAGCGAGAGTGCAGCTTCTGCACAAATAGTGGCTCCAAAGCAGGGGCAGAGAAATCTGGTGGCCACAGAGCAAGCGCTTTCAACAACTCATTGAGCAAATCCAACCCAGGGCCTCATGCGTGGAGTCCCGCAGGCTTCCATCTTATCCCCTCTCCTGTTTAATGTGTATATGCAGCCTTTGGGGAAGGTTGTCGGAGAACTTGGTGTAAGGTGTCATCAATAGGCAGATGACGGTCACTCTGTCAACGAGCTGGTCCAGCGTTGGAACAGCTTGCTGGAGGAGGCCATTGACAGGGTGGCTCCAAGACGCCCTCTGCCTCGGTCTCGTCACCGCAGGGCCCCTTGGTTTACTGAGGGGCTGCGGTGCATGAAACGAGTAGGCAGGAGGCTGGAGCGACGCGATCTGACTCCGACCGACTTCTCCATAGGGCCCATTTGCGGTCCTATGTTGAGGCTGTGAGGGCAGCGAGGAAGGAGTTCCTTGCTGTCCTCATAGCGTCTGCGAAGTCACGCCCGGCGGAGCTGTTTCGGGTGGTGCGGGGGCTGGTCAGTCCGGCCTCCCTCCGCCTGGACGGGGACGTGTCCTAGGCCCGCTGTGAGGAGTTTGTCAGCTACTTCACAGACAAGATCGCTCGGATTCAGAGCGATTTTGACGCTGGATTTGGGGCAGTAGGTGGAGAGCGCGAGGTGATGGAGGCCCCGTCTGGTCCATCTTTGTGGGGGGAGTTTCAGGAAGTGACGCCAGCCGATGCGGTGGATGTTTTGGGGTCTGTGAGAGCCACCTGTTGTGAACTTGATCCATGCCCGTCTTGGTTGGTGAAAGCCTCCAGGGAGACGTTGGGGGACGGTGTTGGCGAGGGTGGTTAACGCGTCCTTGCAGCAGGGGAGGCTGTCGCCTAGCCTCAAGGAGGCTGTTGTACGCCCCCTGCTGAAAAAACCATCCTTGGACGTGGATGCGCTCGCCAGTTACCGACCCGTCTCTAACCTCCCTGTTTTTAGGGAAGGTTATTGAGCGGGTGGTGGCGATCCAGCTTCAGGTGCATCTAGATAGCATTGGTTTCCTGGACCCTTTTCAATCTGGGTTCTGCCTCGGCTATGGCACTGAGACGGCGTTGGTGACCTTGGTCGACGATCTCCGCCGGGAGATGGACGCAGGATGTTCAACATTTCTCATCCTGCTAGATCTCTCGGTCGCTTTTGACGCCTTGGACCATGGGCTGCTGTTGAGACGGCTGCGTGACCTGGGAGGTCTGGATGGAACTGTTTTTGAATGGTTCCGTTCATTCATCTCGGGGAGAAGCCAGCGGGTGGTGTTGGGGGATGAGACATCTTGCCCCCGCGCTTTATCATGTGGCGTTCCTCAGGGTTCCATTCTGTCTCCACTATTATTTAATGTCTATATGCAGCCCTTGGGGGATGTCGTGAGAGGGTTCGGGGTGCGATGTCACCAATATGCTGATGATACTCAGCTGTACCTCTCTTTTTCAACTGACCCAGACCCTGCCGTCTCGTTGCTATCCCAGTGTTTGGAGACCATGGCGGAATGGATGTGGCAGAACAGACTGAAGCTCAACCCCGATAAGACGGAGGTGATGTTGGTGGGGAGAGCGAGGGAGGTATTGGCCCCCCTGATTGGGGGGGTTTGCCCTCCTATAGCTCAGCAGGTTCGGAGTCTGGGGGTGATATAGGATGCGGATCTCTGCCTGGAGCCGCAGGTGGAGGCAGTCACAAAGGCTGCCTTCCGCCAGTTGCATCTGGTGCGGAGGTTGCGTACGTACGTCTCCGGCCCGGATCTGGCCTCCCTCGTCCATGCCTTCGTCATCTCGAGGCTGGACTACTGCAACGCGCTCTACGTGGGGCTTCCCTTGTTCCTGGTTCTGAGGCTGCAGCTAGTGCAGAATGCGGCGGCCCGGCTCCTCTCGGGGACGGGTCGTCGGGAGCTCTGGACTCTGCGCTGGTTGCCAATAGCTTATAATAATAATAATAATAATAATAATAATAATAATAATAATAATAAATCCTGACAAGTCGGAGGTGATGGTTGTGGGGAAAGCCGGGGGAGTGATGGCCCCCATCATTGATGGGGTCCGTCCTCCCCTGGTAACTCAGGTCTGTAGTCTGTGGATGCTCCTGGATCCTCAGCTTCGCCTGGATGCCCAGGTGGCAGCTGTGGCAAAGGGGGAATTCCACCAATTACATCTGGTGCGACGGCTTCGGCCGTATGTTTCACATAGTGACCTGGCCACCATCATCCATGCTTTTATTACCTCGAGATTAGACTAGTGTAATGCACTCCTTGGTGATGGTCCGGAGACTGCAGCTGGTGCAGAATGCGGCGGCTCATCTCCTGAAGGGGATGGGCCGACGTGAGCACGTTACTCCGGTGCTTCACTCTCGGCACTGGCTGCCCATAGTCTTCCGGGCCCAGTTCAAGGTGTTGGTGCTGACCATTAAAGCCCTAAACAGCCTGGGCCCAGCCTACCCACGGGACCGCCTCACTCTCCGGATCTTGGATTGGCCTCTGCGGTCGACCAAGGGTGCCCTCCTTGAGGTCCACCGGGTTTCCCGAGTATCGACCATGAGGAGGGCGTTCTCTGTGGCTGCGCCGCGGCTGTGGAACTCCCTCCCGTTCATGGTCCGCTTGACCGCCGACCTCCCCTCTTTCCGCAGACAGTGTAAGACCTGGCTGTTCTGCCGGGACTTTGCCGAGGGAGATGGGCTGGGTGGGTTGGGTTAGGGAGGGACTCTGCTTGGGTATTGGATTTTTGAATTAATAATGTTGATTTTAAATGGGTTTTATTATATGTTTTTAGAATGTTGTTAGCCGCCCCGAGATGCTTGTAAGCAGGAGAAGGTGGCATATAAATAAATAAACCATGCACCCCAGTTCCGGTTGCCAAAAACTAACATTTCAGTTTGAGTTCTGCAGCCAAAACACACACAGTGAACAACTTGCTGCCTTTGGCACCAAAATTTAAGCAGAAAAATTCTAATGCATTTCTATGAAAAATGAGCAAATTTAGGAACTGAAAAATTTTGGGAGGAGATTTTTATATTGTACAAGTGTTGGAGATTCCATTAAAGCAGTTTTGTTTGTTTTTAAAAAAAAAAGTTTTGGAGGAGGAAAAAAAATGTGTTTTGACCCCAAGTTAAAATGTTATGAGCAGTTCTGCCCGGAAGCATCTGCCTCTGGAGGCTGCATTTATACAGCTCCCAGCTTCTGTCATTGGCCGCTGTCGGAGGACAGCATGCTGGGCTTGATGGACCATTGGTCTGACTCAGTATGGCACGTCTAATGTTCTTATAACCCCTTATGACTCTGCTGCCCCAACCCAGCCCCAGCTGTTGGGATCCACCCAGGTTGGGCTGTGTCCATTTTCTCCTCAGCTGAGTTGTCATGATCACTGAACCATGGTCACCCCCACTCATGCTGATAAGTGTTCGCATGAAGAGTTACTTTGGAGACTCCTGATTGTTCAGGAGTATGTACTTCTCTTCCTACTCCCGAATAATTTCAGTTTAGCATTTGGTTCAAGTGAATGCTTCGGGAGTAGAACAGAAGTAAAGGCCCAACTCCATGGAATTAGCCGTTCATCAGAGTGTGGCCTCATCTGCCACTGGCTCCAGTCTGTAAACGGGGATGGTGACCACCCTGTCTTGCCAGGTGGTGGGCACAGAGGGGGCGCTGTGAGAGACGGCTGCTGCCTAGTGTTTGGGGTGTTCTCTCTCTCTCTCTCTCTCTCTCGCTAGCTAGCTGTCACCTAACGGGGCTGTGTTTGCATTTTCCAAGGGGAGAACTGCTCTATCAACATCGACGAGTGCACTTCCCAGCCGTGCCAGAATGGAGGGCGCTGCACAGACTTGGTGAATGGATACCAGTGTCACTGCCCACCAGGATACTCGGGTAATGCCAGCTGCTGAGGGGAGTGGGTGGGTTGATGCTACCAGTGTTACCTGTTGTGTTGCTGGATTCTAACGCTGCCTTGGGTTGGGCTGTATGGGGATACAGGGCTTGCGTAGCTATGGGAGTGAGGGGCGATGGCAGAGCGGTACAAGTGTCCCAGCGACTGGAACTGGAGAGTGGGGCGGGTTTTTGCTGTGCTCTTTCCTGAGGACAGGACAGGCAAGGACAGAGCACTGTGTGGGATTCCAGTAAGGTTGAGTTGCAGGTTATTAGCATGCTGGAGTCTTGCGTGAGGCATGGGATCCTGCTTTGGGGCACGCGCCATCCCTGTTAGCACAGACCCGCTGGGGATGGGAGGGAGGGGGAGCAGCTGAGATGGTAAGCACTCCTTTGCATCATTCTGCCCCTTGTAAGAACAGAGCCGAGGTGACTGACCCCTCTGACGGAGCAGGGAACATCATGGGGGCACCGTCTCCTGCGCCCATCTGGAGAGGGGAGCCAGGGCCCTGGGCTTGTAGCTGCAGTGTGTCTCTCGTCTCTCTGTGCAATATTGATGGTGCAGTGCGGCTGCTTTCCACAGGCCGGGCAGCTGGAGGTTCCCCACAGACAGCTCCTGTTGTGCCCCCATTGTGGAACACGGGGAGGGGACAGGGATTACGTACTCAGAGATCCTGCCCCAGGAGCAGCTCCCCCAGAGACATGTGCAGTGCTAAATGTGGGGAGTCTCGAACCTCCGACAGCAGAACTCAGTGCGGTTGCCTGAGAAGGGAGAAGCTTAGGCCCCGACAGCTCCGGGCAGGCTGCAGCTAGGGCAGAGCCTGGTGGTGAGTGTCGCTGTGCCCCTTGCTCTGTCTGGGTGGAAGCAAGGTCCTGGCTGCAGCAGTTCAGAGCAGCCGAGTCCCTGCTGTAGCTCGTCCATCACAGCTCGTGTCTGTCTGTCTGTCTCAGCCAGTCACTCTCTCTCTGCTCCAGCCCTGCCGTGTTGCTAGGCTGCCATCGTGTGGGCTAAAGTGAACCTGACGTTCTGGGAGAGCCTGGGTGCTCCAGTGGTGCTGAGCCTGTGGCAGGGGGCGCCGTGCTCCAGCCTGGCCCGCCGTCACTGGGCTGGCTTCGTGCTAATCCCCTTGGCAAATCAAAATTCCTGTCCGCTTGAGCATGAGCGACCAGCGATTCCTTCCATGTGTGCGCTGGCCCTCGGCCTGGGAACGCAGGGAGCTGCGCCGCTGCATCTCGCTTGGCCGAGCAGCGGGCTTGCCTAATCCCCGCCCGCGTAGGGAGAGGGGCGCCGCTCCAGAGTCTGTTTGGGGTTCATGGGAGAGATCAGAGGCTGCTCTCCCTGGCTTGGCTTTGTATTATTCGGGGGAGGCCAGGCTGGGAGGCACAGGGGGGGAAGGTCCCATTTTGGCCTCCCTGTGGGCTCAGTGCACAGAGTGAGTGTAAGTGGAGGAGTGAAGCTGACAGGAAAATAGCAGCAATCCATCCCCCCTGCTTTGTCAATTAATCCTGGTCTAGCCCTGCTGGGTAAACAGCTTATTACTTCCTATTAGGATCACAGAGCAACTTTGCGATGCTTGGTTCCCGTACCATTCCTGTTCCAAACACATCTGTGGCAGCTCAGAGCTGCTGGGAGGGGAGGAGCCCAGCAGCAGCAGCAGCAGCGGGTTTAGGATGAAAGTGAACCTGCCGCTCTGATCTAGACAGGCCCTTTCATTCTTCCTCTCAGAGCCCCTTCTCTGCTCTCACGAATTTGGGGAGTGTTGAGATAATGCCTTGAGTCAGCAGAAATCTCCTTTCTCCGCATGTTAACTCCCTGAGTCCTGTTCTGCCCGGGGGAGAGCCCCTCCCCTGAAAGCGACGCTCACTGCCCTTATTGTGCCAGAGCCAGGGACCCCGCACTCCCACCCTTTCAGCATTGCAATGCCAAGCGGGGGGAGGGAGGAATTCTCTTTCCGCAGGTTCACACTGGGGTGGCAGGGATCAGGACTGCTCCCCGTCTGCAAGCTCCGGCAGTCTGGAGTGCTGGCACTGGGTGCAGCTGTGCTCCTGCTACCCAGCTGGCTGTGAGGCAGGAAGTGCGGCACACCTGCATGCCCCCGGCTCCAAGCCCAGTCAGGGGGCTTTGCAGCGGGAGGGGGAGAAGGTTCCTCTTCTCTTTGCTGAGGTTTGAGTCAGTTGCTCAGATGAAGTGGGGAACCTTGCAATGTTGGGGTGGGTGAGTCTCCCAGGGGCAAGTCTACTCCTTGGTGAATTCTGTGGGAGGCAGGTGTCCTGGGGAGAGGAATCCTCCCCCCTCCCCCTGCCGGTCACAGCTGGGATGCATCAAGATTGACTGGCAGTTTTTGAGGGTCTGACCGATGAGCTTTGAATGTGGGGCTGGCAACACCTCATGTGCTTGTTGCCCCAGGGGCCAGACTGGGCAGAGCTTTGGTGTCCTTCGGGGTGAAGCCCAAGGTTGCTTGGGTCGGAACCCCCTCTCACCAAAAACAACCACGCACAAATTGTGTTGGAATTACTATTTTTTTGGCATTTCTGACTTTAGAGACTCAAGTTTCCAAGAACATCTCTGCAGTGAGCTTGCTGCTATATTAGTGAAAGTGGAGATTTTCACACCGAACTGGGACTCTCGGGACACCCCCAGATCCCACGCGGCTTGTGATGAGTTTTAGAGGTGACGATGTAGGGATTGCTGCCGCCCAGCCTACTGGTGCTCCCCAAGCCTGCTGGTTTTCCCCTGGGAGAAGAGACCAGAATCCAAGGGTGAATAAGCGGCCAGGAATTGCTTCCTCTCTCAGTGGAGCTTTATCTGCCTCTGGGGTGGCGCAGGCCCTCCATTTAAACGGAGCCCCAGCAGTGCTATGTGGCATTTTGGGAAAGTGACCCAGGAGCGTTCAGTCTCCAGCTCGAACGGGAGCCAAAGTTTAAGGAGTCGGAATGCGGTCACTGAGTGGGGATTTTGGCAAGGGCAAGAAGCAGGATACGATTAGACTCCAACCCTCACAAGCCCATTTGCTTAGCCCCAAGCTCCCTGTCTCCTCTGGAAAGCAGACCCTCCCCTTCTGGCTGTGGAGATGGTGACATCACTTCCTGGAGCAGCTCTGTGCCTCATTCCCCCATCCGCATCGCTCGCACGGTGTCGAAGCCAGAAGCTGAAGCGCAGTTAAACTGGCGAGAGATTGGCAGTTGGGATAACTCTCAGCGATAACCAAACCACTTACCCTGTTCAGCACCCCCTGCCTTTGTGCAGGAGCTAGAAACGCTTTCCTTATTGGCATTTGGACCAACTCCAGTTGACGGTATGCAAGCTTTTGGACCTCACAGTGTCCTTCGTCAGGACCAACTCAGCAAACCCTTCCTCTGCCCTTACAGGCATTAAAAACCTCTCTCTGGTTCCCTCCGACGGCTCCTCAAGCCAGAACGGTGCTGAAGGCTGGGACACGCCTGGGTCTCTTGTTACTCAGAATAGTTCTGGAAGAGAGACGCTTTCCATGTGTCGGTCTCTCTGTCAGAGATGTGACCGCCACTGTTGTCTGGGAAGGCAGCTAAAAGGTGAAGGGACTAAAGTGATTACCGAGGCTTGAGCCGCTAGTAGAGAAGCTTTTTCTGCACCTGCAGCCCCCAGGAGCTGGCGGCCACTTGGGATGCCCGTTCTTTGCACCGAGCAGTTAAAGGGCCCCTCAGTGAAGCACGACAAGTGCTGCTCAGATATCTGCTGGGTGCAGTGTGGCCTGGTTATGGGCAGCGTCCTCCGAGACTAACACTCCCTTGTTAATCAGCCCGTCAGAGACTTGGTCAGCTCAGCAGGGCCTGAAGGGAACGGCACTCCGGCCGGCTCTCGACTAGAGCCCTGGAGCTGGATGCGGTCGCGCTGCACGCAGGGCTTGCATCCCGCAAGAGCCACTGTGGTTCTGATGCCAGGGTCAGTGCCGACAGCCCTAGCCCCGCCTGAGCAGGTTGGCTGACCCAGGGGGCAGCATGAGACGTGCTGCCGGCTTCTCCCAACTGACCCTGGCTAAAGCGGTCGGAGAGATGGGGGGGAGCAGCTGCCGTGAATTAAATTAGGCTTTACTGATGAGAAAAATTGGCGACGCCCAATTTGTCTCCTTGGGAGCAAACCACAAGGACGCAGCGACAGCACAGTGGGTGGAAAGAATCCCCCTGGGAAAGCCTGTGGCAGCACAGTGCGATTGCTGGTGTAGCACCCCCGGCTGTAGCTGTAGTAACGGGTTCACGGAGTACTGCCCAATAGGGTCGAGCTGCCCACCACGGCCTGGGCCCTGCTTATCTGTGGGACCGCCTCACTCCCCATGTGCCCGTGCAACCCTTGAGATCGTCCATGGGAGCCTTTTTGGAGGTTCCCCGGGCGAGGCGGGTGCCCACCGATGTTAGATCTTTTTCGGTGGCTGCCCCCGTGCTGTGGAATTCGCTCCCGGAGGAGGCTCGGCTGGCTCCCACTCTCCTGTCATTTCAACAATTATACAAGATCTGGCTGTTCCGACAGGCCTTTGGCGAGGGGTTGGGGGGGAGGGAGTGTTTTGTTTTGCCCTGCATAATATGGAATTTTTAATTATTTTAAATGTTTTATTGTTTTTATAGTTATTGTTCACCACTCCAGGCTGCCCTGTGGGCAGATGGGGTGGGACTATGTTCTGTGCAGCACCAGGGTCACACGTCTGGCGCTATATAAATGTTTATAATAATAATAATAATACAAATTTTATATAAATAAATTAAAAAATGACAGGGTTTGTTCTAGCCGCTCGATTGTTAGGGATGGAGACCAGCCTCTGAGGAAAGGGCTTGTGCATTCAGAGTTCGTTGGTGATTTCTAACCTGCCAAATGTGCCGGATCTCCATCCAGGAAGCCATGTGTGAGCTCAAGCCATCCTGCTCTCCCTGCCTGAATCATTCATTGTTCTGGCCCTCACGAGCCCTGCCAGGTAGTTTAACTCCCAAATCTAAGTTAGAGGAACCTCCCCTCTGTCCTTCCTCAAAAGCTTTTCAAATGGAAAACCAAATAGTTCCTGGGCTTTTAAACTTTGCAGCCTTGAGATGGTGGCGTCGGCGTGCTAATGCACAAGAACCAGGGAGCAAACTCTCTGGTGCTTCTGATTCTGAACTGAGTGCAAACAGAAAGCCCACCCTGTCGCCTTGACTGAACTAAGCCATCCACTCGTTACCAGCTGTGGCTGTTCTGGTGGCAGCACAGTGCCCTAGAGCTGTCTTCTGGATCGGTGAGAATGGCTTTGAACTGGTGTGATGAAAGTGGGAGCTAGGTAGGGCTGGTGTCAGCAAGTCCTCATCTGGAGTTGCCAGTAGAGGATTCCCAGACCTCTCTACTTACAATATTCTGTGTCATTGATTGAGAGACCATGATAAATAATGAGCCAAAATCCCACCCGGTCTGTGCAAAACCCCCTGGCATCAAGATTTTGGTCCGGTTCATTTTCAGGCTCCGAGTCTGTGCTGGGCTCCAGACAGATCAGTTCTGTGCACGGGGGGTGGGCTCTCGAATCAGACCCTGTGATACAGCATCCAAGTAGCGACTCCAATGGATTCATACGTGTGTGTAACCCAAATGGGATACTCTCATGGCTTTGCAATAAACAGTATTAAAGGTATCTGCTCTTTTTGGACTGAAGTGCAAAAGGTGGAAGGTGACTTATCCAACTGCAAAAAAAGGGAAAAAAGCAAGTTACTGGTGTTCTCTGCCTTACTGCTGTGAAGTCACGTTGGCCACTCCTGGCTGTCTTCAGAGAGGGGGGGTGTTGGGGGCGGGGAGGTAGGGGAAACAGGATTATTTCAGACTCCCCCGCAGGCCCTTTCTGCTTCCTCTCTGAGCAGTAGGGAAGATCCATGGTTTGGCCCAGTTTGTGCCCTTGCAGTAGCCTGGCAAGCGGCGTAGTCTGCTGGGCATTACTGCAATCCCCCCGCGGCAAGTACAGACATTCTCCTTGTCAGCACTGACAGGAGCCAGCTGGGGAGGTTTAGAGCAGGGATGGATTAGGTCTTGCTACAGTGCAGCTCTCTTTATATTGGCTGGATTCATCTCCAATCCCCTTTTGCCTGGCTGGCACGGAGGAGAGCACGCGCACACTCTCCTCAGTGTGGTCCCATTCCACCCACCCCTCGCTGCCACCGTCACCGATGTCTGCGAGGGCTCGGCCATGAAACCGGTGCTCGTGGGTGTGCTCGTGGGTGGAATTTACTTCCTAGCAGGTAATGAAGGCAGCTGCAGAATCCATGCAACTTGTCTGGTCTCTGTGCATGTTTACTGCTGTGGATTTTGTAGCTGGAAATTTAAGGGGCTGAAGGAGGACTTGACTCGAGGGGCTCTTTGTTGTGTGTTCTGAGGTCCCAAGATTTTGTTTGGGAAGCTTTTGCTGGGATGTTGCTGTGTATCACAGGGGCGGGGGAGTCTGGTGCTCATTGCTGCTGTAGTCGTGCCCCTTGGCTGGCTGTGTCCGAGGCTGGGATGTTGTTACAGATTCTGGCTCTGGCTATACGCTCAAGCGCCCTTTACCATCACATGACATTTCTTGCACTGGCTCCGGGGAAAGTTTTTGCATAACTTTATTTGGCAGGATGCCGTGCCTAGATCAGATGGATTTTATTTCATGTCTATAGGAAGAATTCTGAGCTTCATTCACTGTCCTCCCCACCTCCCACCCCCACTCCCCAATCTCCCCAGCGAGGAGGGCATGGCGGAAGGGGTCAAAACAGGGCATTGCCATGGCAATGGCTGCAATGATGCAAACCTAATTGTCATTGCAGGGCCTGTTTGCTGATGATTATGTCGTGTCTTGCTAGTAATAATGGAAGTTTTAATTAGGGTGCACTGGGGAAGGACTACTGGGAATCCAGCTGCCTTTTGGTGGGAGAGGGAGGTGTCGCTGGCCACTCAGTATCCTCCAAGGAGCACAGGGTGTTTTGAGAGTGACTGGCAGGACGTCTCTCCTTTGAGAGAGAGAGCCATGATCTGCTACTGAGAGCTGGCAAAAAACTTCTTACTGGAGACTCTCGGCTGCGCATGCGTGTCCGCCGTATGTACCTACGCATGCAGACAGGGCGAGATGAGAAGCAGAGCAACAGGATGAATTTTCAAAGCTCTGCTCAAAGTAGCTTCCAGGAACTCACCACCCCCGTTCTCGGGATGGCACTTGCTAGCACCTGTCAAGCAAAAATGATTGACCCGACACCACTGGAATGGGCTTTAGAAATGACTAAGCAAACAGATTCCAAAAAAACCTGACTGCTGCTTGAAGGCTTTCAGAGTTGCAGCAAGTTCTGTAGTGTGCCGGGGGGAGGGGGAAAGAGAGTTAGCTTAGTTCATGGGTTAACTCAGCTGTTAGCTTGACAACAGAAATTGTAATTATTATTTCTGAATAGTGTGGTTCATCAAAGTCCTCTTAAGGCTTTCATTCCCAAGTGGCAAAGGAGGTTCTCTCAGCCCTGCTGTGGTAAAGAGGCCGATTCCTCTGATGCTGGCCATTTCTTATTGTGTTTGACACTTAATGAATTTCTTCTCCTGCAAGAGGGTGCGTTGATGTAAAGGACAGAATAGATTACAGGTTATGCTGGTGTATCCTGTATGAGACGGCACACAGAGATCTGTCCGGGGGAAAGCTACTGACTTTTTGTGGCAGAAGTATGGTCTGGAACAAGGGTCTATTAAACCTGATGCTACTGCCCCTCTGGAGACCCCTGTAACAACAGAAGAGTGCTGCAAAGCTCTGTGCCGTCCACATCTGTGGGCGTCTAGACAGGCAGGTACACTCCAGGAAATGACCTGCACGATGGCCCAAAGCAAAACCCTTGTCATTTCTGGAATGGAGTTAAGCTTTGCTCAGCTGCTCCTATTCCTGGTTGCTGGCAACTGAAACCTACGACTCCAATCCTCTGCTCGGCTGAAGCAGCTACAAAGTGGGGCGGAGTTTCCACAGTGACTTGGGAACTTGAGTCCCACTGACTTTCAATGAGACCCCGCCAGGCTCCCAAGTGCAAGTAACGGTTTCCCTTTGGGACCAAGATGGCGACCGCCCGTTCTAGGGTAATGCTGGATAACAGAGCGTTGGCGCCTAAGACACTTGGCTGCTTTTGGAAAATTTCCCTTAGTTCTGCAGTTGAAAGAGACAGGTCAGGGTTTCTTCAGCATGGCTGGCTTCAGCGTTTGGGCAGGGGATGAGGGCTCAGGGAGCTCAGTCCATCGGGATGCCCTGGGCGCATGTGGGCGGGAACCCCGGAGTGTGAGGGATGCTGGGAGGAGTTGCCGCAGGCTGTGGCGACGATGATGGTACTGCTCTATTCATTGTTTCTGTCCCCAGAGCTGCAATCCCAGCCCCCAGTCTCTCTGTAAACACATGGCTGTCCTGACGGGAGCAGCAGACTCTGGGAACATCTGAAATGGCAACTTCTCCTCCTCCGCCCACTCCAAACAAAACAAAAGAAGAATCAAAACATCTGCATCCCAGGGGAGGGTTTTGCGTTTAATTAGCCGTAGACGTGGGGTTGCACACTCGCTGTGGGGATTAATTTGCCACCTGGTGCCGCGTGCTCACACCACAGGTGTCATTGGGGAGCCAGGCCGCCGTACAGACAGACAGACAGCCTGGCTGCTGCTGCTTGAGCAGGAAAGGGAGGGGCCCCATTTGGGGTTTCTAATTCCACCCCCACCCAAGTCCCTCGTTGCAGAGCAGAGAGGCTGGCTTGGCTGAGCCCTGGGCTCATGGTTCCTCCACCAGCTGCTCCGCTCCCTTGTGCCTGCCCCATACCTGGCTGCCCCCAGAGTGAGCAGACTGGGGCGCCTCTTACTGCTCCTCTAATGGGATAACCCTGAATCCCATGATGGGGGCCTTCAGACTCTGCTGCCCGGCCTGCAGGGTTCCCCGTTGGCACACCCAGGCCCTGCACATTCCCAGTGCTTGGGCTGCTGCAGTCCTTTGTTCTCCCCCTGCACCCCCAGTACGCCCGACACATAGGAGAGGATCCCTTTGGCTCTCTGCAGAGAACTGGTTCTGTTATCACTGACTGGGGAGGAAGCTGCGCTGGACCTGCCCAGCAAGCAGGCTGCGGAATGGGCAGGGGTCACTGTTACTGTGCAGAGGGGTCGGTCAAGGCCAGCGGTATAGCTGAATTTAAAAGAGGTTTGGACAAGTTTCTGGAAGATAGTTCCATGAGCAGCTATTAGCCAGACAGGATTGGGGAACAAAACCCTTTACTGCCAGGAGCCTGGGGATGACCCACAGGGAATGGATAGCATGGTGACCTGTTGGGTGCTTCTCCCAGGCCCCTGTGACTGGCCACTGTTGGAGACAGGATGCTGGGCTCGATGGACCGTTGGTCTGACCCAGTATGGCACTGCTTATGTTATGAGATAGGAGGAATGAAAAAGGAATGGGATATTTCTCTGGATAGACAAGAATATTCAGAGCTATCATGGTCACCATGGCCAAATCCTGAAAGGGAGATCGATCCCTGATTTAGCATGCACTTATTGCTAGGGGTTAAGAGGAGAGCTCACGAGGACAGATTCGCCCACATCTAGCACCCCACCAGAGCAGTGGGGTACTGGGCATTGTTAGAGACAGGATCCTGTGCTGGATGGGTGATGGTTCTGAACCTCAGCCGACAATACAGTGGTGGAACTCGTTGCCAGAGGAGACAGTGAAAGCCGGTACCATAACTAGCTTCAGATGGAAACTAGATAAAATTCTTAAGAGGATAGAGCCATAAATGCTTACTAGTTGGGACTTCAAACCCCAGGCTACTGGTAGTTGGGAGTGATTAGTGCTTGGTTGTGATGCAGTGCTAGCTCAGGGAGTGCAGGGGGTGGGGTGCTAGCTCAGGGAGTGCAGGGGGTGGGGTGCTATGGGAGGTGGGTGCAAGCTCAGGGAGTGCACAAAGTGTGGTACTACGGGAAGTGGGGTGCTAACTCGGAGTGCAGGCGGCGTGCGGTGCTACGGGGCGGGGGGATGTGCTAGCAGAGGGAGCACGGGGTGTGCATTGCTACGGGGGCGGGGGGAGGTGCTAGCACAGGGAGCACGGGATGTGTGGTGCTATGGGGGTGGGGGGAGATGCTAGCACAGGGAGCACGGGGTGTGTGGTGTTACAGGGGCGCGGGGAGGTGCTAGCACAGGGAGCACAAGGTGTGCGGTGCTACGGGGTGGGGGGAGGCGCTAGCACAGGGAGCACGGGATGCAGTGCTATGGGGGTGAGCGGGGAGGTGCTAGCAGAGGGAGCACAAGCTGTGCGGTGCTACGGGGCGGGGGGAGGCGCTAGCACAGGGAGCACGGGATGCGATGGTATGGGGGCGGGGGGAGGAGCTAGCAGAGGGAGCACGGAATGCGGTGGTGTGGGGGTGGGGGGAGGAGCTAGCAGAGGGAGCACGGGATGTGGTGGTATGGGGTGAGGGAGGAGGCGCTAGCAGAGGGAGCACGGAATACGGTGGTACGAGGGTGAGCGGGGAGGTGCTAGCACAGGGAACACGGGACGCGGTGGTATGGGGGCGAGCGGGGAGGTGCTAGCAGAGGGAGCACGGGATGCGGTGCTACGGGCCGGGGGGAGGAGCTAGCAGAGGGAGCATGGGATGCGGTGCTACGGGCCGGGGGGAGGAGCTAGCAGAGGGAGCATGGGATGTGGTGCTATGGGGGTGAGGGAGGAGGCGCTAGCAGAGGGAGCACGGGATGCAGTGGTATGGGGGTGAGGGAGGAGGTGCTAGGACAGGGTGTGTGTATGTGCGTATTCATGACCCCCAAGTCATTTGCTCCAGCATGGCCGCTCATAGCGCAGTGACTCCTCCTTCAGCTGGGATCTCAGGTTAGTGGCGTTTCTTTTCAGACCTCTCCTGCGTCACTTCCATTTGGGCCTGGCTTGTCTCCATCTGGCTGTGCTGGGAAGCTCCAGTCGGCGGGTAATACAGTTAGTGCAGGATAATCCAGGCTTGGTTTATCTGTGTGGCTGTCGTGGAAGATTAGTGGGAACCAATGTTAAGGGCTGGAGTCTGGTTAATCAGGGGGCTTTTCCTTTACTGATCCCTAAATGGCTTGGGCCCTACCTATCTGAAGGACCGACTTTCTCCCTATGTCGCTTCGTGGCCCTTACGATCTGCCGAGCGTGCCCTCTTGCGGGTTCCATCCCTGGCCCAGTTTCATACGACTCGGGCTCGCAGAGAGGAGCTCTCGGGGGCTGCCCCACAGCTTTGGAACTCCCTTCCCCTAGAGGCTCGCCCGAGCCCTAGTTTGAGTGTCTTCTGGAGGCAACGTAAGACCTTTTTATTCTGCCAGGCATTTAATGGGCAGGGATAGATTTGGGGGTGGGCTGGAGGGGGGTGTTTTTAGTTTTTATGGGATTTTAATTATGTATTGTATATTTGTACATGTATTTCATAAATAAATGCACTTAGAAGTATGATGGCTGATTCCCCTTCACCAAATCTGATTGCAAAATCCCCTCTCCTCCCCCACTCTGATGGGACATGGGTCCGCCAGGTCATCCCATTGCCTTCAGGAGACCCCAAGGCAATGAATTCACACACCCACCCACCCCTCCCCAAGGATGTTATGCAGGGAGCATCTTGGGTCTAGAGTCTCCTTCTCTGGTGATGAATTGAGCTCCAGGAGCTAATAGCTTATAGGGAAACCACTGGCCTTGGCAGGACAGGATTCTTGCTAGAGGATCTCTTCCGGCCTGAAATGCTCTGGTTAGGGGAAAAAATGGGGGAAGAAACCCATATGACTTTAAAACCAAATTCCTGGTTCCTTTGGGATCCGATTCATAATTGCTTAAATGCTTAGAGTATGGGCACGTTCCCTAAAATAGGGAGAGAAATCACAACAGTGTTCTGATTGTAAAGTAGATTTTTTTCACACAAGTGAGCGTGAATGGATGCTTAAGGGAGACAGCTGGTCCGATAGGGGAAGTCCTTGTTTAACCGCTCCAGGAGAAGCACAGATTGAAAGATGTGTACAGCCGACTAGCCAGTGTCCTCCACCAATAGGGTACTGTCCTGCTGTGGGCGAGGGGCGGAGGGTGGGCTGTCCTGGGGGATTACCACTGGTAGCGGCATGGCCCATGGGTGGTTTCACTTGGTGCCCTGTGCCCCACGAACCCATGATGTACCTCTTCTGCCAGGTGTGGAATGTGCCGTCAACATTGACGAGTGTGAGGACGCTCCCTGCACGAACGGAGCCACCTGCGAGGATGGGGTTGCCGACTACGTTTGCCGCTGCTCTCCTGGCCAGGATGGTGCCCTCTGGGGAGGGAAGAATTGCTCAGTGCAGCTCGTCGGGTGCCAGGCGCACAACTGCCAGAACGAGGCCTTGTGCATCCCCACCTACCAGGCGGAGACCCACAGTTACCTGTGCCAGTGCCAGCCAGGCTTCTACGATGCTGCGTGCTCCACGCCAACGACCTTCTCCTTGGTGTCTGGTGGGTACCTCTTCCTCGACGTGCCCATGAGCAACGGGAGCACCCGGGACGTGTCTGGGGGGCGTTCAGCCAGCATGTCCCTGCGGTTTCGAACTACCTTGCCTGACCTCATTCTTTTCTACCATGGCCACGAGGTGGAGTACTTGTTTCTGGAGCTGTCCAGGGGCCTGCTGCATGCAGGGCTGCAGAGAGATGGCATCCAGTCCCCTTTGGTCTTGGAGGGGCCAAGGGTGGATGATGGCCACTGGCACCGAGTGGAGGTTCTTCTGCAGGATTCCCTGGAGCTCCGACTCTGGCACCCGGCTTGTACCGCAGGCATCTGTGTGCAGAGTTCTTCGCTTGGAGACGCTGCTGCTGCTCTTCTCTCGCCCGCCTTCTCACAAACGTACATTGGAGGGGTCCAGGGGGACTCGCTGGCTAGCAACACCCAGAGCCAGCAGAGCTTTGTCGCTTGCCTGGAAGACGTGCAGATTGATTCCAGGGCTATCCTGCCCCAGGAGCTAGCCAAGCACCAACCCGCTGTGATCCAGCTGGGCTGCAACAGGACAGAGTGGTGCTCCTCCGAGCCCTGCTTTCACGGCGGCCTGTGCGTTGATCTCTGGGCTACCTTCCAGTGTGACTGCTCCAGGCCCTATGAAGGCCCCAGCTGCTCCTATGGTAAGTGCAAGGATTCCCTGGGGGATGGGTGCTCATGAGAGACCCCAAGGCAGAGACGGTCCTGGCTTTGGAAGCTGGAGCTTGCGAGGGAGGGAGGGAGGGAGGGCTGGCTCAGTGGTTAGGGCACTGGCCTTGGGACCCATGTTCAATTCCCTGTTCTGCTAGAGACTCCTGCTGTGACTGGGTAAGTCAGTTACGCACTCTGGGCCTCAATTCCCTCTCTGGTCCGTCTTGGATCATTGATCTGGTTCCTGGACCTACAGCTTTACAGCCACGCACCCCAGATACCCCCATGCTCCCACCCTGCCCTTAGAGTCCCCAGCACTTTCCTCGTCTCCCCCAACCAAACACGAGGAAGCTGTGGTGTTAACATGAAGTCCCCTCAGACATCCCATCCTTTCCCACCGCTGCGCGTCTGCCTGGTCTCCGGGCAGGGCTGGGCCCAGCTCAGTGAGGTTCTGCACTCAATAGAAGCTGGTGGGAGGCTCCAGCATTGTGGGAACGGGGCCCAGGTGAGTATCTCAGGGAGAGACTTCCCCTCAGCCCGACGCTGAGACTCAGCCCGAGCCCCTGCTGGCACAGCTCCCAGGTTCATGGTGTAAACATTATTCCAAGCCGTGCCAGGTGCTTGTGCTTCCTCCGTGCACCAGCTTGTGGGGTCGCAGATGGGCAGCCTAGCAGCCTGACTAGAAAAAGCTGTTTGGAGCGGAGGGCGTGAAACAAGGTGTTGAGATGCTGTTAACTGCTGAGAGTAACTACAGCCTGCGCTGAGATCCTGTCAGCTGCACTCACGCCCCTGCCTGATTCTGTGGCATCAGTCTCGCCGCTCCCATTCCCAAACACGGCAGGGGCAGAAGCTCGAGGGACGCTGCATGGGGTGAGCATTTTAAAAAGCAGCTCTCGAACTTAAAATTCCCAGTCTCTCCCACGATGCATCTGCTTTTCCCCGGAGTAGCCCTTAAGACTGTTTGGCTTGGCCTGGCCTGGCCCCCAGGTGAGGTTGAGGGGGGTAAGTGGGACAGGGGAAAAGCAAGCTTGCAGGCAAAGAATCCACGTAGGGGGAGGGACATGGCCTGCCTTGCACTGACCAGCCTTTGCGTTTCCTCCTAGAGTCTCCAGCAGCGACGTTTGGCCTGGAGAATTCCTCCAGCTTTGCCTCCTTCGCAGTCAGCGACGACGACGCAGGAACCAACTTTACCCTTTCCTTTTTCATCCGCACTCTGAAGCCAAGCGGACTGGTACTGCAGGTCAGCAATGGGAGTGAGCCCTGCCTCACCGTGTACCTCAGGAGTGGTCTGCTACGGCTCGAGGCCTCATCTGCCGATGCTGCTCTGACCTTCCCAGCGCACCTGGCTGATGGTGAGAGGCACATGGTGGTGCTCTCCTTCCAAGGAGGCCTGGCTCGTGCCAGGCACTTCAACAGAGATGCGACTCTAGGGCCGCTGGTGGTGATGCCTCTGGCTGCTGGATACAAGGTGCACTTGGGGGGCCTTCCTCAGCAAGAGCATGTGAACCCCTGGGGCGGGTACTTCAAGGGGTGTCTGCAGGACGTGCGGCTCAACGAGCGCCGGATGGAGTTCTTCCCTCTCCAGGCTGAGAACGGCAGCCTGCCTCAAGAGGAGTACAAGGGAGATACCTCCAACCTCACGTGGGGCTGCCTCTCCGACGACACCTGCAAGGTAGGGAGAGCACAGTGGCTGGAAGCAGGTGTCCAACAGCCAAACAGTTCCAGTTTGATTGTTACTGGTGTAAGGGGAAAATCCCACACTCTGTTATTGAAAGAGGAGACCCCCCCCCCCCACCCCAAACTCGGCTCCCTCTCCAAGCCCACATATGCACCCGCACCCCGTTGCTGCAATCGGGGCATTGCCTCCCCGGCTGGGTGGGTTTTTATTTGCAGTGATCACTGTGCACTGCCTTGTATGCCACAGAGTGCCAATCACTGCGATTAAAGCAGTGTTACGGGAGCCTGGGAGGATTGGCAGCTTCTCTCTCTCTCATTTCGAATGACTCAGAATTGGCCCATAGCTCATGACTAATTAATGAGCAAATACTTAGGAGGCTCATGCTTGCCAATGCACTGATAGCAGCATTTCCTTGCTGTGTTCTTCCCCCACCATGCTGTCGAAGGAGCTGGCAGGAGGCTGCACAAATCCCCCGAGGTGGAGTATGGACTGTCCTTTGCCCTGTCTTTGTCTGGCATGTACCCACAGCCCCTGCTTCCCTGTGGTAGCTCATCTGTCCACTGCAACAGCCTGCCTTGCATGTCACAGGGCCACTCAAACTTCAGAATGGGAAGTCTCTGCCGGAGCCGGGCTTAGCGGAGGGTAGCCCCTTGATTGTAGTAGTTCTGATCTAGACAGCTGTTTGAAATCGGGCACGGAGGGACAGGAATAAAAGCCCCTGAAAAGACCTCAGCTCTGACCGACCAGTAGTCTAAGAACACAGGCAGATCAGCAGCCCAGAGCCAGTGTCTCCCACCCTGAGAGACCCCTTAGAATTCCTGCAAAGGGCCCTCCGATGGCAGGGCCCCGACACCTCCAACTTGCTTCAATAGGAAGACTTTGCAGTGAAGAGAGGGAGCTAGGAGGGTCCCGTAGAGGCTGCTCTCTTAGAAGGGAAGATTGCCAGCATTTACAGCTGCAGACAGGCTAGATCTTGGGGAGCTTCTGGGGAGAGGATGCCACTTATCGGTCGAGTGTGCTGGCAAGCATTCTACCAACATACAAGAAAAGGCTGGCGTCGCCCCAGGACAGGGTTGATGTTTGATCCCCCTCGTGTGTCCATTGTTCATCGCCTGGTTATTCTATTATTGGTCACTCATTTAAATCTGCATGAAGACGGTGCCTTCTCTCCCCCAGCCCCATGCTCCGCTCTCCCGGTCACACCTCATCTCCTCTCTCCAGAGGGAAACAGTCGCCCTGCCTAAATGCCAGCTCTCCTTTTTTTCCCCAGTCTGGGCCGTGTTCCAACGGGGGCTTGTGCACCATCACCTGGAACGACTTTAGCTGTAGCTGCCCCGCAAACTTCACTGGCAAAAGCTGCGAGGAAAGAGTCTGGTGTGAGAGCAAGCCCTGTCCCCTGGCCACCACCTGCCTGGACGTCCCTTCGGGCTATGTGTGTAAGTACCCCCCCCCCCCCGGATCCCAATGGCTGGCCGCAGCAGCAGTCACCGCCACAACCACGCAGGGGATGAAAGCCCAGTGGGCTGTCTAAGGTCTGTAAGGCAAGAGGAGCTCAGATGGAGATTCCCTCTTGGACTGCTTTCAGGCTTTTCAGAAAGAGGAGCAAGAGTCCATTTCTGGCACTAGTTACCATGGTGCCCCGTCTGAGGACCAACCCGCATTGCTTGAAGTCTTACCAGCTCCAGAGAGTAGGGACCTCATAGTAGGGAGAGTCTGAGTGTGTACGGCTAGAGAAGCCCCTAACTACACATGGGGCAGGAGTGGGATGAGCAGGGTTCTTAGTTTTCTCTGCCAGTGAGTTTTTGCAGGTGGAAATTTCCCAGAAAAGCCTGATTACATTAGTTTCCCATGTTTTTCCAGAGAAAAACATGGCGTTTGGTGAGAGAGACTGGGGGGGGGGGGAATGATTTTATTGTTTTTGAGGTTGTGTTGTATATTTTATTCTATGTTTTTATGTTGTACGCTGCCCCGAGCTGCCTTTGGCAGGAGGGGATGGGATAGTAAGTTTTGCAATAAATTAATAAATTAATTCCAGATTTTTTTCTGAGAAATTTCCTCCTGCAAAAACTCACCAGCAGAGAAAACTAGGAACCCTGGTGATGAGCTCATGAGCCCTTGGTCAGTACGGTGCTGCACCCTCATGGGAGAGGATTCTTGCCAGGAGACCAACTGTAGCAAAGACCCTTAACAGCACCAGCTGCTAAGGCCTTAATGTAGCAGATGAGGCTGAAATCTCATGCCTTCATAGAGCCCCTGGGTTTCCAACAGGCTCCCTCTTGAAGTCATGAACCCACTTGGGGGCTGTCTCAAAGTCACCCCCATAACGTTGTTTTCCTCTGCTTGCAGGTCTGGCTAATGCCACGTTTCACAGTCATGCTGCGGCCGTTGAGTTCACTGCCAACGCATCTGTGACCAGAGCGCTCCACAGCCTCCACATGGAGTTTAGAACACGGGAGGAAGAGGCCATTTTGTTGCAGGCGACCAAGGAAGTGGATTATCTTTGGGTGGCCATCCAAAACTCCTCCCTGATGGTGGAGATCAGGAGTGGGAACAGCATCGAGGGAGTTAGTTTCCAGAGCCAGACTTCTGTCTCAGATGGTGCCTGGCACATGGTCACGCTGACCATGGAAGAGCCGTTGGCCCTGTCGTCAAGATGGCTGATCCACCTGGATGGGGCTGTGAACGTTACCCTCCATGGGAATGCCGGGAACCTGGACTTTTTAAAGAGCAACGTTCCGATTGTCCTAGCAGAGCACTTCATAGGCTGCCTTGGGCAAGTGACCCTAGGGGGTTTATATCTGCTGTGGGCTGGCTACGGCCCATACCCCCAGCCAGAGCAGTTCGTGCAGTCAGGCGGTGGGGCTGTGCAACTAGGATGTGCAGGGCAGGACGTGTGCGCTTCCAACCCTTGCCTCCATGCTGGCACCTGCCAGGATCAGTTTAACACCTTTAGCTGTGCCTGTAGCGTGGGGTGGGAGGGGCCCCTGTGCGAATCCAACATTGACGACTGCCAATCCAGTCCCTGCGTCTATGGCGAGTGCATGGACGAGGTGGCCGGTTTCCAGTGTGACTGCTTCAAGGGCTACATCGGGAAGCGCTGCCACATCAACGTGGACGACTGTATACGACATCAGTGCAAGAACGGTGGGACCTGTGTCGATGGGGTCTACAGTTACTCCTGCAAGTGCCCTCTGCAGTACACCGGCCCACGCTGCGAGTAGGTGCAAGCCTTTCAATGAGGCTATAGTGCGGAAAGTTCCTCCTGTCCCTAGGGCTCTGAACGGGTGGGCCTAGCACCAAGGGGAAATAGAGTCCCCTCCTGTGGGGAGGTGACAGGGCCATGTGATAAGCTGCGTCCCCTGCGCTCCCCTCCAGGACTGCCTCAAGCACATTCAGACAGCTGCCTTTAGAAAGAACAAGTCCCAGCCAAATGGAGATTGCCTTCTTGCTCCCAAGCTATGAATCCCCCTCACTCTCCCTCCCTCCACGGCATAGGAGAGTCAGGATTCTCCCCTGCACCAGTGGCTAGAGTTGTTATTAATGACATATAGTGCCAGCAATGTGCCTGGTACTGCATAATCATGGTTCGAAGAGGTCCCTGGGACTTACAATCTAGAACAAGCAAGGGACGCAGGGACTGGAAATAGCCTGGTGCAGGAGAGACACTGGTAAGGCAGGTGGGAGATGCAGTATTTTATATGAACATGTCTAGCCTCCCCCCCGGCCCTCTCCCCACATGCACAGGTGGGATTTGGCTGGAGCTTTGCTCTGCTCAGAGGTAAATCCTGCTTGAAGGAAAGCTGCTTGTTGCACCCTGTGCCTGGCCCAGGCCTGTGGGAATTGTCTGTGTGGCTAGCAAGGCAAGAGGGTGATGCTGCCGCCCACTGAGATTACACAGCTGGCTTTGGCTAAGCTGCAGGCTGTCTCTGAGGAGGAAGAGCCTATGTCGGGAGATGCCAGGGCAGCAGCTCAGACTGAGCCCTGGGGCCGTCTCGTAACAGAGCCAGGGCAGTTGCCTGGGAGAGCATTAATGCAGACCCAGTAGCACGGGGTCTTGGCCTCGGTGCCATGTCGCTCAGTAGTTCAGCATTAGGGTCTGTCAGAGCACTTGCTTTGCACGAGTCTTGCTTATTCCTTCTGCTGTTGTTCCACAGGGTGGTTTGGGAACTGCCTCTGCTTGCTGCCTTCCCCTCCTGAAACAAGATTGGACGCCCCGGGCTCGCAGGGCAGCTTGTCAACAGCGTTTTTCTGGGGCGCTCATTTATTTCTTTTTTGCCAGGTGGCCGTTTCCGCCAGAACAATGTGGCCAAAACTTCACCTGTCTGAATGGTGGGAAGTGCGTCAGCGGGACGTGGGGCGCTAACTGCACCTGCAAGCCAGGTTACACTGGCCGGAGGTAGGACGGGGCTTGGGGTCCCACCTGCAGCCACAGACCAATGTAGCTAGGCCCCTGAGCGGAGACTGACGCAAGCCAGTGGCCGTTCTGCTCCAGAGTGCTCCTCTCCTCCACTGTGCAATGACAACCTGGCATGGGGCTTCGCTCGGGAAAGAGGAGCAGGCCGTGGTGTTGGCCACCTCAGGGAGAGCAGAGCACGCAGGGTCACATTTCTTAACATGAAATGCCTGTGGGTCTGGGATGATAAATTCAGGATCGCCGTAATCCAGCAAGATGTGCGAGAAAGGTGGAATTCATGTTTCTGTCTGTCTGGCCCAGGGGCCAAATGTGGCCCAGGTCTTGGATCTGGGTCCCACCTCCCGCCACTGAAAAACTGAGCTCAGGGTAAAGGAGCAAAAACTGAGGGCAGGCACACGAGAGGGGACAGCTCCATGATCTGGACTCTCCTCTGAGCACCCACTCTTACAACTTGCATGTGACCCTCAGAGCTTGGTCCAGTTGTCAGAATGGCCCTGTTCCCCTCCCCTCCCTTTCGTCTCTGGAACCTGGAAGTCACCTTGTAGGAATGGGTTGCGGTTCACTATGGGGCCAGGAGCCCCATTGGGGTTTGTGCTGTTTATCACAGAGCCCTCTGGCTCTTTCTAAATGAATGAGGCTCCTCCCCTAGGCTCCGAGGCAAAGCCCCCTGTGCCAGGCAGCTATCAGACCCACACAGTGAATAAGGCGATAGACCGTCCTTGCAGTGGGCCCGTCTGCTGCTTCTGGCCCCAGGGGTCAGTATCTGACCAAATGGAAGATCAGGAGCCCCCAGACAGAGAAACTGCCGTGAAATGCTGCAAAACCTCCAGTTCCCATGAACTAGGATTCCATCTAGCCCGTGTGAGCAGCCTCGCTGCTTTCCATCATATTTCCTTCCTCTTCCCAGATGTCAAGTTAACATCAATGACTGTGACCCAAACCAGTGTCAGAATGGAGGGACGTGCCAGGACTCAGTGAACAAGTACCGGTGCATGTGCAGCTCCAGCTACACGGGTGAGCGATGTGATGTCGATGTAAGTAGCTTCTTCCTTTCTACCCTCTGTGCTGACTGCTTGGGCTGGAAGTGGGGGAGGCAGACATTCAAGGGAATCCCGTGGGAAAACACCCTTCCTAGGTCTCTGGGCTGGCACCTGTAAGCGTGGCTAGGCTCTCAGCCCTCCCATGCAGTAGGCCGTAGAATGGGGGATGATCTAATGGAGTCCGCGCCGGGGGTTTAGTTTCCAACATTTCACAGGAATTTGGCTGGGATCTTGCAGTTTATTGCCTGCCATGCACACATCCTGGCTCTGCTGGGCTATCCCTGGAGAGACAGCTGCCTCCCCAGAACTGCTGCCTGTAACCTTACAGGCAGCCACCAGGAAGGGAATCAAAATCCTGCTTAAGCAGCTGCGGCCAGAGCTTCCACCCTGCCACGGCCTTTGCTGCATGTGAAAGAACACAACAGGGGTGGGAACATCCAGCTCTCACCACTGAAACTGTCTAGTTAGCAGGAACCAGTTATGTTCCTGGCAAGCTGGGAGCCTAGCGGGACCAGTGCGGAACAGCGCGAGTGGGCTCAGACTTCCTGTTAATGCCTGGCTACCTCTGGCCGGGCAATAATCACCACCACACAGCCCTCGTTAAGCTCTCAAGCTGATTAGGAAGATCTGTGCTGAATCAGGGAAGGGGGAGGTTTCCGTCTGCTTCCCCACCCACCTTGGGCTAGGAACTACGGCGTTTGTCCGGGCAGAGCCCCTGCATGCTAACTGGGAACGTACTAACCCCTCCCACAGTGCCATGCCAGGGAAGGGTTTGCTGCTGTTGCTGCTGTTTAGGAGAATGGCTGTGCCCCACAGTCCCAGTCAGGTGCCCAGTTGGTGTGGATTCTGGGAGTTACCCCATCACTGCATGTTGCATAGCTGTCTTGTCTCTGAGCACTGAGCGCTGCCTGGGGGCGGGGGCCGGGGTTGGTTGCTGCACTAACAGAGGAAGGTGCATTCTATAAACCTCCCTGTCATCGCTGAGCCTGCTGCCTGCCCGACTATTAACACGCACGTAACGTTAGCAGTCACTAGCAGAGACCCCGAGGGGAGCTGCGGGGTGTCTTGTCCACGTCGCTGGTGCATGGCTAATCTGCATGTCTGCTTGCTAGGATGGATTCTAACCCGCCCCCTCCTTCTGGGCTTCCCATTAGGCGAAAGAGGTGTTATTGAAACGGAATCCAATTTAAAACTCGAGTGAAACAAATTTCACACAGCCCTCTGTCCAAAATGCTGTGATTTTATAGTCACACTTCATTTCTAAAAAAACGTGTTCTCTCCCAGGTTGCGAAAGGCTCCTCCTGACTGCAGAGCATGCTCCCACAGGCAAAGCAAAAACGTAGCCTTTCTCTTCCTGTCCGAGTGCTGCAGTCGCAGGGCAGGAAAGGTTTCAACTCGACTGGCTCGCTCTCCTACTAGGGCCTGTCCCCCAGCTGCCACAGACTACTCGTGTACTAGATAATTGGCTGGAAGTGGCACTTAGTGCGTTATGAGCTCAAGTCTTTACAACTGGATAGGTGGCAAGTTGTATGTTCCTAAGTCACTATTTAAATGTTGACAAATCTCTGGTGCTTGTGCTTTCTAAGCCTCTTGTTTCCTTTCCTGTGTGGTAGCTGCTCTTCGTTGGTCCCTCGCAGCCGCCCTTTGGCTGTTGGAGCTCTTATCCACTGAGCCTGCAAACATCTGTTTTTAGCAAGGCTTATGCTAATCTAATGTCCCAAATACAATTCTCTGAGTAAGCTCTGCACTGAGGTCTGTGCCTTTAATCTTGCTGCTGTGGAAAGATTTAATAGCTGCTGTCCATTCCTCAGGCCTCCATGGACTTGGGGACACAAGTGCCCCTAGCTTTTCTTGTCGGGGTTTTGAAAACTTTCCTCTCGCCATAGGGCTTCTTCCTAGTTTCTCCCACCAATTTGTGTTACAGATTTTAGTCAATTATGTGAATGAGTCTGCTCAGAGCATCCGTCTCCCATCCCAGGTGCTGATTGCATCTCAATGGACCACCCTGCTGTGAAAGTACATGCAGGAAGCCTGGTGCAGTGGGACACGGAGCACACCACTCTCCTCAGGCCATTGCCCCCCGCAGGGTTGTTCAGACCGTCCCTCCTGCGGCTGCTAATGAAAATGAAAGTGGCTGTCATTTGCTTGTGTGTGTAGAGGGGGAGTGTTTCCTTTGCAGCAGCGCACCCTTCTCAGGATTAGCCCTGCCACCAGCTGGCGGCTGGTTTTGCTGGCTCCGAACCGGTTTGCTCCCCAGCTTTATTGAGCCTGGATCTTCCTTTGGGTTGCGGGCAAGTCCGTGCTCTGAACCACATGTGTATTGAGTGGAGACTGGGGAGCGTCACTGATCAGGCCCACCTTGGCCTGAAAGAACGGTGGGGAGAGATTGAGCTGGTTACAGTGGCAGACAAAGCAGAGAGATTTGTGCTGAATGGTGAGGAAAGGCCCCATCTAACATTTCCATCTGGTTGCAGTTTCAGGTCTCCCCAATCCTTGCTGGGGGGAGGGGGGGACTTATTCTCCCCTCCAGCCCCCCAGAACACAAGTTAGCTGTGCTTAGTCATCATTTCTGGGGTCTCATTGTTTCTCCATTAATTTCTTTTGCAGAAAGGCACTCTGGGTGCTTTCTTCCCGTTCCCATTAATTGAAGTAGCTGTCCCCGTAGCCTGTGGCTGTTTGCTGCTGCTTATTATTATCCTCATTCTCATGGTCCTCACTGCAAGGAAGCGGCGTCAATCAGAGGGGACCTACAGCCCAAGCCAGCAGGAGGTGGCAGGAGCTCGCTTGGAGATGGACAGTGTCCTAAAGGTGCCACCGGAAGAGCGTTTGATCTAGACATGGGCTGTGGCAGAGGCGCCTGCAAGGTCTGCTTTGACCTTGAGCTGGTCTCCGTGCTCTAGCTGTGTGGATGAGGGCACGGCCGACAGTTTAAACAATGGCTGTTACAGAAGTGTATGCTCTAGGGAAGTCCATTGCACAGTTGCGGAGACGGAGCCTCAACCTGCTCCCCCAAGACGGTCGCTGTTTGCACAGGTTCAGAGAGATTCCTATGGCCCCATCCCCACCCCCCCATTTGTAGAGACACACACACATACACACCCAACCCCCTTTGGCTTCCAAAGCAAATCCTCTATTTTTGTGTATCAAGGGCACCTAGAAGTAGTTTGTGAATGATGTTCCAACAATCCACACTGACTCTCAGCCCCAGTGGGCCCAGGGGTAGCGTGTTCCAAGACTGTCGGCACAGAGCAAACATTAACAGCAGCAGCAGCTGCAAGCCCTGCCTCCTGGCAGACACGAGGGCGGTAGAAGTTGCTGTCAAACTACTGACGTGGTTGCACAATCAACACGTTTTATTGAGTCACTTCGGTTGGGGGGAGAACATTGGCCGTTCCCTTGGGTACCAGGCGAGAAGTGTAAATGCGCTGTATAAAGGGGGCGGGGGGCTGCCTTCCTTGTACTATGTCCGTGCTTGTTGCCAACGCTGGGGGAAGAGGAGGAGGCAGGTTCACAGTCCCTCACGGAGATGTGGCTAGTGTTTGCCAAGGGCAGGATCACACCTGGCACTTGCCTTAACAACCAGCCTGAGGCAGGGGGCTCTCGCCCCTGCAATGCGCACAGCTGCTTGCGCCCAAAGCTGTATCCGTCACCCCAAGAGCAGCAGGAGGGGCTGTGCTACTCCTAGGCCTGGACCTTTACTGTACAATAGGGATACGGAACAGCTGCTTGAAAGGAGAAGGGGATTGGAGGTGTTCAGCTGAGAGGGGACTGAATGTTAGGGAAATAGAACCTTTCCCCATAAGTATTCCAGGTGCAGGCCAGTAATATCCTGTTTCACTGCAGCAGCCAGGATGGGCCCCTCTTAGCAGCTCGTCCCTAGTGGGAGCTGTTGGGGCAGCCGGGGCTGCCTTGCTCCTCACAGTCTTTGCTGCCTCTGTCATCACCATGAAGAAAAGGAGAGCCACTCAGGGCACCTACAGCCCCAGCCGGCAGGAGAAGGATGGGGCGCGAGTGGAGATGTGGAACGTGATCAAGCTGCCGCCGACGGAGAGGCTGATCTGAGTGCCAGGGATGGACAAGGGAGGCTGTTTCCACCTGAATCCATGGCAGTGCTTGCTTTGTTACAGCCCCGTTTCATGCAACAGGGGATCAGTCTATCGGCCAGCAAGCTAGCTTTCCAGGCAAATCACTCTGTCCTCATTGTCCCTGTCCCTTTGTCATCTGGATGGCTCTCATCAGCAAGAATTCTCTTGTGATGGGAAAGTCAGCATCAACGTTGGTGGCTGACAGCAGCGTGGAGAAAGAGCTGAGCAGGGTCAGCATTTTAGTTCTTAGTGTCATTGGCGTAGCTCCCAAACCCAACTGCTCCTGTACTGCGAGGGTAGAGAATGCCCGTGTCCTTTTCATCCTGCCATGGACAAGCCAAGAGCCACCCGCATGCAGGCGTTAGACACCGGAACAATCACCAAGCCGCTCTCAGAGAGGAGACGGAGCAGGATTCTAAGTGCCTTTGGGAATTAAGTATCTGAAGCAGTATTAACTTTTTGAAAAAGAGAAACGGATTGTTTTGTTTGATGAGCGTCTGTAGTGATGAAGGTCTCTGCCAGCTGGCTCCTGTATGCTCAGCGAGCACTAGTGGAATCTAGCGTGCGCACACCCAATCTAGAGCAAAACCAGGGCTAGTGTGTGACGTGCAGAGGACACAGCTCTCTGGGTGCAGGAGTGGGGCAGATCCCTGCAACCAATTGGAAATGGGAGCAGGGTTGGAAGTGGCTGAACAGCCAATCCTTCCCCTCCCCCCTCCAGCGAGGCAGTTTCATGCCACACTGCTTTATGGCCGCAGCAGGTAGCTAATAGGCAGCTGACTGGCTGAAGGGCAAGTCTCACCTGTGCATCATTTAACACAGCACCACTGGGTGGGGGCTAGAGGAGGGAGTTTCACCCCATGTTAAAGCTGTGCTAAACACCCAATCAAGTGTGATGTTTTCCATGTGGCAATTGATTTGTCTGCCCTACTCTCCCCCCACCCCCTGGATGACACACCTCCTTTCCTGCAGTAGCCACTGACTCTGGTATTCCCTGTGCAGCACAATGCGTCAGAGACTACACAAGCAACTGCTAAGGAGCAGGCCAGGCAAGGTCTAAAATCATTAGCATTTCATGGTAATTATTAACAATCTCAGTGAGAAATATTTTGCAAAACAGTGTCTGTGCCGAACTCCAGAGCACGGCTTAATAAGCAGAGGTGTGAATCCACACAGACGGCTGCTGGAGGGAAAGCTGACCCGATTCGGTGCTTGAAAATATTCTCCTAGTGAACGTTGCTGTAAATATTGCTGAAATCCTACTGAAACAAAGGGAACGGAACGGGTACTAAACCAGGCACCTGGGCCTGCTGCACCCTGAAGTAGTAGCTCACCATTAAACGGGCAAGGAAGGATCTTTACAGGCATTTGAACAATGGTTCTGCAGACAAAAATGGAAACCACCCTCTCCCCTTATTTCCAAGGGAAAGGTGTAAATATTGAAGCGATGATTTAAAATTTCAATCACAGGCTGTCCTAGTTGTCATAATTGGTATTAACACTTATTTACCTCACGTTCTCAGCATGTTTCTTGCGGAGATTTAATGTATCTTAAGTACAATGATGCTGATTTTGCTTCCAGAGCTTTTGTCATTTCTGTAGAAGTTGGGATAAGATCTGTGTCTCATAAACTTCTCTCCTTCAAAGCTGCTGTAGGGAACCTGGGTTTCTTTGGGCAGATGTAGGAAAAGCCAATAAAGTAGATGAAGTGATGGGATCAATGGGAGCTTTGCCAGCAGCTTCAGCGGGGGCAGGATTTCACCCAGCATTTTAATAATCCATAAAAAGAGGGATCCGGTGCCACAGGCATCGTTCTCCGCCGATCTGCCATTGACCATCAACTCAGCAGCAGGTACCGGACTGCCCCTCACAGGATGCAAACCTTTGTATAGGTGAGAAGGGGCCATCAGTTTGGGTGCCCATCACAGACACCCCCAAACTCCCTGGTGAAAATATACTGGGCTCATTGTGCTTGGGACACTGGGAAAGCTTAGTCCCCCTTAGCTGAGAGAAACTTTTGCAGCTTTTTTTAAACAGAGACGGTGTAAGCTGAAAAATCAAATGGAGCAGGTGGTTTTAGAATTGTGACCAAACCAGCTCCCAACTCTCTGGTGCATACATTCTAGGAAGTGGCTACTCGTGCCAACCCCCTGAGTTAATCAAGAATCATGCAGCAATCAAAGCTACCCCATGGAAGAGACCTCAAACTCAAACTGGTTAAGTCAGTGAAGTGTCTCCCTCACCTTGTCTCCACTCCAGTCATCCCCAGTAAAACATTCCTCCACTTCCTTACCGAGCTGTCACTGGCACAGCCTTCCCCCAAAGGTACGACTGCTAAAGGGCATGAGACAGCAAGAAGGTATTTTTAAGATTTCTGCTATTTAATTTATGGAGGGTTTTTCACTGTAAACAACTTTCTTTTGATATTTAATATTTGAATATATTTTTTCACAAAACCAATTTGCTACAAGATGATGATATTCCTAAAGGACAGTTGATGATTTTTTGTGTAATTATACATTGCATAGAGGTGTAAAGATTAGAGTGTCTTGCAGACAAATCTGTTTACAATAAAACCTGGTTAAAAGCACTCTGCGTGGCATCTCTCCTGCACCCATGGGCCAGAGGAGATGGGAAGGAGCAGCCGGAGCTCTGTTGAGTCCTCCCCTCTGGTGTATGTGCATGTTGAGAGCTCCTAGAACCTGGCTGATAACGGGGAAGCTCCCACAGCTGCTCCCCCCAACCCAGTTTGCTAGCCAGCCAAACTAGCCCTCAGGGGGAGAGGCAACACAATCTGTGCCCTGGCTGTAGCGTGGAAACCCCTTGTCCTACCATCGCCCCTTCTCTCCCAGCTGCTTTGTCATCAATGGCCAGTGCATGCCAGTAAGGAGACGGGGCAGCCACACACCCCAGAGCCCCTACCAACACTCACCACGCAGAGAACAAAATCCTGATTGCAGCCAGCGGGGGCTGGAGCATCCAATGCTTTGCTAAAGAATCACGCAGCAGTTTTAAAATTCATGATTAAATTAGAAGTTGACCTCCACTAGGGCGAGTATTCCCCATAGCCTCTGGGTGGCATATCGATTCAAATAAATATTTGACCACACAGGTGCCAACTGGGCTAAAAGCACAGGGACCTCTCGCGAGTGGCCACCAACTTTGCAACTACAGGAAGGTCTCCCCAAAGACCTCCCACCTGCCCAGCACTGAGGCTTGGGGGGATTTTGGTGGCGGGCCTGGTCTGCCTGAGGCTGGGACTGTCCAGCACCTCGGGGGGGGGGGGGCGGTAGTTCACCTCAGCATTATAACAGCCTTTGACCCAGATGGCTGGAAAATTAAAGTGTTTTGCCTGCTCCGTGATGACAACTGCTGTAACATCCGTTTGGTTTCTCATGAGTTACGCTAGGAGTGACAAGCAGAAACCCCAGAAGGCTCCATGACCAGCCTCCCTGCAAACAGCTCAATGTTTTCTCACCTCTGCGAGAGCAAATGACTGGATATGGCTCCAGACTTGTAGTCTACATGTAGGCCAGTATCATACGTGTGTGACCCTATGTTCCTCCGTGACATATGGCTCCAAAGAGTTTACCTATGAAGGGGAATGCTTCCTGGTTATGTTGACTGGAGGGGATCTCCGCTCCCTACACTTAGCACCGAACTGCATCTCTTCCTTACACCAAAGCACAGACATGCTGAACTTAACCTGAAAAGAGGCAGGAAAGGCAATGGTTTAGGAGACAGATACAAGGAGGGGTCATGCGCGCAGGGCGGGCTTCAGAGGATTTCCCACTGGCCAAGCGGGGGTGACAACAGCCCCCCCGGAAGCCATAAGGATTCCAGCCCAGATTGTAGTTTAACAACTGAAGTTTCCTTTTCTTACCTGTTGCTAGCCAGCCTCCTGGCCAGGCCCTGGCCTCCTGTTGGAGAGAGTCTACAGGGATTACAGAGTTTGAACAAGATGTACATGTTCTAGACCAGGAGACGTATGAGCTGATTCAGGAAAGTACTTAAACCCCTGCTTAGCGATAAGCCCATACTTGTGCGGCTTTTTGATCTGGTCCCATACGGTCCCCTGCTTCCCCCCCCCCCTCGGTGTACCCTGCATTTCAGCAGTGGTCTAGCGTACTGCGTGGTTTCCTCCCTGGAAAGAGTCAGGTGGTACTTTGCAAACAGAAGCTGCAGAAATGCACTTGGTGCTGGTGGATTTTTACCATTCTCTACCCCCAAGGGATTTCACCCTGTCAGGCTTTTCTGCCCCCGCTTAAATCGGTTTATAGCATAGTGCAAAGCTGGAGTGCCCATTGCATGCTGGAAAAGCAGCCAGCCTATGCAGAGAGGCTACAACTGAGCTCACATACAGCAAGGTCCTCCCCAAAAGCTACAATAAACTGTTGGGGGGAGATGAGGACCATCGTGCCTCAGTTCTCAAAGAAACCAGCAGTGAGGTGCTCAGCCGTCCAAGAGCAGAGGACTGAAATCAGCCTAAACAATGTCGGCCTGTAAGCAGAGAGACAGCCTCACCAGCGTGACACAGCAAGGGATTTGATGCAGCCCAAACACAACTCTTGGTGAGACATAAAGGATCTCATCCCATAGTGCGCAATTTGCATCTCCCCTACAGAATTACAGTGTTATAAACGCCCATACTAAATTTACATAGGCTCCTCCGTGATGGAGACTCATTGGTGAGAAGTAGCTATTTCTAAGAGATCCTTCAAGTTCTAGTCCCTATAATGTTTCTAGCTTGATTAGGAGGACAGCTTTCAACGGCTGAGCCGGCACACAAATGGTAGGCAAGGAGGGTGTTCTAGTTGGAAAAAGGAAAATGTAAAAAGGGGGCACAGTCCAAAATCTAAGTTTAGGCTGGCTAAGTAGGGAGGAAAATCTGCAAATTGAATGCCACTGGGAAGTTAGATTCATGACGACACAACTCAGTCCTGCATTACATAGGTGGCATTTCCTCGAGCCCCGCCCCACACACTGCGTAGAAATACTATCCCACAGCAGCAATTCAAGAGTTAAATGAAGCTTAGTAACATCCAAGGTGATTCCATTGTTTTCTTAAGCTAAACGTGCAGAATGGATTTTCACGTTTGTTGAAGTTTTACACCTTCCCTCATTTCTTGCATTTGCAAGCTGCTCTCTCTCTCCCCCCAAGAGCCCTTTCCACCAACATATGTTGCTTTATCTAAGAACATAGTCAGTGCCTTACAATTCCACAAGTTAATGGTGTGCTGAGTGAAAAGACACTTTCTATTTGTTTTAAATCTGCTGCCAGTTAATTTCCGAGAGTGTATCCCAGTTCTAGTACTATTTGAGAGGGTGAATAACTGCTCCCTATTAACTTGTTCCACGCCACTCATGAGTCTATACACTTCTATAAAAATGTCTAAGATAAAGTGGAGAGTGAACAAGATTAGTACGAAGTGCTGCCTTCACAAAATACTTTGTCTTCTTAAATCAGGAAAACATTCATGGGTTTTGGAACAGCCCCAGAAGTAACAGTGCAAGAGATTGAACAAGTTTGCGGAGAGAATTAAAAATTAGATCCAGCTGGAAAATGCTGTGAGTCGCAGGACAGAACCTAGCCCTTTTCCCAGCTGCACAGGCACATGCTTAAAAAGGAAACATCAGAACTTAGCCAACATGGTGCGTGAAAATAAAATTGCAATTCACCGGCATTACTTGGATGCCAGTCCACATGCAGCGTTAACTGACAAAGCAGCTCAGTGGTCCAGCATAAAGCAGGCCAAAGATTCAGGCGGCCAAACCAACGTTTAGCTTACAGATAATAAATACACATTCTGCACAAAATGGAAACAAAATGCAGCTATTTTTGTAGACTTTAAATATTTTACTATTCAGAACTAGTCAATATCAAAACCATCCATCTTCCAGAAAAAAAAGAAATAATACAAAACAGATTAAATGGCTTGTGGGAGCAACAGTACTTTACAGAAGAAGAGTGACGCAAAGGCAGCTTCAGACTCTCTGCAACCTGTTAACATTTCTGAGGACAAAGTACTTTCCCTTGTATTGCACAGGCTCAGATGTGGAGACAACAGTTTAAATACACTAGACTAAAGAGTCTCTGAGCAAACTGCAGGAATAAAATATGCACACTGGAAAGAAGATTGAAGAGCTTCCCGAGCGGCCATAAAACTTGCTTTTACATAATCAAAGACGTGATCAGGTGATTTAAGTAATGGCCCAGAAGTAAATTTTAAATCAAAGTTGTGTCCAAGTAAAAAAAAACAAAACACAACCCCAAAACACAACACTCAAGTAACACAAACCAGAGTGACTGTTGTGAAGATAGCAGTAGTTCCGTGAAATACCAGCGATCACCAATGAAATGCCGGACGCACCCTTTAACTTTCCTCAACTTCACATGATCCCACTCGATTTCTGTTCGTAGCCGCAAGGTCTAACTAGAACCCACCCTCCCAGACAGGCTGGTGGGAGGCCAAGCCTTCGACCCCTGCTGCTTCCAGAATGACAGGCAGGAGCGATGCTTAGTAGATGCATGGTTTCCACTTACTGCCTTCAACCCTGGCCTTCTGGTCAAAGCAATAAGGCGCAGCTGAGAGACACCCATGGGGGAGGGGGAGGGAGGCTTTAGGCCCCAATATTGTTTTGTTTTTATAATAAAATAAGATACTTTTACATCCAGTTGAAATACTGCCATCGCTAACATTTATATATAATATTAACATACTATTACAGAAGAGCTAGGGGAGATACTTGACGGACGGCAGCAGAAGATTCCTGTTGATGTCTTTGTCTAAAAATGAAGTTGCTGGTGTTTCCAGTTGGAGACAGAGGGTCGTGCCCTGAGCAGCTGGGTTCGTGTACTGTAACTGGCAAGGAGGCTGTAGTGGAGGAGGCCCTGCTGGGTGCGGTGGGGTGGGGTGGGGTGAACTACTTCTCATCAAACTCAGTCTTATGAAAGGGGTGCGTGATGCTAGTGAACAGACTCAGATCGAAGCCCAGTGATTAGCTCAGTACAAACCCCAAATCTGGATTTGTTGTTTGCATGTGAAAACAAAACATGATTAGCAGTGTGAGACCAGAGAGGCCCTGGGGACTGGGTGAGGCCCTGGGACTGGGTGAGGACAGGGCTGGGGAGGAGCAGTGTCTGGCTCAGTAGTGTGGCATGGGAAGCACAATACTATCTAACCCAAACATCCGGGCCCTTAGGCCAGGACAAAACCCCCTGGCTTCCCCGCAGGGAGGCAGGAGCCATCCTTAGCAAGTAACAGCACAGCCCCTGGCTGGAGCACAGGTGAGAAGTCTTTCTCCTGGTCTATGGGGCTGGCTAAACCTTCCCTTCTGGAGAAACATTTTCTTCTCGTGCTGGCTCAGATCCCAACCAGCCTAGAGGACAGTGTTATTCAAAAGTCTCCCATCGCTTTCTAAGCTGCTCTACTTTCCCTGGTGCGTCAGAAACTTCCTGCTTGGTCTTTTTTAACAAATCTTCAAATGGATCCTTAGTCTCCTCGGGCTTGGAGGGCAGTAATGCCAGCTCCAAAGCCTTGGCGGGACGGGGGGGAAGCTGAGGCTTGACACCTATCTTTGAGGCCGAATGAGCCATCGGCAAGGTTCGGATTTTTGAAGGTTGCAGAGAGCCGGTCTTGGAAGAACTAGGGCTTTGCTGCAGCAAAGAACTAGCCTGCTGGGCTGCAGGAGCATGGCCAAGCAGATTGGGCATAGACAGAGTCACTATGTTGGGCTGAGGTCTCTGTGGCTGGGAGAGGCCAGAGTTAGAGGCTAGGAAGCTGGAGCTGTAAGCGTGGCCCATGGAAGGGGAGGCAAAAGGGCCCCCAGGGGGCCGGGCTAGAGCCATTGGCATGCCAGCTGTTGGCGTTGCTTGGGCAAACGGATTGAGAGACGGCTGCACAAATGGTGGTGCCGAGGGAAGGTATCCTAGTGGCTTGCTGAACGGCGCGGGCAGGGGGGGTGCAAAGTCACTTGCCATGGAAGCCAGGCTGGGTGAGACGGAGCCGTGCAGACTGCCGGGGCCTTGCCGGGAGCTGGGACTTTGCCAGCTGTGGGTTTTCAATGGATCCAGAAGGCTGAGGAGGAGGTCACTCTCATTCGCTGTCCCCTCGGTATTGACCTTGACCGGCTGGAGCATCTCTGTGGTGCTGCCAGGATTGGACCGGAGCTGGGATGAGTGGGGGGGATAATTGAGAGAGACTCGGAATCCTTGCTCCGGGGCCACATCCCGTAAGAGCTCCGAGCCCAGGCTGCCAGGCCCCCCAGCTTGGGCGTTTGCTGGCTCTGCGAGAAGCTGCTGCTTGGCGGGGCGAGATGCAGGCGGGGGCGGGACGATGCCCAGCTCTGGTGTCTTCCTGCCTTGCGGCCTGGGGATGGTGATGTTCCCTTGCGAAGAAGGAGAGTTTACTTCCTCCTTTTCCGTGGGGGTCAGGATACTGTCCCTGCTCCAGGGCCGCCGCGGGACCAAGGGCGCGTTCCCGAGAGGAGTCAAGGGCCTCTCTGGTGAGCTCTGGGAATATTTGGTGGGAATGGCCATGTCGTCGTGGCCCATGCTCCACAGCTTGTTGTAGGGATGAGAGAGTTTCATGGCTGGCACGATCCTGCTCCACTCTGACACGCCCAGATCCATCCTCTGCCAAAGCACAAAGAGCATTAGTGCCAGCACCTTCCCCCACCAACACCAGTGGCACAACATGGTGGGGCGCTGCATTCATGCTGCCTGTGTAACCCTGGGAGCCTCACGGGGGGTTCAGAGCCGTTGCTAATTAACACACACAATGAGTGGGATGGGAGAGTGGGCCGCTACCACACCTGTAGTTTTCATAGCCCTCCTGCCCTGGGGATGAGCTGGCTCTGCCGACACAGGGTGACCAACACTTGGCCAGCAACATTTCTTCGGAAACGGGTGACTGATTTGTATCTGCTATGCCTTCCTTCCACCCCTCTGCCTGGCACCTAGGGGAACACAGAAGCCTGTGTGCTGAGAGAGGCCTGTGCGTGGAGCTGCATGAAGGCCTAGGGTCAGTGTGCTGTAGTTTTGCTGCAAAGCAAGGATGGGGAACCTCACACTCACAGGCCAAATCCAGCCCCCGTGGGTAGTTTTTATGTGGCAACTGGATCCAGTTCCTACCCCCAAGCACTGACAGACTGAGCTTAGGGGAAGGGAGCAGAGATCAGGGCCTGCACCTACAAGGAGAGGGGACAGACCCTCCTTTCCCTGAGTGCCCCCCTTAAGCACCACCTGCCCCCAACTTCTATGCAGCCCTTGGAGCTTGTGCTAATCTTTAACACGATTGCTGGGAGGAAAAGGGGTTGGGAAATACACTAAATCAAGGGCAAAGGCTGCAATCCATGGACTCTGGAGTAAGTTGGTTGTGGATCATGGCTTGAGTCTCTATTAAATATCCATTTCAATATCCCTGGCCAAAAATGGCCCTGTTACATGGGCCCGTGCATCTCAGAAACCTGAATGCTGCCAAGCACCTTGGAATTCAGCTGCTGAGAGGTGGCCTCCAGGACAACACCCGCTGCGGCTGAGCAACAGGGCCTGCAGCTTCACTTTGGAAATAACTGGCTCCATTGTTTCTTACTTTTATGTAGCGGCAGGAGAGCACGGCCCTAATTTCCACCTTTCAGTTCAGAAAACAATCTCAACACATTGGAAAGTGGGGCATAAACCTGGGAGCTTCTCTGTGGGAACAAGAGGCTCTTGCTGGGCAGCTGTTGCTGGGCAGCTGAACCCTCCTTCAAATGCCTAGTTATTTCCCTGGTGTGAAACCCCCACTGTCTCCCCCATACCTGGTAATCGAATGTACATGGCTGAGCCCCCTCCTCTTTGGGCGTCCTTAGGTCTTCTAGGCTTTTGGCTTGGCTGAGTGGCTGAGGCTGCGATTCAACCTCTAGGTTGGTGAAAATATCCTCCAGGAGGCTGATGTCGGTGCCCTCGTCTGGGGCAGGCGGGTTTGCTGGTGCAGCATCCTTTGGCTTCCCCAGGCCGACCACCTCTTCCCCGTCGGCACTATCGGACTCTTTCAGTGCACGGTACGGCTGAGGCCTGGTATACAAAAACCCTTGATTATGTGGAAGGGAAAGGTTTCCGATTGAGAAGCTACTGAAGCACATAATCTTTCATGCTAGGTAGCAAGAGATAGCAGCCTAGCGATGGGACAACAGCTCCACCCCCTACACCAACCCAGTGGGCAGGAATTCAAACTGCCATTTTCAAGCCAAATGAAATGGTAGAATTTAGTTAAAGCCGCCTAGACTCATTTCACTTCGGTTGCATTTTGTAAACAACAGTCAGAGGGAGCTAATTTGGACAAAGGTTACCGCGTTGCCTGATTTCCTGTTATTGACAATCCCTCCAGAGAAAGGTCAGGATTATTTAAAGTGTTTCTAGCCCTCAAAAGGTGGGTAAGCAGGGATCCAGGAGACTTGGGGGCTACGCCATTTACAAGGGGCCCTGTCCAGCTTTAAATGGTTCATGCTCCCGTCTCTCCATCCCAAAGAGGGGGACAAATTAAGCCAGTCCTTTTCACTTTTTGTCCTGCCCTCCTGTCTGCTTCTCATGTGTTTGCAGGGCAACGTTGCTTGCTTGTTCAATGTAAACATTTTCCTGGCATTTAGAAACATCGGCAATGCATTTCTGCTACAGTTTTACAAAACCCTAACTCTTGTCTTTGCAAAAATTTAAGCTTGAGACAAATGAAAATTGACAGTGTTCTTTTAGCAGGGAGAGAGCGAGAGAGCATGTCTACTCAGCTAGAGCTGCAGCAGGAAGGAAGATGGAAAGTACTTTGAAGACTGGCAGGTCTGAATTGAGGGAAAGGGAGTGGGTAGGAGTGAGGGAGGAAGCGGTTTCTGAACCATTCTGTATTTGAGCAGGAATAAGTGATTCGCTAGATCTGGGATCTGCTCAAGAACCAGCCCCGCACACAGGGAATTCTGGCCCTCTTCCCAGGTGTTTATGCAGACAGTAAACGTTCTCATCCTTTCAAACAAGGAAATGTAGCTGTGTTGACGGGTGCATCCTGCTCCCAGCTTTGGTAGCAGGCAATTCCTACCTCATTCCTAAAGCATAATGCGCAGTTTCAGTGATTAAACTGGTGTCATCTTCTGAAGAGACACCGTAGTCCATTATGGAGGAATCTATTTACATTCCCTGTCAAGGTCTGGACTCAAACTCTTTTCACATGGAGCTCCGCACAACATGCCTTGAACGCCATTTCATTTGCATGCCGATTCTGGAGCATAACACCCATCCAATTAATAAGAACCGACATGCATTTCCATAGTGATTAGCAACCAGTCTCACATGGCATTTAATCAAGAGTTTAGATTTAAGAGAAAATATTTGTAAGGGGCGGAACATAAGGGAAGAATTCATGTTCCTGTATCGTTATGGATCCCACGCCTCATGCCAATTGATTAGCGAAGCTTGACTTGCTTCATCCAGCGTTGCAGAAGCAGCCTGGTCAGACCCCTAGCAGCACATGCCCCAAAAGGCCAGCGTAACCCATCGTGCTACCGCCAGGAACTATCAGGGGAGGCGTGAGGTTTGGGTCGATAACAAGGGAGCCAATTTCACCAGCTGGAAATTCAACGGAAATGAAAATGGAAGAGGGGTGGGAGGAGCTAGAGGCTGCCTAGAGAGATTAACACAAATAAAACTGCAGCAAAGAGTAGGCTGAGCAACTTGGGGTCCGGTCCCAGGAAGGCTGGCAGAAAGTCACATGCTGGTTTCAATGGCCTTTGAGCCACGTCAAACCCTTTACAAAGATCTCTCCAAAGATGGGACCAGGAATCCCCTAGCATATTTGAGAGCCTGCAGCTCGGACAATTCTGTGGCCTTCCCCAGAGCTCCCAAGCATTGGCCTCCAGTGGACTGCTGTGCCCAGCTGCCTCCCCCCCACCCCTGTGGTCTCCTGGGCTGGGGCTCTGGCCAATTTCTAATTCCTCAGTCAAATGTAGACCAGTTCCATGCGTGCAGCCCCAGCCAAGCCAACAGGCCAACCTACGCAGGTGCAGATTAGATACTGCCCCACATCCCAGCCCTTCAGGCTGTTGTGCAAGTGAATCAATACTCCCAGAACAGGATCCCACCCCCTCTCTTCAGTGCTAGGCCGCTCCAACACGGGGGTAAGGATGGAGGATATTCTGTGGAAATTAACAGGAAGGTTCTGGTTTGTTCTGAACGGGCTCATCACAGCTAGTCAAGTTCCCTCTTCAACCCTGGCCGCTCTGCTGGAGGACTACGTTGAGGATCCAAGTGTTAAAGCAAAGGCAAATCAGCTCAGGCTATCACCGCTGCCCTGCTTCCCACGTACTTGCCTCGCACACATCCGCCTCCTTGTCCTGGAGCCGCAGGTCTACAGAGCAGACACACAGATTGCCAGGTTCTAACCCAGGGGCCTTAGCATTTCAAAACCCAAATCACATGGTTTGAAGCCTCAATAGGGATTGATCTCCGGGAAGGGGGGTGGGGGGAGTAAACAGGAGCATCTGAACACAAGACTGATGCTCTGGTGTGTACAAAGCAGGAGACAAGAGAGTCTTTTAACCAGGGGGAGCAGCCTCATCTGCTTCAGGCAAACAGGGGCCAGTGAACAGCCCCCGGTCCCAGAATTCCATACTTGATAATAGGCAACAACCCTAGACAAAAGAGGTGGCGGCCAGTTATCACCTACCTGTGTGCACAAACTCTTGGAAATCCAGCCATGAAAACCAAGCTCTGCTGTGCTATGCAGGTGGGGAATGAGCGGGCCAGCATCTCTGACTCGCACGCAACACAAGACACACACACACGAAAGCACATCAATGCACAAGCCCCAGCGGAGGGCCGCTGGCTACCGCAGTTTGGCACCCAGGACTAGATCTGAATGAACCTTTAAAAAGACCCAAAGGGAGAAGCCCCTGCCGGTAAGTCCTTTGTACTCTGTACAACAGAAGCACCAGAAAGAACCAGGTGGGACGCATAACCACCAACAAGCCAACTGCGATTTGTGGTGTAGTGGGGTTTGGCAGGGGGGAACCCTGCCTGGGCCCATTGGGGAGCGGCAGGGAGTGGAAGCGGCACTGATGCTCACAAGACAACTCCAGACACACAATTAGCACCAAACTAGGCAACAGGGTGAAGGGTTTAAGCGGAAAAACAATGGGGGGGGGGGTGAACAGCACATTGGTGCCAAGAGCTTGAGGTGATAGCATGTGCGCCCCCAAGGCAAGCAACACTTAGCACAGCGCTGTCATGCAGGACACATGCAATTGCAGTCTGTGTGTGCCGCCATCAGTCAAGCAAGGGAAAGATCAAGACATTCGTTGTCTGTCCCCCCCCCAAAGAGCCCAGCCCCCCACTCAAAGCTCCAAGCAGGGAAGCGGGTAGCTTGAGGCTGAATTAATAAAGTGAAATTATAGACCATTCAAAGGGAGCCGAGAAGAAAAAGCTTTCAGAGAAGGCAGAGACAGGATCCTCTTCCTGCTGAAATTCATCATCAGAGGAGTCCTCGGAGAGGAAGACCGTATAGTGTCGCATGGGCTTTACAAGGCTGAAGGAAACAGGGAGAGAAAAGGAAATTATCCAATTGGCACTTTCAGAACCAACCCCGAGCAATCCCAGGGCCTACCAAGTTCCTGAGCTAGACTGACTGAGCCCAGGAGCAGGGGAGTAGGCGGAGAGTTACATTCTCAGGCAGGAAACAGCTTGTAGCTGAATATATCTGGCATATATAATCTCTCTATACAAATACACCGGGGGTTTTTCTGTTGCCATATATATTCAGCTACGACACTCCTGAAGAAGGGTGTAGAATACCTGAAACATGCTGGGCTACATAAAGTTGTGTTTCACAGTGCTGAGCTAGACTATGTCCAGTTAGATAGAAGTGCTGTCTATTTTATATATATATATTGGTGGTTCATTTTTATATACTTTTGAATAAATGTATAGACTTGGGCCACGATCCACCAGCCTCTTGCTGGACTTCAATGGGGTGGCTCCCGAGTAAGAGGCTGGTGGATCACGGCCATTGTATTTTGTTTTGGTAGCACTTGTTGGTCTTTTCCGAGCAGGATGGAAGCCACCTACTGCAGCTTCAGACTTCATTTCTAAGTACTGACTTGGGCTTCTTCAAGGAAACGGGCTGGGTGGCAGTGCAGCTGGCAGGCTCCGATCAGGATGGCTTTTCCCCAGGTCAGTCCTGCCCGGGTTCGCTGTTCTAGAGTAACTGCACAGCGAGGAAAGGGCCCATTGTTCCATGTGGGGAATGCTCTACCGCGTGGTCTGTCCGCGCGCACACACTGGCAGGGAAAGGCTTTCAGAAAGACAAAGCCTCTTTCTACTGGAAGGTCCTTCCGTTGAGTCTTCTCAGCTGGGGTGCACTGTTTAGAGTTGTTGTTATAAATCTATCTCTGCCTTGTCACTTGGCTCTGCGACCCTTGCCTCTGCGTACGCTGCACTTAGCTCTCTGTATGTTCCAACATAGCCAATTCCTGGGCTCAGGATCAATGAGAAGCCTCCTGTTGGCGTCAGCGGGGCAGGCAGAGAGGGGGCTGTGCGCACACGTGGGGTCTAAACGTATCTGTATGCTAAAGGCAGCAAGAAGAGAGAACAGGGTATAGGATCAGGAGGCTACTCTGGGGGACATATCCCCATTAGTCACTGCCAGGGTCAACTGAGTCGAGTTTCTTAAAAAGCTCAATGTTGTTTGATTAAAGAACTAAGTCCAGTGAAACCCTGACCACTCTAGAGGGTGGGCGCAGGCAACAAGGCGCCTCAGCTGACCACGCACCAAGAGATCACACATGGCTGGAGACTCCATGGAAAGGCAGCACAACAGAAAACTCCCCGGCCGCACTTAGCGCAGGCTGAAACAAGGGCCCTATTCCCCTGCAGGATTCTGGCCTCTGGGTCCCCCCCGAAGTCCTCACACAGGTGGGGGTAGCACCCTGTTGCTGGAAAGGGCATGTGCGGCCAGCACCATAAAGCTACATCTAACAGCAGAAGAGAAGGGCCGGATCTGCTCACTGATTTCAGTGGTCTCTGCAGGGGCTCAAAGCTAGTTAACATAGGACTTGAGCGTAACGCTGCCAAGAGAATCGTCCCGTCAGCCGTGAGTCTCCCCTCTCATGGAGGGCCCAGGGAAAGCTAGGGTGTACTGCATGGGGCTCATGTTAATGAACAAGCCAGGCTACCACAGGGGCTAACCTCAGAAATGCCTGTCAAAATCCATTTTTTAAAAAAAATACTGCTTCTTTATTCACTCTCCTTACTCATTCACACGCCTGAATTAATAAGACCACAGTCAGTGCCAGGCTGGGTCAGACCGGTGGTCCATCGAGCCCAGCATCCTGTCTCCGACAGTGACCAGCTCCAGTAGCTCGAGAGAAGTACAAGTCCAGGTCATGGAGATTGTGACCCATCTCCTGCTAACCACGCCTAACTACTGGTAGCCAGGGGTTTAAGCCTCAACTAGTAAGCGTTTATGGCTCTATCCTCTAAGAATGTATCTAATTTCAGTTTGAAGCTAGTTATGGTGCCGGCTTTCACTGCCTGCTCTGGCAATGAGTTCCACATCTGCTGTATGAAAAAGTACTTCCTTTTGTTTGTTTTAAATCTGCTGCCATTTAACTTCAGAGAATGTCTCCTTGTTCTCTTATTGTGGGAAAGGACAAACAACAGTTTCCTGTTTACTTTCTCCGTGCCACTCATGATTTTATAAACTTCCGTCATATCCCCTCCTTAATCACCTCTTCTCCAAGCCAGACAGCCCCAACCTGTTGAGCCTCTCCTCTTATGGAAGCTGATCCTTCCCTTCTGTCATCCTCAATTATATTTTTCTTGAGACGGGGTGACCAGAACTGCACACAGTATTCAAGATGGGATTGTACGAAAGATTTATACAGCAGCATCATCATGATATTTTCCCTTTTATTCTCTATTCCTTTCACAATAATGCCTAACGTTCGGTTTGCCTTTTTGACGGCTGCCGTACATGGAGCCGATGTCGTCAATGAACTCTCCACAATGTCTCCAAGATCCTTCTCCTGAGTGGTTACACCCAGATCAGAACCTAGCGTCATGTATGTAAAGTGAGGATTATTTTTCCCCGTGTTCATCACCTTGCACTTCTCAACACTGCGTTCAGTTCCATGGCCTGTGGATCCCCACGTGCATGTGTGCGGTTTCTGCGCGGCACAGTGTGCCAGCAATAGACATGCATGTACACAGGATCTGCAGACCATAAGATCAGGCCCGCTGAATTTCATTTGCCATTTTATTGTCCATGCACCTAGTCATGCGAGATCCCTCTGTAGTTCATAAGAACATAAGAAGTGCCATACTGGGTCAGACCAATGGTCCATTGAGCCCAACAGTGGCCAGTTACGGGGCCTGGGAGAAGCACCCAACAGGTCACCGTGCTATCCATTCCCTGTGGGTCATCCCCAGGCTCCCGACAGTAAAGGGTTTTGTTCTCCACAGTCTGCCTGGGGTCTTAACTATCTTGAATAATTTGGTGTCATCTGTGAATTTAGCCACCTCGCTCTTTACCCCTTTTTCCAGATCATTAATGAGTGTTAAACAATCCTGGTCCCAGTACTGACCCTTGAGGCACCCTACTGTTTACCTCTCTCCAACTGGAAAAATGACCATTTATTCCTACCCTTCATTTTCTAGCTTTTAATCAGTTACCGATCCACGACAGGACTCTTCCCCTTATCCCATAACTACTGAGTTTGCTTGGGAGTCTCTGGTGAGGGACTATCAAAAGCTTTTTGAAAATCCAAATATACTATATCAGCTGGATCACCACTAGCCACATGTTTGTTGACAATCTCATAAAATTCCAATAGATTAGTGAGGCATGACTTCCCTTTGCTAAAGCCATGCTGGTTTTTATCCATCAAATAACGCTCTACAACAACCTAACAAAAATGCAGGTTACTTACCAGTAACTCTGTTCTTAGAGAGAGCTCCGCGTAGTCTCACTCTTGGGATCCTCTTCCTGCTTCGCAGGCACAGGAAACCGTATCGCCAGCAGTCTCCAGACAAAAGAAAGCCTGGAAAATACTAGAACATGATGAGGGCTCCGCCCCCTCTCCCCCTCCCCTTCCGTGAAAAGTGCAGGCTCCAGATCACGCGAGAATGGGAGTCTATAAAGGGGGAGGAGCCCTCACCTCCTCAGTTCCTTCTAACCCCGTCCCGGAAGACCTGATAAGCAGGAACTCTGAGACTAAGGGGAAGGCGAGTGGGTCGTGAGAATACACGGAGCTCTCTCGAAGAACAGAGTTACTGGTAAGTAACCTGTATTTCTTCTTCGAGGATCTCCGCGATTCTCACTCTTGGGAGAGTGAGTAGCAGTTCAATGCACCTACCTCCAGCAGGAGGAAGTCGAGCAGGTTAAGCAAACGAGTGTAGAACTGCTGTTCCCACTCTGGTATCTGATCTAGCCGCTAGGTCCAGCGAGTAGTGTTTTGTAAAGGTGTGGACTGAGGACCAGGTAGCAGCCTTGCAGATGTCCAGAATCGGTACCCCTCTAGGTTAGCGAGCGAGGACGCCATGGCTCTCGTAGAATGTACTCATAGCTGAGATGGGGGAAGATATCCCAGCCTGGCCGTAGCACCGTTGGATGCAAAGGAATATCCATTTAGAAAGTCTTTGAGAGGTGATCTTCACACCAATTCTCTGCCCGCCATAGGAAATGAACAGGGAGTCAGAGACCCTGACCGATTTCGTTCTGTCTATATAGAATGACAGGGCTCGTTTCACGTCCAGGGAGTGTAGAGCTTGCTCTGCTCTAGATGCACGAGACCTCGGGAAGAATACTGGAAGGGAAATAGTCTGATTGAGATGGAAGGAAGAGACCACCTTGGGAATGAAAGAAGGGTCCATACGTAGATCCACCTTATCTCTAGAGAAACAAATATAAGCGGGAGAGGCCCTAAGAGCCATCAGCTCACTGACTCTTCTTGCCAACGTAATTGCTAGCAGAAAGGCTGTTTTGATTGATAGGTTCTCCATCGAGCAGGAGGCCACAGGCTCAAAGGGTGGCCCCATTAGTTTAGAAAGTACTAAATTAAGGTCCCATTGGGGGGCTGGGTGAGTGGTTGGAGGGAAAGTACGTAAGAGGCCCCTCCAGAACGTCTTCATAAGGGGATGAGAGAAGAGGGACTTGCCAGCCTGTGGTTGCAGTCACGATGATAGTGCCGACAGATGTACCTTCAAGGAGGAGAGACAGACAGACCTGATCCTTGCAAGTGTAGAAGGTATTTAAAGACATGAGTCATGTTGAGAGAAGTGAGTGGTCGGGAGAGAGAATTGCACCACTTAGAGAACCTTGTCCATTTGGCAGTGTAACAAGCTCTTGTAGACAGTCGTTGAGAATTCAGTAAGATGGCAGCTATGTCCGGGGGGTCTGATCAATCAAGGAAGTATCAACCAAGCACAAAGGTGGAGGGTTCCTAAGTCGTGGTGTAGAACTGAGCTCTGTTGCCGGAATAGGAGATCGGGACGGAGCGGGAGATGTAGGGACCTCTGAGGCCATTTCTTGAAGAGTCTGGAACCAAGGTTGCCTGGGCCAGAATGGCGTTATGAGGATTACTTTGGCGTGTTCTGGTCGAATTTTCAAGAGGACTTTGTATAGCAGGGGAAAAGGGAGAAAAGCATAAAGGAAGTCCCCACTCCATGAGATGATAAAAGTGTCTGAGATTGAGCCGGGTGCCCTGCCCGCACAGCTGCAGAACCTGGGTAATTTTGTGTTCTCGTCTGTGGAAAACAGATTGATGGAAGGTTCTCCCCATTTGGAGAAGATGTCGTTGAGACACCACTTGTGGGGGTCTGAGGTACGTCAGCTGAGCTGGTCTGCAAGGGAATTCTCTTGACCTGCCAGATGGATAGTCGTCAAGTGTATGTTGTTGTGAATACTCCATGTCCAGATGGCTTGCGCCTCTAACGAGAGATGCGTGGACCGCACTCAGCCCCGCTTCTTCACGTACCACATAGCCGTTGCGTTGTCTGTGATAACGAGGACATGCTTTCCAGCTATGTGGGGCAGAAATGCCTTGAGAGCCCAGTGGATGGCTCTGAGTTCGAGCATGTTTATATGAAGAGCTCTTTCCGCTGCGGACCAGAGACCATGAACCTCTATGTCGTCCATGTGGGCCCCCCAGCCTGTAAGGGAGGCATCCATGGTGATAGACACCTGTGGGTTTTGGAGGAGGAAAGGGTTCGTCCACCATAGCAGGTCGAGGTAGACCTCTTGTGGGATAGAAATCCTGAGGTTGAGAGGGTGAAGGGACGGTCTGTACGAACAGGTAATCTGTTGGAGCATTCGCATAGGAAGGCGAGCATAGGGTGTTACTGCAGTGGTGGAAGCCAGGAAACTGTAGGCGTAGGAAGAACCTCACGGTTCTGGTCATTTGGGAGGGTAGATCTAGGATTATCTGTTTGATGGTCTGGAATCTGTCCAGGGGTAGAAAAGTCCTCGCCAGATGAGTGTCCAGGATGGCTCCTATGAACTGCAGGCACTGCAATGGTATGAGGTGGGACTTGGGGAAGTTGATTAAGAAACCCAGACTCTGTAGCAATTGGAGAATCTGATGAAGATGGCTCAGGAGTTGTTCTTCGGAAGAAGCCGCTATAAGCCAGTCATCTAGATAAGGGAAGACTTTGATGTGCATCTTTCTTAGGTGAGCCGCGACGACTGCAACGCTTTTTGTGAAGATTCACGGTGCAGCAGATAGGCCAAACGGGAGTGCGGTGTATTGGTAGTGTTGGTCTCCTGCCATGAAACGTAAGTATTGTCTGTGTACAGGATTAATTGAGATATGAAAATATACATCCTTTAGATCAAGAGAGGCTAACCAATCTCCTTGTTGGAGCCCTAGCATGATGATAGGAAGGCAAGTCATACGAAACTTGAATTTTTTAACATATTTATTGAGGTTGCGAAGGTCCAAAATAGGTCTGAACGCTTCATCCTTTTTTGGAACCAGGAAAAAACTGGAATAAAATCCTGCATTCCGTTCTGTAAGCGGGACTAGTTCAACAACTCCCTTGGACATGAGCTTCTGTACCTCCAATAGTATTTGAGTTTTGAGGGGGGAGCCCCTAGGGTGCTGGGGATGGGGGGAGGGAGCGGAACTGAACGGCATAACCCTGTTTGATTATTTCTCTGACCCAGCCGTCAGAGGTGATGAAAGCCCAATTGTTGTAAAAGGGAAAGAGACGGTTAGCAAAGTCGGGTGGACGCTGAGTATTGCTCCTGATCTGGGGCATATTAAAAACACTGCTTGGAGTTTTGTCCAGATGGAGGGGTGGAGGAGAATTTGCCTTTTCTCCTTTGCTTTGTAAACCTCTTTCTGGGCTGGGAATAGGAATTCTGAGGTTGCTGAAACTGATACTGAGGGAAGAAGCACCTCGTAGAGTTAAAGGGACGCTGTCTAAGCGGATATGCAGAACCCCCGTAGACCTGGCTGTTTGTGATGTCTCCTTTATTTTTTTCAGTGTGTCATCCCTGCTGGATACAAACAGGCCCTCTCCATCAAAAGGTAAGTCCTCTATGCGTGTTTTATTTTCTGGGGCTAATGCTGTGGAGCGGAGCCAAGCATGCCTTCTCAGGGTAATGGCTGAGGCCACTCCCATGATATTAGAATCCGCAATGTGCATGGTGGCAGTTAACTGAAATTGAGCCATCTACATGCCCTCTCTTTGCAGAGCAGCAATCAGAGAGGGGTCCGTGGCCCTGCTCAGTTGAGACCATAACCAGCGCAGATACCCGCACATTGCTGAGGCATAGTTCACAGCTCTAAGGGAAAGGGTCTCTGAAGAGAAAATCTTCCTCCCAATGACGTCAAGGTGTCTACCCTCTCTGTCTGATGGTGACGTTTGGAGTCCCCCCCGACTTTGACTTGAGGGAGGCAGCAGCAATAACCAAAGAGTTAGGGGCTGGATGCTTATAAAAAAGGTTTGCATCTTCCTTAGGTATCGCATATAAGGAGTCTGCTAGCTTATTTGTAGGGGTGGCCGAAGCTGGTTTGGCCCAGATGGATTTAGAGGGTTCCATGAGTTGGTCGAACATAGGTAACATTATATGGCCAGTTTCCCCCATGCCCAGTATCCCGAATACTGGTCCTGACTGTGTTTTCTTCACTACCTTAGTAGGAAGTTTGGGGAGGGCTGAAGCAAGCCTCTTTAGCATTGACTGAAAAGCCTTTGCATCCTCAGTCGTGAGGGTGAGATTACGGTCAGAGATGGCATCATTTGGGGGAGGGGGGCGGAATATGGTCTCAGCTTCCTCTAGGGGAGAGATGGAGGAGGAGGAGGAAGCAGAGGGGGATTGGGAGACTACAGAGGAGATCTCCTGGTGTTGTGTCTGAAGCCCTCGTGTCTGTGCTTGCCCTGTAGGATCGCCAATGATGGAACAGAGGAAGGCGGATCCCGTAGGTTGGACTGACCGGTTGTCCTGTGGCTGCCTCTGCGGAGTCGGCGGTACCATTGGGTCCGGGAGCTGCACGCGGGGTGGCTCATCTGGGAGGGCAGGTGGTGACGTCTGGTAACGCGTTACCTGGTCCTGTACCGGCACTGGGTCCGGTGGTGGTCGAGAGATGGTTGCCGTCGGAGGCGCACGGGGCGGAGCCAGTGGGATGTATCTTGATCCCTCTGTGCCCGCTTCTCTGGCACGATTAGCCGCCTCAAAATCGTAGAAGTCGGACCTGGCCGGGGGGAGGGACCTGCTTGGGGAGCAGTACCCGTAGGGATCTAGGTGACGGTACCGACTACCCCCATATATGGAGCAGCAGGAACAAGGTGATCCCAATCTTTGGTCTCTACGGTACTGCACAGAAAAGTCATGGTGTCCCGTCAGAGATCCTTGCTCCTGTGCCTCGCGTGTCATCTCTCGGTGGCTTGACGGGGAGCGGGAGTGATGGTGTCAGTGGTGCCCCATACAGGAGGCAGAGCAGGAGACTCTATGCTGCTCAGTTTCGTACTGAGGCTGAGGCTCAGCTTGGTACTATGTCTGTGGCTCCAGCGGTATGTGCGATACCAGGCTAGGTGGTAAGATTGGAGGAGGGAGTGGTGTCCCTTGTGGTTCAGAGAAAACTGTCTCCACCTCCAGCGTACGAGGTGTTCCCGCCTCCTCCACGCTCCTCGAGCGTTTCTTCTTTTTCCTCGGTTTCGTCTTCTTAGAATGACACTCCTTTGTGTGTGAGGTGGTCTTCGACAGAATGTTGGTACACAGCAAGACCGGTGCCGGAGGCATCAGTACCAGGGTGGTCGGTGCCGGGGACGCGATCGGCGCCAGGGTTGCACTCGGTGCAGGGGCTGTGACCAAGGCATCCCGAGAGCTCTGGGATGGTACTTCGGGGTTCATGGTGCGGGTGGGGAGTCTAAGAGGCCCCTCTTCACCACCTTGAAGCGCCTGCCGGGTTAATATGTCCTGTAGCCAGAGTGCCCTCGCTCTTTTAGTTCTGGAAGACAAACTCACGCATAAGTTATATGCGCGGATCTTGCGGCCCTCTCCCAAGCAGGCAAGGCACTCATCATGCAGATCGCTGACGGAGAGCGTTGCGGGGCAGGAGCTACAACGTTTAAAGCCTGGTTGCTTGGGCATAGTTCGGCCTGCCGCAGCAGCACAGCAAGTCCCGGGGGTGAACCCCGCAGGCTGGAGGCAGAGTGCTGACGAAAGTTTTTTTGTTTTTTAAAAAAAATCTTCATTAATCCGAAAATCTATTCTTCTACTTCTTTTTAACTACTGACAAAAAGTACTGAGAAGTACCAAGACGTTCCAAGCGCGATGCGGTTGGAAGGAACTGAGGCAGTGAGGGCTCCTCCCCCTTTATAGACTCTCATTCTCATGTGATCTGGAGCCCGCGCTTTTCACGGGGGAAGAGGGGCGGAGTCCTCATCACGTTCTAGTCTTTTCCAGGCTCTCTTCTGCCTGGAGATGGCTGGCAATAAGTTTTCCGGTGCCAGCGAAGCAGGAAGAGGATCCCAAGAATGAGAATCGTGGAGATCCTCAAAGAAGAACTACAATTTAAAAGAAACCAGGAAATGTTAGGTGAATTTCAAGAGATTTCTGCTGCAGTATTTAATCTTTGGGTTATTTGCCATTACAGTCTGGCGAGGCAAGGAGGATCCATTCCTTTCCAAAGCATTATCTAGGAACCCTTTTATTGGACTAGATCTTGGATAACGTAGGACGTGCTTTTAAAGATTATGGAACAAAGTCACCATGAAGGAAGAGCCAATGATCTTAAAGAGTTTGTAAGAAGACAGATTCGGAGATCAGCTAATGGATTGTGTTTCAATAAAGATCAATACAATGGTCATCAACAGGCACCATTTTGGGGGGGTCTGCCAGGCACCTTACGCAACAAAGTAGGCTTTCATAATAAACCTATTTAAATTCAGCTGCTACTGTTGTTCCATAAAAGATTTTTGTCAAAAGAGAAGGGACAAACAATCTAAAATGTCCAAGTGTAAATTTTTTATTAGCTTGCGGCAGTCAAATCCAAAAAGAGAGCACGAGAGCGAGTGCCTATTCCCTCATTAACCCAATTCAACAACTCGCCTGCCGTCTGCCACCCACGACTTGCTAGGATTTCATACACAAAGAGCTGTCTCTGAAAAGGCAGGTCACAGCCAGGCAAACCATGCTGTAGTCTTAGAGCCCGTCCGTCACGGCTCCACATGACTGCACTGGTTCCTGCCTCCCTAATCTCTTAGCTGAGTTACCATGCAGATGACTTGCTGATCTCTTTCTAATGTTTAGTTTAACATGCCTTCAGCTAGCACTAGCATATGACAGTACTGACAGCCGTGGCTGTTCCTTTTTAAATATCATGTCAGGAACGTGGGGCGATAAAACCAGGATGCGCTCCGCGGCTCTGCCTAGCATTAGGATAGCGGGGTTTATTTTTTAATGAGGAAGATCTGCATCTTGGGAGCTTTTTTTTTCATGTGTCAGGCTGCTTGGACAAACCAGCGGCACATCACGCCGGCCAACAATGAAATGCCGACAAATGCAGATATTTCAAATTTAATTGACACCCAAATGTACTCGAGATAAAAAAAAAAAAAATAGAAAATCAGCAGCGAGCAGTGGGCATGGGCATTAATGAAGGGATTCTACAATCAGGGAGATTTCCTTGATGGGAAAAGGAACTTTCATTTGTCTAGGACATTAGCTGGGTTGGTTTTTAGACTATTACACAGATCATGTTGTACAGGTGCAGGGCGTACAGGCTCCCACACCGAAGCCAATCCAGATCGGCACTCTTCATTCTGAGAAGAGCTGTGCAGTTCTGCTAGGAGTGTTGCCCCATGCAATCAAGTCCAGAGAGAATGGGGGACATTTCCTACCAAAATCAAAGAAGGAATGCTACCGAGGAGTGCCTAGGCTCTGCTTTATCAACGCTCTGAGCATGGTTTGCCAAAAGCTCTCCAATGTCCATGAAACTGGAGCCTTACGTAAATTTGGTCTGGCCATGGTTAGTGGGTGTTTACTGGGGGCAGTTCTCAAGTTGAAGGCTGCGATGCACCAGCCTCTCATTCAGGAATAGTGGCACCGAAGTTCTGTGGGCTTACTCTGGTGTAAGTGGTTTATGGAGCGTGGCCTACAAGAATAATGGGGCGTATTTGCGGGAAGCCCATGTTGAATCAAACACAAGCATTCGTTGAAGCAACTGGCCTGTCGGGAGTTCCCAGAAAAGCCAGCCTCCGTGTCAGCTCACAAAGCACCCCCTCTGCCCCCATGTCCCAAACTCGAGCAGATAAAGCTGTTCCCCTTGAGCTCCTTCCCCCGGGTGGCCCTGGCTGTGTTTGCTTGGCTGCCTTCCCCCAACAGACCCACTGCCCCTCAGCGGAGACTCTGGGAACCTGGCCATGCCGATGAGGGCATTTGCAGTGCGCTTTATACGCCGGTGCCACTTACACAAACCCTCATGCTGATTTCATTCTAATGTCCATGGAATCAGCCCGCCGGTGCACAGCACCCAATTCTCAGTCAGACAATAGGGAGGGAAGTCATTAGAGTTTCTATACTGAGGCCTGCATAATTATTTCTGGAAAGTCATAATGAAGCGCTGCTGTGATGCTGGCTTAGCCGGCCCAGGAGCCTTTGACTTACTGTTAATTGTAATCCTGACCCTCTTCTTTTCCATTTTAATTTCCTCCCACTCCCAGAGGCGGCTGGCTAGTGAGCTAGTATCTTGACTACAGAAGCCAGAGCCTAGAGCTCTCCCTAGAAAGGGGGTCCCTCCCCAAAGGCCTGTTGTCTGCTTCAATCTGGCTGGGTCAATGGGGAGTGAATTAGGATCACGCAAGAGAAGCTGACTTTCCCTGTCTTAGCAGACACCAGGGAGTCTCCCGACACAGCTGAGTCAGAGGTAAGCAAAACAGGATCAATCTGAGGCCTGACAGCTGGAGCCCCGCTTGTGTCTAAACAGTCAGGCTGGTTGTTAAGGGGGGCGGGGGAGGCTACTCAAAACTTTGCGAGGCCCCACAGAACTGGAAAGGACTTGCCGCTTGGTTCTGACTCTGTAGCACTTTCTGGGCCATGGTTTTCCAAAAACGTTTGGGCAAATCCCTGGAAGGGGTGGGGGTGGGGGGAGAAGAGCACTGACTGCAGAGTTACACACAACTTACCTACCCTGCTCTGGATAGAAGGAGCAGGAAATCCTTTATACACCACTTTGGGTAAAATAAAAAATGGTGGAAATTAAGAAGTTTAGCAACTATTTTTGCTTTCGACCAATGCTTCCCAGAAGTGTTTGGATGCATGCTAGCAACATCTCAGGTTCCAAAATGTTGCAGGCAAGAGGCTCTGTCGGAAGCCTGGGCTTTCGAGATTGCAGGGCTGCTTTACATGTAAGTAGCATGCAGCAGGCTGGACACCTAGGCTTTGCACAGACATTGACCCCTCTGCTTTGAACACACACGGAGATGCAAAAGGGAGATGGCACCTCCCCTTCTGGGTAGGGACAGAAACGCAGCTTCTGCCAAGAGGCATCGGCAGCCATTAAAACAATCCAAATAAAAAGGTTAATTGGCAAAGAGGAGAGTAACAAGACAGCGGAGCTTCTCCTCCAGCATCTCCATTCTCCACTGGGGAGCGCTGCTCCCCTTGCCCTCCTCGGAGACCGAGGCTGGGTCCGTGCTGCCGTCCGCAGCATTTCCTCCAGGGGATGGAGCAGGTAGGAACAGCAGAGTGCGAGGCCGCTACTGCACAGAGGGAGATGGCAGGGGACACGTCTTTACCCCTCAGCATTTGCAGATGAGCACGGTTAGATAAATAGGCAGGTAGCTGAATTGACTGCTAACGAGAGCCAACCCTAGTAAGGAGGCCGAGATTCTACAGTTAGTGATACCGCGCTCCTGCTTGAAAGCCAACACGTTAAACCAGCAGCTCTTCCCAGTGCTCGTTATTCAGGGCATCGCAGGCACCCAACGGAGGAGAAGGAGCCACCCAAGTGAGCACCGGACCCAGGTCTCTGCATCTTGCACACACCATCTGCTCTCTCCCCAAGCCCCACCACTGGCTGTCCACGCTGCTTTACCCTGCGACGCGCACCCTGCCCAGGCTTCTCGACCAGAGCTCCTCAGGAGCCAGTAGCTGATCAGCCATCCCCCACCTGAGCACTCAGGAGGCTTCAGGGCTGGAAACTGATCACCGAGAGGGGGAAAGATTCTTGCTTTGGGACTTGCAGCTGCCAGGGAATTCTGCACCCGCAGAAGGGAGACTGGGATTCGCACCCAGAGCAGCGGGAATAAAAACCCTAAGCACTTTGGATCGGCTACTGAGAAGCTCAAGTCAAAAACAAACCTGTGGAAGCAGATAAAAGTTACAGGTGAAGGGAAAGCAAAAATAAACGAGTCTCTCAGAGAGAGACGTGGGGGACTCTCCCTTGTCCTCTAAGGGGCTGATCGAGGAGTCCCTCCAGCATCAGGGAGGACGCAGCGGGTGAAGACAGACATGCACAGGCTGCAGTTAGTGCAGAACGCGGCAGCCCAGCTCCTGACGGGGACGGGGCGGTGGAAACATATTATTCCCGTGCTCCGTGTCCTGCACTGGCTGCCGATTGCGTACCGGGCCAGATTCAAGGTGTTGGTTTTGGCCTATAAAGCCCTACGCGGTCTTGGTCCCTCATATCTCGGGGACCGCCTCGCCCTCCACGTCTCAGAGCGACCCTTTCGGTCCACCAGGGGCGCCTTTTTGGAGGTCCCCTGGGTAAAACGGGGGCCCACAATGGAGAGGGAGTTCTCGGTGGCTGGGCTGTGAATCCGGAACTCCCTTCCGGAGGAAGCCCGCCTGGCCCCAAGTCTATTGGCTTTCCGCCGAGCCTGTAAGACCTGGCTGTTCGCCCAGGCGGGGGGGGGGGGGGGGGGGTTGGTTTTAGAAGATTTTTTTTAAAAAGTTGTGAGCATTGTAATTATGTTTTGAATTTTATTGTTAGCTGTAAGCCGCCCCGAGATGCCATTGGCATGAGGGGGTGGCTAAAAATGCAAGGAAATAAATAAAAAATAAAAATAAACAAACATTTCCTATGCATGTTGCAGGGCTGTATTGGTGCCCTATGCAGCCCTGCAACATGCATAAGAAATGAGTTACGGTGCATGTCTGTTTTCACCCAGAGAGATGCTGAGCACAGGGAAGCCAGGGGGGAGCTTTTAAAGCCAATCCTGAATTTGGAGTTGGCTTTTAGAAAGAGATGGGAACATGCTCTCTCCTCCTGGAAAACAAGGGTCAAGTGAAAAGGGCAGGGGAATTCAATATTTAGTGAGAGGGAAAACTTCTCCTTTAGATGCTTTTCTTTTCTTTTTTTTTAAGATGCTATTTTGGAGAAGAAATGAGGAGGGAGGTCAGAGTTAGCAAGTCCTGACCAGTTCAGAGCACCTGTCTAACCATCCATCTAAGTCCCAAGCCATGGGCATTTGCTGCCTCAAACGATGGTGCAATCTGTCTGACAACAACATACGGATAATCCTCAGGGCCTGTGACCTCACCCCACTAAGGCTCTGGAGCTTCAGATGCTGTGTTCCCACACGACAGTTTCAACCTCCTGCTGCGGAGTTCTGAAGGGAGCAACTCCTTACGCTGCTGTCCCATAGAGCTCCCTATGGCCAACATGGATTTGCTACAATCCTAATTTGTTTTGTTGCGAGCTGGCTGGCTGGTTCCCATGTTTGCCCAAGTGAGTTCTGCAGGCAAAGCTAGAGACAGGGGCGATGTAGTGACATTGCGGCTGTTGGGTTTTGAAGTAACAACCAAGCTGCGTACCGATGCAAAAAATAAAATACAGTCACTGGGCTGAAAATGTCCTTGGCATTGGAGGCTTTTGGCTTTCTTCTCACTCACTATTTAACTTTGAGATAATCCTCCCAGAGACACGCCAAGATAAAATCCTTTGGTCAGCGCATGACAGACGTGAGGACTGGGCCAGTTTATGGCTGTACAGCCGTTAGCATTTTTATGTATCCACTTACACGGTTCATCATTTTAGTTTATTCCAACTGAATGGCTTGCTTGGGGGTACTCTCTTACAAACGAATTGCAAAAAGGAAAGTTTTAAAACATCCATTTGGATTTAACTGGTTGATATTAGTGGACAATATCAGTGAGGTTCACCAACCAACAGGGTCCCAAATTCTCCTGTGAGTGTCAAGATAAACACATTCTAGGAGCAAGCCCAATCAATTGGCTTTAAATCCAAAAACGTATCATGTTTCCCTACAAAACACACAGCCTGGCTACTTTGATTCATCTGTTTAGTCTCTAATCTATTAATCTTACAACTGTTCCAGAGTTAGCATAACAACTGAAATTATTCACAAAAACCCTGTTCCAGAGGAGGAGAGAATACTAGGATCTATGTGGGCGGAAATCCTTCCTATGTGCGACTTCTGCAGAGACTGGTTTTGTGATCTATTCCACAAGAGGGCAATCAAGTTCTGCTACACGACTGATCGCAGGTCCCCAGCTCTGCTCAGACAGGACTTAGCTAGAGCTAGGAACCTCTCCGTCCTGCTGAGGGTGGGAGGAGTTAAAGCCGCTCCTAACTTGTGGTGAGTGACAATCATTCTTCTCCATCACGGATATTAAATAAGTTTACGGTGGTTAAGCCCTTTCTACTGTTGCTTCAGAATTAGATTCTTTTTAAACATCCTCAAAACTTGGGGTAAATGCTTTATATTTACAGTGAAAATTACTAATAACTTCAGCATTTGGGGCAAATTTCTTTTCCAACCAGTTCTGGTTACAACAGACTCCAGGCGTTTTCGCTAACAAGAAACGAAACCCCCAAATACTTACTGTTCTGGGCTAGAAACTGAAGTCCTTCGCCCTTCGACGGCAATGTTGCTCTTCGGTCTCTTAACAACCTGAGGTCTCGGAGGACGAACCTGTTACACATACACACACAGGAGCCATTTCATAAAATACTCTAACAAGCATCAAAACGGCAGCAATCCATATCAAACCTACAAATCAATAACATTGTAATCCTAGATGTTACTTTCACTCTGAACCTTCCTGCAAATTATAAATGTCTTTGCTACTCCAAAATTACAAATTTAAAATTTGCATTAAACTGGTTACTAGTGACCTATCTCATTAGAGCAGTACACACACTTATACAAACAGGTATTTTCTTCGAAAGGTAGACGCTTGGATTAAGGCATAATATGGTCCAACTTTTTCATTTTAAATCAGCAAATGTCATGTAAATGCTCGTCAGTTTGGAGCTGTACTGACGATACAAATAATTGGAAGCCAGTCAATACCTTGACTGTTGTGTATAGATGTGTAGTAATGGCTTATTTCACTTCAGCATGACCAGACGAGCAAATGGCAGGTTCTCCTTATTGAGCCTGCTCTATTCCGAGAGTTAATTGCTACAATGGAATTGGGAAAGATGATTCTGACAAGCAAAATATGTTGTTCCTTGTATTGAGTTCATCGCCAATGCCATACACCTCCCTGTTTGTGACTTATTTTTAGGTCTTCTAAACTAATGGCTTCTCTGAGTTCGGCAAGAGAAACGGGGAACAGAAAGTAACAAGAATTTGTTTCTATTATTATTTTTTGTGTGTATCTTCACAAGATGCCATAAAGGACTTGGTTCCCCTCATCAGTATAATGAGAGGTGTTCCCATTAGAGTTAAGAAATTATGTGTTTGTATTTTATCCAGACATCTTCAATAAAATTTAAACTTTGTTGAGTTAAACGACCTCTAGAAATGCAGTTCTACCCGTCTCATGGGCAGCAACCTAGGATTGAAAAGATCTAAAAAATACGGAATATGAGAGTTGGCAAGAGAATTGCCACCTAAAATGGGGACGAAAACCAGACTGTTAATGGACATCAACGCATGCATTAGGTTATGTAAATTTATGCAAATTTTAAATGGCCCACTGCTGAATATTGAGGCCAGGCTGCAAAAAGTTTCTTGCTTCCCAATACCACAGCCTGCTTAGAAAAGGTGATCCCATTGCACGCCACCCAACCCCAATAAGACTGCTTTCAGGAGGCCTAGCGTCCAGGTCATGCACCAACCTGGACAGAAGACCAAGAACCCCACCCACCCACCCACCCCAAGTCCTAGACTGTCTGGGTGAAAACCAGGTCAGTGGCAACCCTGCTAAACCTTAAAAACAAACTGTTAAAACCCTGCAAACAAAGCTCTTAGAACTCCCCAACTTCGCATGGTGGTAGAAACACAAAGCTCTCATTTCCATAACCGGAAACCACCACTGAATTGGGCATGTTAAGTTTTTGTATGCGATGCACCAACAGGCAAAAGATAACGTCAGGATTATCTTGAATTTTCATTTCAAAGGCAAGAGCGTGCAGCAGAAACAGTGGAGAAATTCAGAGGCTGCCTGACTGCCACTACACAACTTGGGAAAGCAATGGGTTTATAAAAAGGTCAGAAGTTAAGGTCTGGAAACTCAGTCCCGTACAAGGCTGCTCCTCTCGATGATAAAGACAGCTTAAGAATGCGAATTTGAGGCAGGAATGGAAGGATTAAGTTTGTGGCAACTTTGAGTGAACTTGCAACATGGGGCAACATGAGGAAAAGAACAACAGAGCTAATTAGAGGAGCTGAGCTGTCAGAGTGCAGCTGAACGGCTCAGCACCAGCAAACAAAAGGAAGGGGCTTGCAATCAGCAGGATCGATGGAGGAGACTGCTTCATTAGGGATGATAAAACGCAGGGGGAGAGAGAAGCAAGAGGAGCGAGGGAGAGAGAGAAAGGAAGAAAACGGTTTAATTAAGTCTGAGCTTGAGGAGGATGTGTAAACCTGGCTTGTCATCGCACTGGGGACACTTTCACCTTTCGGGTGGGAACACGGCCAGACCCCACCGGCACAGTCTGGGGAGAAATGCTAAGAAGGATTGAAAGCTGCATTCTAGGGGAAGGCAGGAGCGAGCCAATTCCCCACTGGATTTTAAACTGCGGCTGCCCAAATAGGCAGGGTTAAATGGGGAGTGACGATAGAAGCACCTAGTAAATCAGACACTGGAGCGTAAACACAAAACATACAAGGATTGCACCGGCAGCTAACAGGGGTCTCAGAAACCCATCATTCTGGAACATGTGGCAACTGCTCTGCCTTTTCAGTGGGTCCCTGCGTTCGATGAGCTACGCTGGATGGTGCCCCTTTCAGGACAACCGATCCATTCGTATTGGGACAAGCCTTGTAAAGCATAAGCTTGGGGGGTTTTAACATGCTTTGATTTAAAGTTGCAAGAAATAGCTGTGCGCTAAAACCACAGCTGTCCTACAGACACCTCCCAGGAAGGAGTGAACGTTCCTGAGACCTCACTGGGGTGAGAAGGGCCACGGTGGGTTAGACCTGTGTGTCAGGAGAGCAAGCTCCCCCTGCAACGTGGCTACGATGCCTGGGGACAAGTCATTTTCTGATACCCACCTTTGCAATGTGTTCTAAGAGAAACACTAAAAAGCCCCCAGTGCAAAGCATTGGTCTGTACATTTAAAATATAGATTTCATTGCTAAAAACCCCACCACACTAGTAAATACAAAGTCTATGAACCCATACTAGCTTAAAGACTAAACGTGACAGTGGCTCTCACTCATCCCTCAAAACCCACAACCCTTTGGGGTCTGTGCAAAGATAAAGCGTGCTTGCTACAGCTAGGCCTGTGTGCTTGGAAAAACATATTCTTGCAAGCTATTTTAATCTTCAATGCTTAACTCGCTGCACAAGGACTACAGCATTCCATTTGCACCAAACGTAACAGGAGGGTTCATTATTAGGCTTTACGTTTGCAACCATCACATTGGGAGCAAAGACAGTTGCCATGAACACATCATACGGAGGACTAGTAATGTATCATAGCTGAGAGATAAAGGACAAAGCTTGTTTCCCGTGTCCCATGAATGAATGGGTCCTGGAGAATCTTCCAGATTAGCGACATTCAACATACATACATACCACAGGTAGCACTCTTTTACACACGTGGAAAAGGGGAAGTTTTCAATGCAGAAACCCAGAACATGACTGTTAAGCAAAACCCACCATGAAAAAAACAACATGCTTTCTATACAGAAACTTTGGAAACATGCACAGAAGGTTAAAAGGGAACGCACCCCGAAGTGCAGCGGTTAACTGGCTTGCTTGCCCATTAGAGAAATGAAACATGGTTGACAAGTTTTAAAGCAAGACCAGATTTGAAAACTTGCGCTTGGTTCTTTCTTTCCTATGTGGAAGCAAGTGCAGAAAGCAAAGCCTTCTGACGGAATTATGCTCACTGGGCAGAAATCCTAAACGGAATTAAATACCCTCTGGGTTTGTTGCAGAAACACCTGCCAGCTTGAACCGACACCAACGTATTTTCTTTGGTAAACAGCCGTTCCTGCCTCAGATGGAGTGTCGGCTTCAGTTTTAAGGCATCTGGCAAAGTTAATATGCAATCGTGGGGCTTAAAATGAGAAAAATGCTTAGAAAACATTTCCTTGCCTAATGCAGGCCCCACACGGAACATGGGTTTGATGGGCTAGTTTATTAAAGAGGCATTTACTTTCACTAGGAAGTCGGTGTTGACAGTAACGTTATTAGGGATCTAGTGATGTAACCTGCAGTTAAATGAACATTTATACCCACGCTCATATACTGCCAACCCCCAAACGTTCAAAAACCCAGGAGTCAGGTCTCACAAAATGCCCCTGTGAGATTGGCTTGCAAGCCATAAGATGTTTTAAAATCATAATCCCTGAGCTCTCTGAGTCACTCTGGTTGCTTTCAAGGTTTTTGCTTATGAGGGTTAGAACCTTATTTTTAAAAAATCTGAAGGCTGAATTTTTATGATTTTGCGAGCTGGGTCTTTAAAGCAACACAGTCTACATTACAAATTTTGTGATAAGCTTTGGCAACAGTGTATCTTCCCGTTGCCCCAAGTGCCGACTTTCTTTCACTTAGAACTATCCGCTTGTCAAATTTGACGGGAAAATAGCAAACCCAAATGCAAACCCAAAGCATCCCAGCATCAAAGTCTTGCTTCCTGTCACATTTCCAAGTTTAGTGCAAGTCCTCAAAGCGCGCTGGCTAAAAACTTACGTCAGCCCCGATGGGTTTTCATCTTAACTAATCACCACAAGAGTAAATAAAACATGTCACACAACGTCGGCAGAATTGACCTACAGCTACCGAGCTTGTCAAAGAGAAGCAGGATAAACTGCAGGTCCCAGGGCTGCGCCGCAGCAGAGAAGAGAGAGGTGAGTTTAGGAGCCGAGTTCCCAGATTGCTTTCGGCAAGGTCCAGGAGTCCGAACTACCAAGATTTAGTAACGCTACCGAGAGAGCAGGTCAGGCAGGGTTAAGCTGCGGCAGCGAGGCAGAACTACCGGCTACTCACGGGCCTAGATGAGCGCTGTATCGTTGGAAGAGGTGGTCTTGGAGGGCGGAGTCTTTGCTGCTGTATCAAACGGAAACTTAGTCATCAGTACATTAAACAATTCAGCCAGATGAAGACATGACCTCTGATTTGATGGAATTAACAGTCAAAGCAGACAAAAACCATGTGCCTTCCCCCCAATGCATGCTCAGCCCAAGTGGTGCCAGTAGCAACACCTCTAACACCTCTGCAGACAATTAGCAATTTCCTACTCTGCCCCCCCCCCCCGAATTTCACTCTTCCTCTGCAAACACTGCCAACCACCTCAGCATCCCATGCTCCCTCAACCACCTTCTCCCAGGCTGCCCCCCCCCATGGATGGAACTCTTCCCTAAAGCGCCCACACGCCGTTCCCTCCCGACCTTCCAGTCCCTCCTAAAAACAAACCTCCGTCTACCGTTGGGCTTTCCCGAGCTTCTCAGCCCTCTAGCTTCCTCACAGCGGCTTCCCTTCCTGCCATCTAGCCTTCAGATTCCCCTTCTCCCTCCTGTAACCAAGCTCAGCACATGTGCATCAGCATCCTCTCAACCTCCCATCTCCCCTCCCCTGTGCATCCTGGATTGCAAGCCTCTTGGGCAGGGGCCTGATCTCTAATCACGACTGCTCAGCACCAGATACAGCGCGGATACGGGAGCAGCAGAGGAGATCTGAGCTAGAAAGTGGTCTCCGCCAGCCGCCTGGCTAATGCAGAATAAAGCTCTCCAGTCTGGGCCATCAGAAAAGTAGACAGACACAATAAGTAGAACCAAAGGGCATCGTAACTGGCAATTGAGAGGATCTGGATAACATGGTACTGGGATTTAAAAGCGCTGACCCAGCAAAGCCCATGAATAGTAAGTGCAAAGCAAGACTATTCACTAATTTTTTAAAAAAGAGAATTATACTACAGTAAACTAAACTAGACTAGACTAAACTACCAAACTGCTCTAATTAATCTATTAATGCTAGCAAGCACAAGCTGTTCCTGCTATGCCTGAGGTAGTGAAGGAACTGTCCAGCTAGGCTCCTCCCTCTCCTCTTATATGGGGACCTCACGTGGGAGTTTGAGAACAGGGAAGGGTACGAGCATCGGGGCTTCCAGGACTTTCTCTATGGAAGCCCAAGGGGACCGCTTTTAGAAGAGCCACGCTGCTTTCCGATGCCTTAAGAGGGCTCACACATGATCCCATATACGTGAGAATCCATGTCGCTATCTCGAAGAACTAAGTTACAGTAAGTAGCCCCTTTATTTCAAAGCCGCTTCCCATGCGCAGGGGTCCTGTTGGGGGCACTGCCTAGAGCCAGTCACTGGAGAATGGGGACCCCACAAGCTCACTCCAAGGAGCACTATCAGGGAACGCAGAGCACCTCACTCCTCTTCTCCCCTCAAATCACAGAGGGGTGGTTTCTCAGGGGATGGACTTGAGGTTCCTGCCAGCCCTACAACTGATTCTATGATTCTTTCAAGCTGGAATGTTCTACAACACTTGTTCACAATGGGATCACTCTACCCTCTGACTTTTTATAGGGTCCTCACAGCTTTGGAAAAGACTTTCCTTGAAACTGCAAACTCCAGGAAAGTTTGGATGAAAACACAGAGCTCTGTTCCCCCAAAGATGATCAAATTGGCTCTTTACTCTGGCCCTGTGATTCATAGCAGTGTCTGGTGTCCTGTGCAGCAGCTAGGGCCACTCTCGACCAGGAGCAGCGTTCACATGAAATCAGAATCCGGTGCTAACCATTCAACGTTGCCCTGGACAGACCACGGGACCTGCTTGTCGATGCTATAGCCTCAGGAAGACACCGTTAGCAGGAAAGCCAGTGCCAATCTCCCCAAAACAGAGCAAAGCAACCTGTTCCAGGAGACCACTACACACAGCACCGGAGGATTCCCTCTGGCCAGGAGGTTCAAGACGCCGCTTGCCAATGTGTAATGGAACTGGATTCCCGTTTATTACTCATCAGACATGAGATGTTTGTCTGGATCTGCTAATTATCTGCAAACATTGCTGCTTGATGAAGACAGCAGCAAGGAAAGGAGGTTTTAATTCCGTAGCAAGACAGCCAAAACCCGGTAGCCCCGTCAGCATGGAGGACGTACTATTAGCTGCCTCTCTCCCATGGGGAGCTGTTAGCACGTGCTCCACAACGCCTACCCACAAATTAGAGACAGCAAAAGGGCATTGATTCAGGATGTAACACTGCCACAGGGACTGCAGGGAAGAGGGAACCAATGAGCTAATCCTGCATCATTACAAATGTGGATGTTCAACTCTCCTCTCGCTCACTGTTTGGAGGGTCCCTGCTTCCTGCCTCCCTCGGGGATTGCCGTGGCCTCTTTGCTTATAGTTCAGATAGTTTATTCTGGCTTTGACTCTAGCTGCATCCACTCCCTCTTCCTGCTACCGCACCCTTGTATGTTCCCTTTCTCCCCACAGGCCTCACTCCACTCTTCACCCTCCCAGAGAGAAGGTTGGTTTCTGTTTACCCTGCAGATCTGTAAGGATTCCCTCATGATGCCCATTCCACTGAGCTGGCTGGGAAGTACAAAGAGTTGCAAACCAAGCCCGGGAGTGAGACCTGCATGCCAACACTGACTGGTCACAAAGTGAGGGCCAGACTCTACACCCCCACCCCCAGTGGCACTATCTCCATCCCCAACACACAGGACTCAGGCACTGAATGGAATGCTAAGTGCTAACCTAGCAGGGCATTGGAGTTGATCAGTAAGACAGTCTCTTCTCCCCCCCCTCCCCCCTCCCTTGCAGCTCCATGCTTGCATAAAGCCAGAAACCACTGCACCTCCGGCAACACTCGAATCCAGCCCAGGATGGATTCAACCACCTAGCCAACTAAACCCCTGCTCCTCAGGGCCTGGCCCTGCCAAATGCATTAGGTGCCCTGCCATGGACTGTTCGCATAAGCCCCACCAGAGAAATCAGGGGCTTTCCACTGCTCCCCTCTCTCTGGAGCTGAAGTGAGTATTATTAGGTAGTGTTTGACAATGGATTGGGGGCAGCCCAGTGCAGAGTCCCTTGGGGTTCCTCTCGCTGACAAGCTGGAATGCTGGCCTGACTCGGCCCTGCAGTTCTGCGAGTAGCAGCCGGAGCCTCTATGGGCAGGGGAGGCAGTCACGATGCAGGACCTTGGGAGAAGGAATGAGGTGCTGCTCTCTCCCCCTCGACCATTCCCTTAGAACCCTCCCACTTTGCCTCAGGCTAAATCAAGGTTGGATTTGTGACAAACCATTGCACATTTTGTGCCATGAGATAAGCACAAAATCCATGCAAGTGAAAATGAAAAATGACCATCTCCCTTCACGTCTAAACGAAGAACTCAGGCTGAAACTCAAAGACAAAGGGGGGGAGGGATTAGCTTGGTGAGGGCGAAGAAAAAGAAAGGAGTCCGTCATTCCTTCATTAAATGGAAGAGCAGGTTCCTCAGCATAATGCTAAGATGCAAGTACCTTTATGGGCAGGCCCATTGATTCTCATTTGAAATTAAGGGGCTGTTTATGGGCCCCTAGATTATTTAAGTATTTGTGCTAAAAGAAAGGGGGAAATCTTATAGGTGAAGGCCAGGTTCTACATACAAGTAGGAGCACTATAGAAATGATCAAGAGGAGGAGGAGGAGGAGGAGGGTCGGCAAACCACTCCCTGCAGGAGCAGTCTCACTGAAACCAGCCAGAGCTATTCTGGAATGAGTGGCCTAAACATTCTTGCCATTTGGGACAAAGTGAAAATGGGAGTAAAAGCACATCAAAGTCCCCTGCAAAACAGTACAGGGCCCAGAGCAAATTCCCTGCTGTGTAGGAGACCCTGGCAAGCTGCCTCCTTGCTGATCCAAGCACATTTGACTCTACCAAGATGAGTTTCCTGAGCCGGCAGGACACTGCTATGGAAGGTCTGTATCCAGGGCCAACGCAGAGGCAGCAGCGTGAGGCTCACACTATCTGAAACAGGTGGATAAGCCCGGGGCAGTACGGCGATCTGGGACTCTGCTCCTGGGGCAAGAGGGGGGCTTGTGGGGTCGCCAAGAGCAGCTGGTCATGGGGAATGGGTGAGAAGTAGCAGCCGGGNGGGGGGGGGGGGGGGGGGGGGGGGGGGGCAAGGCAGAGCTTTAAATGCTTCAGCAGGGGGAAGGATTTTTCCATTCCGTCGTTGGTCTTAACCCACCTGGACAGAAACGCTGCTCGGCTCCAAGGCCTTTGGTGGTTTGGGGACAGAATCCAGTTGTGAAGGTTCCCCCTTCAGTACAGACTTACAGCTCTTATCACTGGGCCTTTTCTGATCTAGCATGAATTCCTAGCCAGCACTGTACTAGCCCAGCCCCCCGTCTCAGACAGGGGCTGATTTCAATTGCTCTAGAGAAGGACACGATGGGTTGCTAGGGAGGGATTCACTCCCAGTCTACAACGATCGACAGGTCTCATCTCCCGACACCCACCGTTTAAGAACTTACCAAATCCTTTTTTACAACCAGTTATGCTTTTGGCCTTCACCACCTCCTCGGACAGTGAGTTCCACAGGTTAATTGTACGTTGAATGAAATTATTGTGAGAAGGGGGGAAAAAACCCACTCCCTATTTACTCATTCCATACCGCTCACGGTTTTATAAACTTTAATCTACCCTCAGCCGTCTCTTTTCCAAGCTGAAGAGCCCTAACCTATCCAGCCTCTCCTCGTACGGAAGCCGCTCCAGGCCTCTGATCATCCCTGCTGCCCTTCTCTGCACACTTTTCCCGTTTCTACCACGTCTTTTTGAGGCAGGGCGACCAGACCTGCACACAATAGTCGAGATGTGGCAACATCGTGGATTTATATAATGGCATTAGGTCAGTCTCCATTTTATTTTTAGGGCCCTGAGCAATATAGGTCCTGGCGATAGTCAAAAGCCTCCACTGGCTGGATATCTGCACTCAGTAAGCACCCACTGTTGGGGGATCCCGTCATTGCACAATCAGGTCTTTGCTGTGGCCGGATCCTCGGCGTGGAACTCACCCCCCGAGCTGGCCTGTCTCAGCTCCTTCCTCCTCACCGCCAGGAAACACCTGGAGACTTCTCTATTCCCCAGGGGTCTCCTGTCAGTTCTCCTGGATGTAGTTTTTCCCTCCTTCTTATTCCGACATACGTTAGCAGGGCAGAAACTCCCCAAAGCAAGGATACTTCAACCCCTCGCCTGATGCAACTCTCCTCAATGCAGCTTCTTCCTTACAGCACCACAAACTGCAACACACAAAACGTCCGAGTCCCAAGCAGCAGCAAGTGCTCTTTGTGTTTCTCCCTCTGGCCGAGAGACGTACACTGTAGCAGCATGATCCCCTGAGCAGAGGTGTCCAAACTGCAGGTCATGAGTCCAAAACCCAGATGCTGTTTGATATAACGCTTCCTGTCTTTATCCATCTGGGGCCATGGAATTACATTTAAGTCTGAAAATGGCATAATCCCCAAAAAGTTTGGACACCAATGGGAGAAATCAATATTGCAAAGCACAAAAAAACCTGGGAGGGGAACTAGAAAATAAGAGACAGGAAGGTCTACTCGACGATAAATTCCCTCCATTCTGGCAGTGCCTCATTCCCGATACTGGTGTCCGTCTCTGTCATGACAATGGGAAAAGCATATTCATAGGATAAGAAGATTGTATTTACTAGAACAGCCTCCGATTTGTAGTTAATTTGTCAATGCAGCAAAACACATTGTTTCCAAAAGGTCAGAAGGGGAAGCGAAGTTGGAGTATCACCCTAATTACCTGTGCTGTACGGATGAATGGGTACAAGGCAGTGCATGGCTGCCGAAAGAAGCTAACGATGGCACTAGGCGTGTTCTGAAGCGCATTTCCCTCCCTCAGCCTTTTTGCTGAGGGAGGGAATGCTGTCTGAATTAGCATTCCTACTCCTGGCTCTCTACCGCCATGCCTTTCTTACTATGGATATTTTCTTAATCCTGGTGCTCTAAACACTTCTGAAATGCCAAGGCACTAGGCGACTTGGGCGGCTGCAGAGAAGCTCTTGGTATTGCTTTGCTAATTATTACACAAGTGATTTTCAACCATGAGCTCTTTAGGAACGATAGTATCCAAATCTCCAAGACTAATGTGCAGCTATCTAAGAATGATATAAACGGACACATAATAAAATAGCTTGTACTACACCCATGGAATTGTCACTGAGTGGCTATTTAATTTTTCACACTAGGGGAAACTTTTTTAAGCAAAGATCATTTCTATGCCTTAACAGCTGGTGCACAGAAAATTATCTCAAACTCCCTCCAACTGTGAATGTCTGTTGAAATAGAGCGCTTGTTCTTTTAAAAATGGTGTTCAAAACAGAGCCGTTAGCAGTACATTAGAGGTGTTATTGTGCTTCCAGGAACAAGGGCAGAGAGAGAACTTGTGGACCAAAAGAGGAGCTGCAGACACAAAAGCTGCTTCGCAGGCACATTCAAGGAGGAAAGATTCTGCTCGTCAACAAGGAATTGTTAATTTTAGAGGTGCATTTTAACGGATTTTTCTACAGAAAGATCAATCTTCCAAATGCAGCTGAGCCCAGGAAACTTCTATTATGTTCTAAAGAAAGCCAGAAGCAGTGGAAGAAGGTTCATCCCAGTCTCTCTAGAAGGCACCTACCTGTTGATTCTGGAAGAATACACTCTCCCAAAACCGGAGCTCAATAAAAAATGTACCGTGTATTTTAAAAATTCAGCAAGGAATATATGAGAGAGTTTCTTTATCATCAATAGAGTGGTCTACACAGGCTTCTTCACACACATCTAGATAAAGGGTTCGGGAAGCGGGAGGCCGTGTCCAGGGAATGCTTTGTTGCATATATTTTAAGTTTCAAATTCGGGAATCTTTAAAATCATGGAATCAAAGCAGGGCCCTGATAGGCTGGCTCTGTGATAATGCCTTTTAATGCTTGTAGCTGGGAGATCCCCTTCTTCAAGCCACTTTTGGGCAATGTGGGTAGCACACAGCCACTAGACAGACAACAGGTGAGAGAGAGAGAGATGGATGGAATGACACTTCCTCCTCGTTTACCCAACAGACGTACCGTGAACCTATCACAAAGGAGAGAGAGAGAAAGAGAGGCAGAATGAAAGTCTCTCATTAGTTTAATGAGTAGGAGATGGACAAAGTTCACCTGGTTCATTTTTCTAGCTGGTCAGCTAGTTGGTAACAATGAAATGGAACAGCATGAAAGGTTTGTGTGGATTCACAACCTGATGAATTGGAGAAAGAAGAAGGGGTCTCCTGCTGGGAATGGCAGCACAGGTATATCATCCTGGTGCATCCTGGAAACTGCTTTGCCCATCAATGACTCCTGGCCATTGTAACAGCACCACGGCTGTTTAGGGAGCAAAGCGGATGGGATTGTCTGGCTGATCGTAGTTTGAGTCATTTATTGTCCCACCCACAGTGTCCAACGGAACCATCTCTATTACCTACAGAGGCTCTCTCCCCTGGGCGGCGTCTCCTGCAGACACACCCTGCAGATTATTCCCAGGGGGCCGTCTGTACCCTAATTCACCAAACTGGAGGCCGAAGCTTCGGGTGCAGTTTCAACATGCTACCCATTTCTGCTCAGCATGGTGATGAAAGGGGGGTCTGCCCCGGATGAAATGCATTTAGCTGCATTTCGCAAACGCCCTGCTGGAGTGAACTAGCAAGGAGAGGCCTTTGGGTAAGCTGTCTGGAACTGGACAGGCATATTCCTCCATGCTTCAGGCAAGCATTGAAGAGATGTTCCCCAAATAGCCCATGTCGTCATACTGAAGTGTTGCATCTGCAGAAGCACAGGCTGTCTGAAGGCTTGTCAGAACCAAGTGCACGCTGGCAACTAAGCCCAGCGGAGGCTAAGATCACCTCCGATGAACCAAACAGCAGAGAATCCAGCAGGGAGACAGATACGATGGGGCACTATGACCCAGCCATGTGTAATTGGGACAACAAGGTGCTTTAGGGATTGGGTAGTCTGCTGAGAGGGCAAAACCAAAACCTGTCGCCAGCCCCAAATGGCAGCAGCTCTCAACATTGCCGACTTGGAAGAGTCTGGCAATATTTGGGATTTCCTCTCAGCTCCTGACGTTATTACAGGAGTTTAAACTTCCTTCCTTTTTAAAACGTTTGAGGCCTCAGGGTTGAGGGAAGGGAAGGAGGGTGAGCTTGGAAATATGTCAAACCTGTTTCTAAGCAAGGCTCACCCCCCTTTCCAGATAGGACCTGTGCTGAACACTACCCCTCGCTCCTGCTGCACGGAGCAGGAAGATGCTGGGGGTCGCTCACTCTCAGATCCTCCACTCGGCATTGCTCACCTGCAGAGAGGGGGAAGGACCAGGTTAGAGGCCGCACTCGACACGGACTCTCGTTGGGCCCTCCCTTAGACTCTCCAATAGAGGTTTATGCCTAAGTTGAAATGTGTGCACAGTTGGGAGACTGGGAAAGAGATCAATAAAGCAGCAGAGAATTCAGCACGACAAATGTCTTGTACCTACAGTATCTTCTTGGATGAGTTTTCTGGGTGTCCTGAGCTATGAAGAGTTCTTGGTGTCGCTGGGGGAGTTTTCCACCCCCGCAGCTCTTACACAAAACTCCAGATCCTACAGTGTTGTCCAAGTCCTGCCCTCTGCCCTGCTGACCCTGCAACACAGACGCTCTCTCCCCAAGAGAATGACACGACAACAGGCTGAAGATTCGAGCTCCGGGGGCGTAGTCTGTTCTTGATAAGAGCACAATTAAGTTGCACTCGTGGGGAGGGAATGAAGTGCGGGTTTCTTATGTTACAGGCTGTTCCAGCCCTGGGGGAGAGGGAGAGAGCCCCCCGCCCTCCAATCTGGATCACTAGTTTAGAGACGTCTGGACAGTCACTTGCACAGATACAATGAGGGGAGGTTGGAAAGGAGAAGACTGCTCCAAAGTCTCCCCAAGTTCCAACAGCGCCTGCCAAACTCAGACAGGCAGACTTACCCTCCGGGGAATTCCGCCACAGCCCACCCCCCTCTCCAAACCCAAGGGATGGAGAGAGAGGTTTCTTCACGTTCCTGGACCCCTGGAATCTGTTTATCCCCATGTGTGTAACTCTTGCCATCCACTGCCTCAGCAAAGTTTAAAATCACAGCTAATAGGTTAACAACCGGTTTTCTTCTGCTTCAAATGAAGAATATCAGAAAGCTGGGGGAATATTTGGCTTTCCAATTTGTACTGACTGCTCGCTGCTACCTGCAATGTGTGTTTGACAGGACTGACATTTTGTACTGCTGCAAGACGGGGAAACGTGTGACATTTTTATTCATGGTGGCGTACGCCCTTGTAATGATCAGCCCTGGTCGATGTGCTTACTGCAGCAGCCCCTGAGCCCTGCGAGAACAAACAGGAACCCAAGGTGCCGGCAGTTCGACTGCCTTATTAGACACCACCAGGATCCTAACGAAGACCAACTGCTGGAAAATCTCACTGTCAAATCCTCAAGGACATTGTCAGCAGAGAGCTAACTGCATATATTTTTCATTTAAAACACTGCAAATCCACCAGGCCTGTATTAAACATAAAGAAAAGAGCCAGGCCGATTTTATCTTTTTGCACTGGTCATTTTGTCAGTTTGTCACAGGGCTATCAGCGGCCCTGATGCCAGCATTCGAATCAAGGAAATGCATACAGCCCAGTTGGTTTGAAATAAATACTGGGGGAGGGGGTATGACAGGCCACCTCTCTCGGGCAGCCAGATACTGGGAAAGAAGCAGTCCCCTGGTTTCAATCATGCTAAAAATGGCAGTGACACCCTGCCTGGCAGGGTGCCAGCACTTGTCGGGGAAGTCTGTCTGATTAGGGAAGTATCTACACACGTGTGTGCGCTTCTGAATGTGCAGAATAGTGCTGGCTAACAGGCCTTCATCAGACCCAGAGCCAAATACAAACGGGCGCAGGGCTTAGCCGCTAGAAACACCATACAGAAGGTTTTAAATCCTCCCCCCTTTTAGCTTTCAAGTTTAAACCACAGTGGCCCAGAGGACACTTCTGGCTTTGGCCTAATTACCATGTGTCCCCACCTGATCAGCTAGACATTATTATACAGCATCAGCATGCAACAGCCATTAACTAGAGACATGCGTCTGCCCCAAGGAGCTTACAATTTAGGAGGAGGAAGGGAGGGGAGACAAGGGGGAGAGGAACATAGGGAGAGACCGGGAGACATGCATGAAGTGGAGAGATCGCAGGCACCTGTACTTCGCTTGCTTACAGGGGAGAAGGTGACCCTAAATGACAGGACTGTAGACAAAGCATCGGGAGGGGGGCGGGGGGGGATGAGCAGCTGTGGAAAGCCTGATGGGAGAGGTGGGTTTGCAGGAGGGATTGGAAGGTTGAGAGGGAAGGATCCCAGAGACCTCTGTAAGCAACTCATCCCTAAAAGCTTCTTAGGTCAGTCTAGCCAGCATGGCTAGGCCTGTTCTGTTCCATATGCCGGCAGCGATGCACCAAGTTATTTACGGATTCCCTAGTGTAAGCGGCCCTAACAAGGCAAGTGCACGGAAACGGAGCAGTCGCCGTGGCTGGTGGCAAAGGCCGACAGGAGTGTTTTCTCCACGTACTACAAGCCAAGAGGCACAGCCTCCGACTTGCACGTAGCCAGTGCAGCATGGTTCGATGATACAGCCCTGCAACTCGGATTTTGATCAAGATTTTCAACATGCTAAAGCAGCTGCCAAACTCTATAACCCCTCTTCCACCCCCTGAATGTTTTGTGCTTATGGCTGTGTGGACAAACACCTCTGTCCAGACATAAGAACAAAAGAGCAGCCAGACTGGGTCAGACCCATGGTCCGTCGAGCCCAGCATCCTGTCTCTGACATTGGTCAGCTACAGTGGCCCAAGAGAAGTACAAGTCCAGGTCATGGAGGTGTGACCCATCTCCTGCTGACCACTCCCAACTACCGGCAGCCGGGGGTTTTACCTCCCAACCAGTAAGTGTTTATGGCTCTCTCCTCTAAGAATTTATCTAGTTTCTGTTTGAAGCTAATTATGGTGCCGGCTCTGGCAACGAGTTCCACAACTGTATTTCCGCTGTGTGGAAATGTCCTTTCTTTGGTTTGTTTTAAATCTGCTGCCATTTAACTTTAGGGAGTCTCCCCTTGTTCTCTTACTGTGGGAAAGTCAAACACCAGTTCCCTATTGACTTTTTCCGCACCACTCATGGTTTTATAAACTCTCTCCCAGTGGAGATTAATCTCTCTCCGGATCTCCCCTCTTTCCATAGACAATGTAACCCCTGGCTGTTTCGCCAGGCATTTCATGAGCGGGACAGGTAGGCGGTGGGGTTTTTTCTTTTCTTTTTCTCTTGGGATAAGGGGTTTTGATCTTTTTCTTGGGCCTCTTTTGTCTTTATGGTTTTAAGGAATATTTGATAGTATATTGTATATTATATTTTGTATTTTATATGTTGTACACCATCTTGAGCTGCCAGTGGGCAGAAGGGGACAGAATACAAATACCGTAAATAAATAAAATCTATCCTATCCTCCCCCTTTAATCAACTCTTCTCCAAGCTAAATAGCCCTGACCTGTTGAATCTCTCCTCATACAGAATTCAATCCATCCCTTCTATCATCCTTGTTGCCCGTCTCTGAACTTTCTACAGTTCTATAATATCTTTCCCGAGACGGGGTGACCAGAACTGCACACAAGGTCAGGTCATACCAAAGATTTATACAGCGGCATTCTGATATTTTCCCTTTTATTTTCTATGCCTTTTGTAATAATGCCTAGTATTCGGTTTGCCTTTTTGACTGCTGCCGCCCACGGAGTCAATGTTACATATTAATGATAGTTCTTTCAGTATCCTTGGATGAATACAATCGGGCCCAGATGACTTGCTACAGGCATATTCCAAAGGCAGGATTAGGGTACTACCGATATATCAATCCCTTCAGCTCCCCACTTCCGTCTGGAAAGGCCCCCCCCCAAAAAAAAACTTTCCAGATGGGTGGGAAAAGAGCTTAAGGGAAGCAGTGGAAGAAGTTTCATGAGACTCTGAATCAGGGTCGTGATGCCTGCAAGATCTTGACGCAGCTTCTCAATTTTCATGAGAATAAAATCCATTCTCGTTTCAGCCCTAGTTATCTAAACACAGAAAATCACACAACACACACGAAGAAAACTAGTTAAAATCCCCTATCCCAAACCCTATCCCCACCTATCAAATGCCCGACCAAATAAAAAAAAGTCTTAAATCTTCTCTGGAAGAGGAGCAGACTCGGGCTCGGATGAACCTCTGCGAGGAGGGAGTTCCATCGCTGCGGGGCAGCTAGTGAGACCATCTCTCTGTGTGCCCTTGAGGAACCGACGGGACTTGCAAGGGGGCGCTCCCAGCTGAACTCAGGGGCCAAGGCAGGACAGAAGAGAAAAGTCTTTCGGATAAGTAGGGCTCAGGCCATTGAGGGCTCTCTAGGTCAAAAGCAGCCCTTCAACTGTGTCTGGAGAGTTTGTGGCAGCCAGCGCAGATGCTGGAACACGGGAGTAACGTGCTCTCGGCGACCCATCTCCGACAGCAGGCGGGACGCTGCGTCTTCCACCAGCTGCAGCTTCCAAACGGTCATCCAGGGCAGGGCGAGGAAGCACGCCCCGCAGCCACAATGGTTTGTAATACTCATTAGCAAAGCGAGTGCAGAAGGGGACGTGTCATGGAGGTGGCATGCGTCTTCGGAGAGAGAGCCAGATCTCCCCTGTCCAACACCTAAACACATGGCAAGACGTCGCATCATTCCCATCCTACCCTCCCTCATGTGAGCTACTTGGTTCTCTGGGGGAATGGCTTGGCGTGCCATCTCCTGTGCAAGAACAGGGTTAGCTGAAAACCCCCCCCCCCCAGCGGTTACGTTCCACAGGAGACACTGGGCCCACGCTTTGAGTTTCTCCTTCCCTGGAGGGGGTGTCTGTCTTGCGATTACCTGCATGTCGAGGGGTGGGAGGTGGAGTCTGGAGGCAGGCAAGGGAGAAGAGCCCGGCGGAAGCCAGGACCCCGCTAACATGAAGCCCACGAGTGCCAGACCAAGGGAGGAGACAACCTCATGCTTGTGAGGAAGGAGAAGGGGCCGCGTTCGAGCCCTGGGGCGCTATTGTATGCAGACTGGAAGGTGAACTCCTTTTCCCCTTTCGTTTCTACCTCGCTGGGTGCGATGGGATTCCATCCAAGACGAAGAGGGAATCAGCTATTGTTCCAAGGCACTTGGGTGTGAAGGAAGTCACATGGTAAAGCTGTCTTCTCCTCCTCCTGCCTTGATCTGCTCTACGCTGGGAATAATCCCCCCCTCCCCCACGGCTTGCCCCTGGCCTCTCTCAGCCAACGTTTGCATTTCTGAAATGTAGTGGGCTCCCTCTTTTTTTCCTAGTACCCCTGACCTCCTAATGCTGTTTAATCTTCTTGAATCAGCAGTCTGCCTAGCCCTGGCAGCATCATACACTCACTCTGCCCCTCGGAAGGCCAGGCCGTAAAGGAGGGAGGGGGGGGGAGAGGGGCACACATGCCTGCACAGCGCCTTCGACCTAACGATCAGAACAGCAAACGAGTTGGAAATTTCCATGCCTGCTCCCTGCACCCATTTAATTGCCAATAGGAATCCGGAACGCTCTTCCACACAGAGCGAGTGGGAAGCCCATTTAATTTTACGTATGGGCTGTTTTAGCAATGCGAATACGCTTTCAAGGTGCTCCGCTATCCCTAAAGTTCAGTTCAAATTGGTTTCCCAGAATGTAAGTTTCAATGAACTTGTAACACATTTGGAATAGGATTGGATCTTTTAAAGTAAACCGGCACTTGGGAGAATTCCTGCGCAATATTTCCCTCTCTTTATATTTTGTTAGATTTCTGTCTTTGGAACAGGGATAATTTCATTTTCCAAAGGGTGGGAAGCACATTCAGATGGGTGGCAAGCGTGCCCAACAGGCTAGGAACAACTGGACTTACCACTGCTAACTCCCTTCTGGTAGAACGGTGCATGAGAAGTGCCTCGGCTCAGCACCTCCTCAAGACACAATGGTTTTGCTGGATGATCCCCATGTCTCTCTGAGTTTGGACTCTACCTGCTGTGTTGGGGCGGAGGCTCATCGGGGCTGGAGCTGCTTCTGTCTGGCATGCTATAGCAATACATCGCGCCTATTCATCAAATGGATCCTTAGGACAATGCGAGATTAGCAGATCCGTTAACCGGGGCTGAGGACAGAGGTGGCATGTGCTGATAGTGTTCCCCTGGTAGCAGCCTACCCCGGTGACAAATCCCGGACTGCAATATACGCACGGCATGCCCCATGCAACCGCTGGCTTCTGCCCAATCCCAGAGGAACTCCTCCTTACTGCGCTGTTGGGGAGACCCCCTCAGCCCGTACAGAGCAGCTATTACAGCAACAGAACTGCCAGCCGCCCCAGCTATGGGCAAGATGGCATCCACTCTCTGTCCTTGGCCTGGTGGCTCTTACAGGTTTAACCTCAGCACAGTCTTGGCCCATTACATTTGTTTTTGCTTTGCAGGCAAGATGCGACACAGCAGCCTGGCTTTCTGGAGAACAATCCCAGGGTTGAAGAAACCAAAGCTTTTCTGTCTGCATCACCTGCACAACCAGTTCTTCACTCCAGGAAGAGTCTTTCCCTGCCGGCTGGGCTCGCAGTGCCGCTTAGTTACCTCTGACCTGCCCAGACTGGTTTCCGACAGCGTCATTAGTGTCCATGTGGACAAACAGCATGGGGAAGCTGGCAGCTGGCTCAATGAGCCTTGGCAACCTTTCCTTCGCATCCAGCAGCCAGTGCCCCTCCCCGGATGCTGGATGAGTGTCTTCCGTCCTGCTCAGGATGTCGTCAACGATCACCATCCTCCTCTCCTTGGCGCGGTGGTCACGGGACCTCCCATCCATTAGGTGACGCAGCTCCTCAGACACACTCTGACGGAGCCTCGCCGAGCACCTGGAAGCATTCACTTAAATCTATTTGTGGTAACTGTCTGCTTGTCTTCTTTCCTCTGAGAGGTCACAAAATGCCATTTCCCTTTCTCGTGTTTGATACTATATCCTCCTCTTTCTTAGCCGATTCCTGTCCTTGTGTCTAACAGCAAACCCTGTCTGTCTAGTAAGCTTTCATTCTTTGTTGGTACTTGGTGTTGATACCTGCACCTCCAGACTCTGGAGTTTCTCATCCCATATGGCTAGTAGCTTGCACATTACACCACAAACTTTCCTCCACCTTCCAGAAGAATGACACTGGGTAATTTCAGACATGACGGGCCTTTTGGCCCACCACGTTGAACCCTGGACTGGGATCCATCTGATCGCGAAGGGGAATCGGGGAGGGGCTGTGCGGCGCGACCGCTTAGTGCCCCCCCCCACACACATACCGCACTCCTCCGGCCACCCGCCCTTGGGGAGATGGGCGGGTGCAGCGGCAAATCAGGCCGCTGCGCCCAATCCCGTACCGCGGTCGGAACGGGGCGAGGTAACAGACATTACCTTCGCCCCATTCCTGATCGTGGTTCAGCTAACCACGATTCTGGAGGCGAGGCCGGCCTCACCTCCAGAATCGGGGTTCAAAGCTAACCACACCAGGAATTCACCATGGTGAACATCTGGCGGGGCTCAAACAGATGTTCGCGCAATCACAGCCACCACCCTGAATCCACCGTGATTCAGGGTGGTTGACTGTGATCCCATGACGTCTGCAATTACCCAAAGATAGCCCATACTCCACAGGTTACGATCAGTGTTCTGGCCATACTTATCTACTTGCACTGCAGCATTCCTATGGAAAGCAGTGACTGATCACACAGGAGAAACAGTAAGTGACAAGTCTCGCCTGGCTCTCTCTGTAGGTGAACTCTCTTTCTGGTTGTTGCCCAGCCTGATGACGTAGACTCCAGGGGGCTGAAGAAAGTTCAGAACCATTAGCAATTTTTGTTTGAGAACTCTCAGAAGACAAGAAAGGTCAAGAAGAGCTAAACCTAGGTCTATCTTTCAAGGGGGAGAGGAGAAGGACCTGGGGATCCGAGTAGTAATTTTACCACCATACTCATCAATGGTCGACTTCTGCTGAAGCATGTGGAGAAACTCAAGAGGCTTCCAAGGAGGAGAACAAGAATGACAAAGGGTTAGGAACACACGAGGGAAAGGGGTGGGCACATGGCAATGTTTAGCCTACAGTCAAGATGACAAGAAGGGGGACAGGATTCAAATGTTGGGATATTTAAAAGGCTGCCATAAACAATATGGAGAACAACTGCTCTATGTTGCCACCGAGGGAACGGCAAAAGGAAATTAATTTCAGCTGCGGAAAAGCAGATTAGGAAGACTGTAATCTCCTTGCTGTGGGGACCCGACTCTAACTACCGATTGTACAACACCAGGCCCATCTATATAAACAATGTGCACACTGTAAGAATGGTTAGGGCAATGGGACAAGTTGCAAAAGGAGGTTTTGTAATCTTCTTCATTGCAGATTTTTAAGAGGTAGCTGGATAAATATTTGTGGGGATATCCTAGATCTAGATAAACCTGTCTTCATGCAGGGGGCTGAACTTAATGAGTCTCAAGGTCTCCTCCAGCCTGCCATGATGCTGCGGTTCTACAGATGATTCACCAGGTAAAATAGCAGTGGTCTTCCAAATACGACTTCATTTACCAGGCCCTGGACTTCTTCAGCTAGAGCATGGGACCATGTGAGTTCCCTCGCATCTATCTATAAATGTATCAAAATGCTTGTAGACCAAGGGGCCGACCCCATGCCCCACGTGCGCAGGTGTGCGTTCAAATTGTGCCACGCACAAACCACGCGGCTCTCACTTGGGATTGCGGCCCATGAAGGAATAGTTCCACTGGGCCGACACTGGCGTTACGTAACTTTCAGCGTCGGCTAGAGCAGCAATCCTTTGAGTTCAGCCCAAGAAATAAACCAAGTGCATCGCTGCTGCTACTTCTTAATCTGGCTTGAATTTCTACTGCGACTCAATTTTTCTTGTATGGAGCATAAAGACAATTTAAAAACTGATGTGTTTTAAAGTTTGGGGGCTGGGGTGGGGTTTTAAAAGCTTCTCCTAGAAATAACCATGCAAATCAATCAAAATTGAAACCCAGACTTGAATTTATCTGTGGATCAATCAATGTGAAAACTGCAAACTGGCCAAGTCCTAGGGGAAGTGGGGGGAATCGGCACCGGGCTCTCTGCAGCACCAATAATAGATGACAGGAGTAGAAACCTCAACCAACACCGTGCAACTCAAGCAGCACTCGTGTAAATCTGGCATCTGAAAAATGCTATGACAATGTTCGATCATGTAGCCCCCTCCCCGCATTCTCTGTATTGAACACGAGGTGAGATCTGTCAACAGCCCAGAGACACACAGCATTACCGCTGGCACGAGAGCAGAACACTGTACTGAAGTTTGGTCAGATCTCAGCTCCCCTTCCTGTCCTGGCTGCCCCCGTGCAGCAGCTCAGCAGCCTGGTGCTGTCTGTGTCCCAGAAAAGAGGTCAGAGTGGAGAGGGATTGGACAACGATCATTCATTTATTGCAAACCTAGAATTGCAGTGTACGTTACAAGACACCCCTCAATGAGACTAGTTTGTGTTGCGTTTATACCCAAATGTGTACAAAGTGGAAACTCCGAGGAAGAGGGAGGAACCTGTGACTACTCCCTACATAAAGAAAAGCAGCAATGGGGAAAAAATCCTGCCCCAAATGCCATTCGGTATCCCTCCCCACATCAGCCCTGCACCAACGCCCATGTCCGGTGCAGTGCGAGCATGGTAGAGCCCACAATCTGGGAGCCCCCGCACGTTTAGACTGCTGCCAGCACGCAGGCTCCGCTTCACGCCAGCATTCAAACCTGTGGGGTGGGTTTGCTTGCTCCAAAGTTTAAAGGTGAAGGCTTTCTTCCAGAGAAGAAAGGAAATACACCCCTCCCCAAAATCTGCTGCAGCTGGACATTTTCATCCAATGGACACAGCACCGGCTAGAGAAGGGAGCTGGGAATTCAGTTGCTGGGCTTGGACCTGTCAGGCAGTTTAGAAAACATCCCCCTTGCCTTCTCCCCATCTAACACCTTACTGCCTTTGCTGTCACTGCCCAGCTCCTTGTGGGGTAGCAGTCTAGATTACTGGTGCATGAGACTGGGGTCCAACAGCAAAGCCATATGGGGTTCCCCCACCACCATTTAGTTGCTGTGTTTTGTAATGGCCTCAATTGGGTTAACCACCCCCCTTTATAAAGACTGACTGCGGCGTTCCAGCACAGGGCAATTCTTGGAGAGCTCCTTGCAATTTCTGGCTACTTACCTGTAGAGAAGCCAGCCTTTTAACCACATTATTGACACAAGTTAAATGTCTACTTTCACTTGGATTTACTCCCATGAAGGTGATATCTGAGAAATAACTGCAGAATGGAATGAGATGCGGAACTTTAAAAATGCCTGTGCCGCAAATGTAAAATTAAAACGTTAGGTGGTAACTGAAAAATTCCAAAGTAATGGTGCATTTAATGGTGAGTTCCTTAAACCATTTAACAAATCCACCTCCAACCCCTCCACTGTCCTTTGGTAATTTAACAACTGCTCCTCTGGACACACAAAGCTGCGTGTAGAAATGCTGGCATCTACAACCGGGTGAGATAGGATGAGTTAAAATTAAACGCTGCTGTTGGCTTCCTAGCCCATCCCCCATTAGCTAATCTGTCATGTAATGAAGAGACGCACCCAGCCTCGGACAGCTCGCTGCCGGCTCACTTACAGCGAGCTGATTAAGAATGTTCAACCAACAGCAACTGCAGACCTTTCCAGCGAAAACAAATAGAGTGTATGCAAATGGGTTTGTCACTTTGACAGCATGTCTCAATTAAGGCCCGACGGTGCTGTTGGGAGGCTCTCGACGCGCTGCAGTGGGACGGGCAAGCCAACTGCATTACTGAGACGCAGGCCTTGACCCTAATCCACACGCATGCATTTTAAACCATTCTCCACTAGCACAACGCTGGGCGAGACGGAAAGGAAATGGCAAGAAGAAAAAAGCCTCTTTCATCCGCTCCTGTTTACAGACCCGGGAATGCACAAACGCTCCCATTTCAACCGACTTTTCTTGGCTTTTTAATTGTTTCCCCCTTCTGCAGATTCTGCACTAGCCAGAGCCCATCGACCATTCAAAGACACTGGTTTTACATTTTTTATTTGCTTTTTTTAGTTCCTTAAAGAGAATTTTTTTTTTTTTTTACATTTTCCCCACCAGATCCTTCCTACTTCCCAGAAAGTGCTGTTTGATTTTTCCTTGGATGTGCAGTTATCACTGACCCAAAGACAAAGGCTCGAAGAAGAGAGAGCCCCACAGCTGCCAAGTTTGATCATTTTTTTTTGAAACTGACATTCGTAACGTAATGACAGTAATAAGCATTTAGCAAGCAAGCCTCTCACCCCCGTCGCTGCCTCACTAAAGCTGATATAGGTTTCTTTTGACACGGAGAAAGTGCTCATTAAAATTTTTGAAAGTAATCATTAAACATACACACGACTTTGGGTGAGTTTTTTCTGTCTGATTATCTGCTTTATCAATACGCCACTGAACAGATTTTCCACATTCCATGCAAAATCCGATAGGGGAAAAATCCCAAACGCAAAATTGAAGGATTTGTCTGGATTTCTGGTTGTTTTTAATGAAAGGCAATGTTTTCCTGTTGGATCTAAGAGTTGTGCATCTTCCCATAAAATTTTATTAACATGAACCCCTCAGTAAATGGAGATTAAACTACTGCCACAAAAATAGAATCAGAAGCAATTCCATTTTTAAAAAACACAAGCCAGCAGGCTGTATTTAGCAAAGGAAGCTAAGTCTTAAAAACATGGAATCAAATTCTAAAATGATAAAGGAAGAAGAGATCTAAAGGAAAACAGGCAATCAGAAGCTGCTTGGATAAAAGGTCACATTTTACACATACGTAGACAGGAGTTAATTTAGTTACAGTAACACATGCAATCTATCTTATCATCATCATCATCATCGCTGGCTTAAAACTTTAACTTTCATTTAAGTAACACTTTTCCAATTTGTCCTTAAATCAGCTGTTCACTGCTGTCCTCTAATGACTCTCTCAGATTAAAGGGTGAAAAGATCAAGATAATCAGGGTACAGTAGATAAGCTAACGATAAAAGAAGCCTTTGCCCCATATAAAAATGTTAACCTGAGCCTGGTTAGCAAGTGGATAGTGGGTGAAACGTGGATTTTAATGATTTTTTGGTGATTAGCTGCTACAAAGCTGGCTATTTTTGTAAACATATTGCCAGAAACATATGAAAGACAGCTAACACGCAGAGCACTCGTGTCAATACTGAAATATGGAGCGTGCTATTAATTGATTTTCTAACCATAGTTCATTGCTTTTTAAAGTGTGAATAATATGTTCCATGTTGACACTAATAACCTGGCTGGGTTAGGTAACAGGAGACACCATAAATAATGTCCCCTGTAATTCTTAGGGTGGTGCTGCTTGATTCACATTAAGAGAAAAGGCAGGATAGTTTGTTACCCTGCCATAATAAATGGTACCAACTAATGCAAACTCATCTAAAAGGAAAACTTGCCTCAGAAAAAAAACCTCACTGAAAACACAAGTAGTGATAAGAGCCTTCTGGTTTTCTAGGCACAATGGAAAAACAACGCAAACACCCCAAGCCGCAAGAATAAGAAGTTAAAGGGATTGTTAAACCACCCTTCAGCAAAATCCTTTTGCCCGTCTTAGACCAACGAAGTCTACCACCACCTACCTGCCCAAAGTGCACTGTGATTGGTCGTCTCTCTTCTCTGAGCTTGGGCTCTTTCTTCTCAGCCAACGGGGAAGGAGCTGTCCTCGGGAGGGAGTCTTCTGGGGCCGCCGAACAGCCATTCTCAGCAATGTCCTGCATGGTCAGAAACATTCTTGATTAAGGGGAAGGGGAAGAAAGGAGGTACTAGAGAATAAAGCTGACTCAGCAATTTGATGTTTGGAACAAAAAAACAAAGCATAGGAAAAGAAAACAAATTAGCATAAAACATTTGCCGTACTTGTTGACATAAGCTTGTGTGTAGAAATCCCAGAAAACACAGTGTTACATGCATGGATATTAAGTACACTAAACAAACCTGGTTTGACTTAACTAGACCAAAGCCCAGAAATTCAAAGGCCGGGTGCCACGGATCTAACTTTGGCACTAGTAAAATACAAGGCAGAACTGGGACAGATGGAAGGGCTGAACTCAAGACATGCATGAGCTTTCTTGCCTTATGTGGATTGAAATTCGATCCCCCAACCAGTCTGGTTTTTTAAAAAAGGGTTAGTGCATGAGGACATTTCTCTATGTAAATCCAACCCATGTTTACCAGCATCAATGTAGAAAATTGACTGCTTATTTAAGATGAGAGCCTGGCCTGCAAGGAGAAGGTCTGGAGAAGCAGCAAGTCACTCTTTGTTGTTCAGCATCAACCTCCTTTTGACCTAGTTCTAGGCTTCAGAAGTCAAGTGAACCAGCAGCCCAAGTTACGAGGTTAGGAGTGCGTGTGTGCAGCATATCTGACACGCCAATGCAGAACATCAAGATGGGATTGGGAAAGACAGACATGCAGCCATCTTATAAAGGATCAGAGGTGGTCAAAAGAGTTGGACAATCTGTTGAGAAACAAAGTCTACTACACAGTGAGCACAGACCTTAAATCTCTTTGCAACAATGTCAAGGAAATAATGCTTGGTAAATATAGAGAGAGACCTGCACGCACTGTAGCTTTGCAAGACTGACCTGAGGTTGGCTACTGACATCGACATTGCTTTGATTGAGTGACCTTTGACATGCCCCCTCAAGTTTCAGTCTTGCTCAAGTACAATAATGAGACATGTAAGCTGATAGCCAATTAGAAATGGTTCTTTTGGACACAGACTAACCTAATGTGTGTAGGTCAAATGAAACAAAAAGCTGGATGGACTTTCTAAGGGGCTTTGTCTGCTCCCACACAGAAACAGAGACCTTTTTAGATCCAGCTGGTGGAGCAATGTTTCACCAAGATGGACCTAAGGGTGGTGGGGAAATTAACAACTTGTTAAAGTGAAACCCTAGTAAGAAACTTTGTAGCAGTACACAATGCCACCTGGCCTTTGTAAAATGTAACAAAGTACATTGGAAACAAGGGCAAGAACCATGGGAAATACTAATTTATGTGAGAGCACGCGTTATTCATCTGACAGGAGTGAGCAAGCTGGTTCAACGCTGGAGCCCTGAGGCACATTGAGGCAGATTTTGTTACTTAGAAATGACTGAGATGAATGTGAAGACATATGAACAAAACACAACCCAAGTAGAAACAGAAAAAGGAGTGGAAGAGGCTTTGTTTGTCCAATGAGTGAATTAAGTCAAGATCTGGGACACCTTTTCCAAATCCATGCAATGTTTTAATGAGACTGACTACTTCCTCCAGCTGGTTGCACTGAACGTATGTCAAGTGTGTTCCCTTAAGTCATTAACTCTATCACTGACTTCCATTCGACTTCTTCTTCCAACTGACTTCCATCATGCCTTTAGTTTTAGCTTTCAAAAATCGGATAAATCTTTGTTTATGCCTGTGTCTAGTGGCTCCACTGCAGATTCCAGTACAAAGGAATTCACTTTCTTTTGACATTGGGATCAACTGGGGTGCAGTGTCATCAATATGCTAATGACACCCAACTCTACCTCTCGTTTTCATCTGACCCACACCCGGCACTCTTGGTGCTTACCCGATGTCTGGCGGCTTTTGGGGACTGGATGAGGGCTTGCCGACTGAAGCTGAATCCCGACAAGACGGAGGTGATGCTAGTGGGGAGGGCAGTGGATGGGTCTTAAAATCTGATTTGTCTTAAAATGTGTAGATTTATTTTAAAATGTTTTATTGTTGAATTTTTGTGTGTGTTGTTTGCCGCCCTGAGCTGCCTTTGGGCAGGAGAGGCAGGATATAAGTTTTAAACAAACAAATAAATAAATAAATAAATGTGGTGGTTCCCATGGGGTCCGCCCTCTGCTGATATCCCAGGTCCATAGTCTGGGTGTGCTCCTCGATCCACATCTCCACCTGGATTTCCAGGTGGGGGCTGTGGTGAGGAGTGCGTTTCGCCAATTACATCTGGTGCGACGGCTTCGACCATATGTTTCAGATAGTGACCTGGCCACCATCATCCATGCTTTCGTTACCTTGATTGGACTAATGCAACGCACTCTACGTGGGGCTACCTATGGTGACTGTCTGGAGACTGCAGCTAGTGCAGAATGCTGCGGTCCGTCTCCTCACGGGGACGGGTTGCCATGAGCACATTACACAGGTGCTCCGGCCTCTGCACTGGCTGCCTAGAGTCTTCCGGGCCCTATTCAAGGTGTTGGTGATGACCTATAAAGCCCTATACGGCCTTGGCCCAACTTACCTGTGGGACCGCCTCACTCTCCGCGCTCTGGAGCGGCTGCTGCAGTCCGCTGGGGGCGCCCCTCTTGAGGTCCCCCATGTGGCCCAGGGGGCCACTATGGAGAAGGTGTTCTCGGTGGCTGCACCTAGGTTGTGGAAGTCCCTCCCGGTTAAAGTGGAGGCCCGGGTGGCCCCGGATCTCCCCTCCTTCCTTCGTATCTGTAAAACCTGGCTGTTCCGCCTGGCTTTTGGTGAGGGAGACGAGGTGGAGTGTGGGATGAAGGGAGGGGGTGGTTTTGGGCCTTCCTTTTTATTGTATTTTATGGTTTTATTGATTTTATATGTTTTAACATTGTAAGCTGCCCCAGGCTGCTTGGAGCAGGAGGGGCATTAAATAAATAAGTAAACAAACTGCAAGAAACTACTAAGTGACTTGAGACCCCAAGTAGGGTTTAAAGGGCCCAACATGCAGACGGGCCACCGATGAGGGACCCATTCTGCTGTAGTGACCAAAACCACATTGGTCCTAAGTAATCACGGCAACTTGATTCTCCAAATACAAAAAAGGTGCGTCTGCCTATCTGGAGAGAATGACTGACCCCAAACTGGTGTGACCAGCAAATAATAAAACCACACTCATTTTGCTGTGTGCGCCAAAGCCTCAATCTGCTAGTCACCTTCCGACATGGGTATGCAGCAACCCACGAGCCGGTGCGATAATCCGCCCTCCAGGAAGGGGAGACAAAGAAAGGACCACGCACATGGGGATGCTTACGTTTCTCACGCACAAGGTAGCTCAGCGAGCGGTATTTGTGCAAAGCTGAATTTCTTCTGATTTAAGAGAACTTCCTCTGCCTGGGAACCAGCAGAGAACTTCAAAATAATGCAAGACTTAAAGCATGAAATTATGTGACAGGACTTTGTGTCAGTTTCTAGGTGAAGGCTGAAACCTAATTGGCCTTTTGTTTCCATGCAGGACTTGGATAGAAATCTGATGGACCAAAGGCACGAATCCTTGACAGAAGCTTCCTGAAGGCCAAAAATATTTTCACCATCAACTGTGCCCAGGACCCAAAACAAGAAACCAGTCAGAGTGAAAACAATAAAATCCCATGTGAGTGAATAATATTTTAAAAACTCCATTTAAAATGATATATAAAACTTATATTTAAAATCTTCTCTTGACTGGAATAAAGAAGTGTTCGATTAATTTGATGGGGAAAACATACCTGACAACTTACCCATTACACTTAATGATTTCTAGCAACGCTCCTCTCCTCACTATTCAGCCTTGATGAAAAAGTCTTGGGTAAACTAAGTTGGGAATTTGCTACCCGATACCAGGTGCCCAAGTGTGAATCAATAGTCATTTACTATTATTATTTTCAGAGACAGGGGAAATGTCGGGCTAAAAAACATTTGCAGATGGGGAACATAGAGCCCATAAAATGGAGAATGCGATTCTACTGGTTAAATATACGTTTATGATTTTTTAAAATATTTACTGGACAAACCAGAAAAGATGTGACAAACCTGTAGTAGGATATAGGGGCTGATCCAAAGTCTCACGCACCATGAGTACAACACATTGAACGCACCCAGGCACATGCACTGTGTGGAATGCACACATTGAGCACATGTCACGCACACACCCCTTGGACTGGCTGCATTGTTCTTTGTTTTATGAGCCCCTGAAAGTGGCATTTGTGGCAGTGCAGATGTCAGACCTTTAACCAGATTGGCACACTGAGATCTAGGGAAATAAGCCTGTGATTCTCTTATGGCTAGCCATGAATTTAAAACCGTGGGATTGTCTTAGCTAGGGCGAGAGGCTTTAAATAAGTTCCTTTTGCTGCGCTGAAGGCTGAGGATGGAACCATTTCGATTCCGCTCTCTCCCGCCCTCGCTCGATGCAGTTAGGCTTCAAAGGAAGCTGCGTAACAGAATGACTCAACCACCTTGCTCCATTTGTGGAATGAAAAAAAAGCTGCCTTTACTTTTAAAAATATGTGCAGCGGGTCTAAAATAAAGCCACCACACTGTATCTGTTAACAATTATTTGCCATCAGTCCTAAGGATGCTCTGAAAACTATTTCTGATGCTTTGAAATATTGCACCACAAATGAACAAGGGATGGGAATAGAGCCCCATTCAATCTCCACGTTCATATTAAAGAAGGACCTCGCAGACAGCAGGCTGACCTCTCAATAGGTCAATCCCACATTTCCCATTTGCAATTCAAACCCGAGGCTGGAGCAGACCAAGGGCAAAATGGGCTCTTGATTATATTTAAGAGGTCATCATTGCTATGCACAGTTGTAGGAAGCCGATCTCTAGTTTTACTGCATTTTAAAAATTCCACCATTGTGCGGAAGCTGCCCCTATTTGGCAGAGAAAATGGAAAAAAGGAACATTTGGATTTGACTCTTCCTTGCCAGCAGTCTGGACACTTTTCATATTAATAGTGGAAACTAGGCAATGGGCAGCAAGGAGAGACTACATGAGAACAGAAGGGTCTGAAATGAGTTCGTGAAAGATCACCCCCCAAGCCCTGGAAATCTTACACATTAACAGATACGTGTAGAATAGACTACGCGATCCACAAGCCACTTACTCCGGGCTTCGATTGGTCTACTCCAGAGTAAGTGGCTTGTGGCCTGCATCTACTTATACATTCTAGATCAATGCCAGAATTTCAGGTACAAAATAAACTGTCGTTCGCAAAACATGAACAAGGGGCTGTCTCCAGAAGTCTGCAAAGTCAAGGGGAAAATGATACGGTGCAACAGACCAACAGGGCAGAGACGTTTCTACAGAAATGTGGGAGGGCTAGTGATCTCGGTTTTAACATTTGTGCACCGTAACTACCACCATGGCACGCGGACGTGCTTGCAAAGGAGAATAGGAGGAGGGGCAGACATGACGGGTTCTGAATAGCCGTGTGACTGTTATCGGAGGGTTTCTGAAAGCACAGGATTAGGTATACAGTGTTATTTGTGATAATGCTAAGTACGTCAGTCCAAGAAGGGTGTCTGTGAGCTGAAGGACTGGAGGGAATGGGGGGGGGGGGGGGAAGAGTGGGGAATGGATGTGATTTAAAGTCTTGCGTGTCTTTAGGTTTTTTTAAATTTTATTTATTTATTTATTTTCATTATTTATACCCCAATTCTCCTACCTAGGCAGCTCAAAGTGGCTTACAAAAGTTAAAATATTTTAAAATATACATACAAGAGGCATAAAAATAATAAAATAAAACCCCCAACCTCCGCCCCCCCCCCCCGCTCACCAAAGGCTCGGCGGAACAGTCAGGTCTTGTGGGCAGTCTCGTCGAAACGAGGCAAGGAAATTAAGGTAAGATGCCTCAAAGACTAGGCAGGCTCCAATTATAAAACTTAATAAATGAGAGGAATAAATATGCCACAAATTAAACTGTCTTTGGCCCAAAGTTCTCTCATTTTCTGTCTCAAGCTCTAAGTAGCAAGAAGCAAGGGGGCCAATAGACACAGCATCTTCCCCCAGAATCTCCAACGGGGCATTTAAAACCCTGGATTTGTTCCTGTGTTATGCCTGATTTCAGGAGTTTATAAATCGGCTGTACAAATCCCCTCTGCACGGACACTAAGTTGACAAGCAGAAGCAAAACTTGCCTATTAATATTTTATAAAAATAAATAAATAAATCCATTTGACACCAATCTCATATCATTGGCTTTGGTTATTTTCTAACTCAAAATTATAGGCCTGAAATCACATCCACAGTGAAAGGTGCAGTGAATTAGAATAACCCGCATGACAATTCAGTACGTGGGAGCAGCAACCAGGCTTCCACACATTCCCAATAGACTGTAATGGTTTCTCTCTAGCCAGTCAATGGGATAGGCTAACGGGAGAATTATCCATTCATCCATACGGTTTGTATCAATAGGACCACTCATCCTGGCTCTACAGGAGCAATTAATACTGGATCTTACACCCCACCTCTCCCCAATACAATTTAGTGCTTGCTGAGTTTTATGGATTATTTTAAAATAAGGAAATTTAGAGACAACAAGATGGTTGATCATCCAACCAGCACTTTAGAGGATCTCTCGGTCACCTAATAAACAGATAATTTTGAAATGTATTCAAATTTAAAATTCAACTTCACCCTTGTGCGTCAGCTTCTGAGCAGCCGCTGAGGAAGTGTGGTGGCTTTGTGACCAGTGGGAGACGCTGGGCCATTTCCCCAGAGGGGTCACTGGGAGAATAACACAACAATATACCATTTGGAGGTAAGTTCACTGTCATTACGGTAGGCAAGATCAATACCTCGGCACAATGGGCAAGGGAGGGGTGGCCTCAAATGGAACACTCCATTTTCTGGCTTTCGTTGGTTTAAGTCAGAGCCTTAATGCATTTGAAGATAGTTTTTTGTCTGTGAATATTTATAACAGTGTGAAAAATCCAGGACAGCTGGTAATGCATTTTGAAGTGTGCTAACAACACTGTATCAAACAGCTCTCTATTGATCACATAATGCTTTTTGTGGCTAAGTATTTCATACGTGGTGCTTATACATTTTGAATAAGAACTTCAAGTACCTTTTGCTTCAAGCGGTTTTTCACCTCTTTTATTCCCATTTTTGCATGATCTTTTGCCTGCATGAAAAATTAATTTAAGTTAAAAATCACTTTCTATTTCCAGCAGCGCCTTTGCTTGATTTCAGTCCATCGAGACTCACCTTCTCTGATTACTGAAAACGGGAAAGAAAAATTGGATCGTCAAGTTGAAAACATAATGACTATAAAAACAAACAGAAAGCTAAGAGGTTAAAGAAGCCCTTTAATGAGGTGGCAGAGATTTGGGCTGCTCTGTTTGCGCGGCCCAGGATACTCCCTCCTCCTCCCAAACCCTGATTCCTCTCTTTATCTCTGCTCCACAGTGACAATTACTAGGAACAGCCAGCTGCACGCGTCCTTGCTGGAGTGCTCCAAACCCATGCTGCCGTTCACCAGGGCAGGATCTAATCCTCAGGGCCTTGATCAGGCTGGAGGCAGGGAACAGTGTGCGCGTTGCTTTTGGTCATATTTCCTAGAATTCATTCTGAAGAAAGCCTAGATTTCCTTCCATGTTATTTTAGCTCCGTGCCATGAAATTGGCAGGTATGAAATACGTTACAATAACTGTGATTAGCTATTTGGTAACCAGGCATTGAAACAATCTTTAAAATATAACCTTGGAAGCTATGAAAACCCTCTGGGGGAAATGCTTAATCCATATGAAAGCTGGGACCATCAGGAAAATGCGATGATTCCTTCCTTCCCAGAGAGCTTGCTGGCAGAGCTGCAGGGGTAATAATGGATTTCCAGCAGGGCCAGGCTGAGCTGGCAGAGCAGACTGGAGTTTAGGGTACAGAACGCTATTTAACAAAAACAGGAATTAAACATCTGATTTTTGAAGATGATAATCCTTATTTGTTTTAAGTTCTTTTGTGTTTGAGTTGCTCCTAAGATAGGTTTCAAACTCGTATTTTATTTAAATAAAGGATCTCTTTGTAGTGGGGGTAAAATTAAGAATGGTTCCGGGTTCAAAACTTCATTCCTTGCTCTTCAGCACTTTACGGTTACGCAGGATATTTGTCTTGCTCAAACCATTTTAGCAACATCAAGGAAAACGCCTGCAAGTCTGAAGAGCCATTTAAAAGGTAGAAAACGGCCTCCAACTTTGATCCAGCTGTCCGAGAAATGGATACTTACAAACTTATAGACAGTCTTCATGGCAGGGTTCGCCCTGGTCTTCACAGTGTTTAGAATGGCTCCACTCCCTTTCTGGAGAGCAAACACAACAGAATCAGTTTTCTGAGGCTGCTTTGAGTAATTCCAGCTCCACTGGAATCCATTTTTAGAGCAGAATTTTGAAACACAATGATTTCCATTTCTCATAACAAACCCTATTCCCCAATAGGAAAACAAGCATCCTTTGAGTTCCTCTCCCTAAACAGTGTCCCAGAACCTATCCCAGCCCCCCACAGAGGGCATTGTGGGTTGTGCATTCAAACCACAAACACGTTCAATAATAAAGGACCCTACCAACTAATGTGGAGCTGAGCAGGAAATTCACTTGTACATGCACTCTGAGTTAATCCTATTCTCTGCAGTGTACTTTCCTTTTTCCTATAGATTCTTTACATCATAGGTGTGCTGCCTTCCTTAATATCAGAATGCTGGGATGAAGAAAAAATTGAGATCAGATGAAACCTAGCTACGATCTAACCGTAATTCCGGAAGAGCTGAATTGCATGAGGGCACAACAAGACTGGGATATGTCAGAGAGAATAATCTAGAAGTCTAGTTAGTGTTTTATTTATCTCTGTACACATTGACTCTTGCTGCGGAGTGCGTTATTTAATAAATAAATTCTGTGTGCACAGCAGATAGATGAGCCATGGAATAAAATCCCATATAATTTCATGACTTTATTCCAGCAGAGTTTCTTTTTTGGAAGTCTATCCACATATCTAATTTAATTTACAATTAACCATCTCTTTTATTACACAATAGATATCCATCTTAAGCTAAAAAAAAAAAAATGATTACCAACTCCTCCCCACAAACTTGCTTGGGCTTTACATTAATTCAAAACAGTATAATATCCTTTCCTGTCTCTGTCACTCTCAATGCTGCGTGCAGAGTAAACACATCCAGTGCTCGCTCTCTCTCCTAAGAGTGTTTTAAAGACTTATTTAATCCTCGGCAATCCAGATAATTTTCAGCCCAGCTGTTTGTACAAGACAGAACTCCACTCCGAACCAGCACGAGGGCCGTAGTTTAAGAAGTTAGTTCCCACTAAGGAATTCTTTGTCAGCTATAGCCTTGAACATGGGTAAGGGGGGGGGGGTGCATTTAAAATTCCAGCCCATGAACTATTTTTTTTTTTTTTTATTTGCACAAATTAATCTATTATTTATAAATACTTAGCCCATTTAATTTATATCAAATTAGAACATTAGTCAAAACACACACAGAGAGAGAAACACAGATGCTGGACCTCCTGCCCCACCCAGCGCCACGCTTCATGCAGCTTCATGAATAACTCTGCCTCTTGGATACGGTTGCCATAATATTATTGAGAGAATAAAAAATGATCTGTATTCAGATGGAAAAAAACAACACCACTTCTATGCCTTTTTGGAGCTGTCAGGCGGGCCCTAGACACACAACTTGGGGAATGTAACTCCTAAGGAGCTTCACCTTCCTCGTATTCTATTCCCGATTTGGAATGAAGAGCACGTTAGGCTCGATCCTTGGCCAGTAAAGTCTATGGGAGCTTTGTCATTGACTTCAATGAACTGATGACATGCCCACTGTCTTTCAATGGCGCCAATGTTCACTACAATCTGCTCTCTCACAACAGTGGAGCCTCACATTGCTATGGAATGGGTCATTGAGCCAACATGATTGACAATGTTCACACCGAGCGTGGTGCACACTTACCCTTACTGTAGACAGCCACTGGTGGTACAGCTTGTCACTACCTGCTACGCAAGAAAAGAGAATGTGGATGACACAGGCTGGCCCTTGCTCAGTGGTGATACTACGGGAAGCAGCATTGACAAGAGAATATTTACCCTTTTCCTCTATTACTGCGGAACATGAAAGCCAAAAATTAAGTAGGTGGTCAAAAGGAAAGGGAAAAGTACTGAGTTGGAAAGCCGTTTCTCCTAGCATCCATTTGAAGAAGTAATTGATCGTCTTTAATACTTTTTTTTTTTAAAACAACAACAACAATGGCTAAGTCAACCCAAATTTTCTGAGCCCCAAAGTAACAGCCCCCTCTTTTAAGGCTTCACTAGAAAAACACCTTCTGGGTTCGGACCGGGCAGTCCCCACTCACATGTTTAATGCGTCCAGCCCCCAGCGTGCATTTCATGTGCTGGTTTGTCGACACCCCAACTTGTTCTGCCCCAAGGCACGCACTAACGAATCGCATCCTGAGAACGTTGCCCCACTTCCTTCCTGCCCCCTCCCCTTCTCCGTGCCGACACACCCCTCCAGCCCCCATTTTTGCTGCTAGGCTTCAGGGGGGAAATGGCGATAGGGCTCGCCCCGTGGCCTGTGCCCCGTGGGAAGCATTTGTGCAGCGACGCCCTTAGTTTTGCATTTCTCCAGAGGTGCTAAGTAGGGTGGACAGGCCCCACTGTCTGCTTTCCCAGTGGGAGATGGGGACGCAGCTGCTCCAGGGAACATGGCCTTCCCAGGTGGTTCGTGGGCTACGGAGCAGCTTCAGCCTGACCCTTTTACAGCTGTGCCCCTGCCTTGCCCGTCTAATTACTGACCCAGCAGCGCGCCGCAGCGTCTCAGCCAACAGAGACACGGATGGGGCGTTACTCACGCCAGGACTCACTGATGTCACTGAATCAAACAGTCCAGAACAATAGATTCTTACCCGCATATTCTCCCATATTTATCTCTTCTTCAAAGACATCACTGAAGCCCTCTCCAGAGTTGAGAAGATCAAGGCGGCCATCGATAAACTTTAGGACAGAAAGTTACACCAAAAATGGATACGTCAGTAGATAAAGCATTCACTCCTACCACCCAACTTGCCATAAAAGCAAAAAGCTATACAAATCTGTGGCAGGGGAACACACGCAGAACTGAGACGCACATTACTTTATTATGATTATTATAAGCATTTATATAGCGCAAGCAATGTACCTGGTGCTTTACAAAGAGTAAGATAGACATGGTTCCTGCCTGAGAGCTTAGAATCTAAAGACGGGGAGGGGAGACAGGGAAGGGGAAACAGAGCGAGAGACATGGGATGCAACATTCATGAGGGTGCGAGAGCTCAGGTACACTCTCTTGGCTTGGTTATAATACAATGGGAGTTTACAGATAACAGGTGGGGGATAATCCTGGGTGGGGATGATTAGCAGGAGTTAGGAAGGGGGAGCGGAAGAAGTGGGTTTTGAGGAGGGACTTGAAGGTGTGGAGGGTCGGGGCCAGGCGGACGAGGGCAGGGAGGGAGTTCCAGGCATGTGGGGCAGCGAGGGAGAAAGGATGAAGGCGGTTGGGGGAGCAGGGGAGGCGCGGGAGGGTGAGGAAGGGGATGAAGGAGGAGTGGAGTGCTCGAACAGGGGTTCGGAGGGAGATCAGAGCAGAGAGGTAGGGGGGAGCGAGGTTGTGAAGGGCTTTGTAGGTGAAAATGAGGAGCTTGTGCAGAATACGCTCAGGAAGAGGGAGCCAGTGGAGAGAGGAGAGGAGAGGCTGCACATGGTCAAAGCGACGGGCTAGGTGGATGACCCTGGCAGCAGAGTTTTGAACAGAGATAAAGGGAAGAAAGGTGAGAGCAGGGAAGGCCAGCGAGGAGGAGGTTACAATAGTCGAGGCGTGAGACGACTAGGGCATGGATGAGAGTTTTGGCAGAGGAGACAGACAGAAAAGGGCAGATCCTAGCAATGTTGTGGAGGGAGAAGCGGCAGGATTTGGCAACGCAGTCAATGTAGGGTTTGAAGGTGAGGTGCGAGTCGAAGATGAAGCCTAAGCTGCGAACTTGGTGGACAGGTGTCACGGCGCAGCGCCGTGGGGGAACTTGGCGGCGGGGGTTTGGGAGGTAAGAAGATTAGGAAGGGACAGGGGGAAAGGTCGCCCCCCAGCTCAGCACCGGCCCCACCCACATCCCCGCCGGACCCCGACCCCACCACAACAGAGCACCTCAAGCCCTTCCCCCCAGCCACACAGATACCTTCCAGCCAGCAGCTTCGGCCCCGCCCAGACGCAGCGCATGCCTAGTGGCAGAGCGCGCTCGGCGTGGGGGCGGGGCCTCCAACTGATTACAAGGGGTTCCACCTGGGGCAAACAGGAAACAGATAAAAAGGCCAGCGGGACAGCAGAGCCCCGCCGGTAATCGATGAGAGAAGCTGGCCCCTGATCTTCTTGTGAAAGCTAAGTCTTTGGATACTTCTTGTAGTGTGGTGTTTGTGTCTTGGAAAACTGTACCTTGCTTTGCTAACCTTGTCCTCTCTTGAACGTGCAGTGTGATCGTGCCCCCTCCCCCCCCTCCCCCAGAAGCCTTGAATATCCCTTGGTTGTCGTTCCTTGCCTGTGTTCCCCCCCCCCTTGTTCCTCCCTTCAGCGTGCGTGGGTTCCCGAGTCCCTCCTCCCCCTGTATTCCCGGTCCCTTATTTCCCCCCCCCC
>QEPC01012679.1:10693623-10717901 GCA_003113815.1 Sphenodon punctatus | reverse complement strand
CACCGAAAAAGATCTAACATCGGTGGCCACCCGCCTCGCCCGGGGAACCTCCAAAAAGGCTCCCACGGACGATCTCAAGGGTCGCACGGGCACATGGGGAGTGAGGCGATCCCGCAGATAAGCAGGGCCCAGGCCGTGAAGGGCTTTAAAGGTTAAAACCAGCACCTTGAACTTAGCCTGGTGCTTTATAGGCAGCCAGTGCAGAGCCCGGAGCACTGGTGTCATGTGCTCCCTGCGACCCGCCCCAGTAAGGGGACAGGCCACGGCATTCTGCACCAGCTGCAGCCTCCGGACCAGCTTCTCGGGCAGCCCCATGGAGAGCGCGTTGCAGTAATCCAGCCTCGAGGTGATGAAGGCATGGATGACAGTGGCGAGGTCAGAGTCTGAGAGATACGGCCGAAGCTGTCGGACAAGATGTAACTGCCGAAACGCACTCCCCGCCACGGCCACAACCTGAGATTCCAGGCTGAGCCGTGAATCGAGGAGCACACCCAGACGCCGCACTTGAAAGACCATGGTACAGCGAACCCCCAGAACAAGAGGAGATTCAACCACCCCCAGGTCCCCCAAGCCCTCACCCACCAACATCACCTCCGTCTTGTCAGGATTCAAGTTTAAAATAAAAAGAAACCCACTTTTCCAAAGCAAAGCTTTCAAACGCATTCCCCACTCCGCCAAACCTAGCTGCATTGAACTCCACAGGAATTTAGGTATGCACTTTAATAAGTTACATTATTAAAGAATACAGAAAATGTTATAACAGGGATTTCAGCTATGCTAGAAAAGGAAAATCCAGTAGCTAGTGAAGTCCTTTTTAAAACAAATTGCAGTCAAAGTTTGCATTTCTCCTAAGCACATGGCCAGTGTCAATCATACTCTAAGAGGAAAAAAACCCTGTTTTTTGTGAAATAAGCAGCGTGGCATAGGAGTGCACAAATCCATACCTTCTTAAAGAGCTGAAGTTGGATGGCGTTCTGGAGGAACTGCCTCATGGCAGTGGAGCGGTGAGAGACAAACGTTTCCTCACAGAAAGTTATTGGCTCCCCCTGTAAAAGAATTGTTCTCTGAATAACCGAGTTCACATTTTATTCACTTCTCTTCAGAAAACAACCTAAGTGCTGGATAAACGACAGCTCTCTCCAGGCTAAAGATACATGAGAGAGGGAGTGGACGTAGAGCTTCCTTAGGTGATATCTAGGCATATCTATTTTAGAGCAAACCCCGGAAAACAGTGTGAAGTCAAGACAAAACTCATTTGCATTCTGCACATTTGCCAAGGCTCGCTGAGGGGCTTTCATCCTCCAAAAGATAACTTTTCTTAAACTGCCTCAAGAAAATGACACAGAAGCAGGCTTCTGGTTTCATCTAGTCCACTCCCCAAATGCCTCAAAACTTGCTTTATGTTAACCCAAACAAACAGGCCTGTAATTCCTGCTCTGTGTTTCCTCCCCGGTTCAGGAAGATTAGACTTTCATATCTGGGATGGAGTGAAATTTCCCTTTTTCACAGGCTTGTTGGCAGAAGACAGAGACTGTTCTGAAGCTCTACTTTTATCTTATTTTAATGGGTTATGCTAATGCTGAAGTCTGCTGTGCATCTGCCAAAAGGGCACAAATTGCCTCCACACTTAAATCTACACATTTGCAGCACAGCAAGTAAATACATTTATTAAGTTTTGAAAGTATCAGTAACAAAGGCGACAAAATTATGTTGATGTAAAATTAATGCCAAATTCTTTTCATGATCTTATAAAATCCACACCCAGAGCTTTTCAACTGGTGGGAGTTCAGCATTTATAGCAGGCAGCAGAGTTCCTAAAAGGGAGATAACTGCTTTGGTGTCACAGTCTGGAAAAGTGGAGCCAGTGGACTCATTCCTGGCACCCTTTGGAACGTAGCAGCCAGACCAGAATCTGGTAAGCAGAGATCTCAAGAGGCACTTGATACAAGCTCTGAATAACAGTCCATATTTTTTATTAGTAAGCATTTATATAGTGCCAGCGATGTACCTGGCGCTTTACAAAAAACAAGCCAGACACGGTCCCTGCCCAAGAGCTCCCAATCTAAAGACAGGTGAGGGGAGACAGGGAAGGGGGAACTGAGGGAAAGACATGGGATGTGACATTCATGAGGATGCGAGAACTGGCTTGGTAGAGAGAATTGAGAGTTTGCAGATAACAGGTGGGGGATAATCCTGGGTGGGGATGATTAGCAGGAGTTAGGAAGGGCGGAGCGCGATTACTGCTAAAGTGACAAAGCAAACCCTACGTGCCTGGAAGATTACACACACACACACACACGCGCCTCCGCCTCTAGTCTGACAATTCTGGGATAAACGCAGCCCCCGGTCTTCAAGAGAAGGCCAGACCATGTGAGGTCTGCATACACAGACAGTTTCAGCAAGCGTAAAACGGTTCTAACCCACTATGCCTTTACCTGAACTTGCCCCAACAGACACTGGTGGGAAGCTAGACAACAGGGATGGTCTGTACCGGACACAAACCTGAATGCCGCACTGTTGCTCATGAAGGTTATGCAACAGACTCGGTCTACATGGCGGTACAACGGCACGGCAGCCACAAAGGATAGGATTGTGGTGGCATGAACAAGCACTCCAGCTGCCGACACGTGGCCATGGATCCCATGAGAGAGGTGCATGGAAGCTCTATAGAGAGCTGAGCTGATCCTCACCCATTTCCTCTGGATCAGAGAAAAGACACCATCCATTCTCCTCCCTTGGGCATGGGCAAAGCTTACCCAACGGCTTATTCTGTTCCACTGCTCGCCACACTGGACCTGACGACACTACCAGTCCTCCCCTCCCTCAAGGCTGCAATGCTTGCCCTCTCTTCCCTCTTCTAAGGAATGCAGAGGGGAACCTGGTGTCTAGTTAACACACTTTCTTCCCCCAAGTAATAATGATTCAGTTAGGTGGTTACGTTGATTAGAGTGTTTGGCTTCTGAAGAGCCATCCAGGCTGGGCTGCTGCTGGATGATAAAGAACTTTAAACACCAGGGTCAAGCCGTGTGTTTTCCACCTTAGATCACATTAGTACCATTTATCCTCCTTGACCTGGAGAACAGCGAAAACTCATCCTGCTTAACCCCATCCAGAGCTTCATTACAAAAAGGCAAGCTGGACTAGAGGACTGTCTTGGCAGATGTAGTCAATCATAAATTATACAGCTAATCAGCTCTGCTCTCGCTGACAGGTGACACCGTGCAAAGGGGAGATTCGAGCGGTTACGGCTGTTTGGTGGAAGTAATGGGTTTGCTCACACCTACGGCCATCATTATAGCAACCTCAGCTAATACACCCTGCAGCTATTTAACCCGCAGCTTCTAGGATCCAGGATTGAAGAGTTCGATTCATCAGCTACGTAAACACCGCTGCCTGGAAGAAATGCTAAGGCGGCCAGGGATTGGCACGGCAGGGGGAAGGCAAGGGTGCAAGCCTTGAGCATTGCCCAAGTGTTGGGCAGCATTTGCCCAACAGAACATTGGAAACTGATGCAGAACGTTGCCACGGGGTCTAGGAATTCCAGACACGTTCTAGAGAGAGTTTGCGCCTCTCGCTTTCGGTGCGATATTAATACCTCCCACTCACAGCGATAATGAAGACCATTAAGATAATACAGCTGCATTGTGACCTGAAAGAGCTGCCCAGCTGCCTGCTCTGGACTGCGACGCCATTGGCCATTAACGTTGCCCGTGCTAATTCTAAACTGACCGCTCTAGTTAATGGTTAATAGACCTGGCAAGCTATGGCTCTCCGCTCCCCCTTTCCGTGTCTGTCGTAGCTGACCCCCCCACAAACTCCGGCTCCCTCATCCCCATCACACCCTGCTATTGCTTCCCTTCTCTCCCCACAACCCCACTTATTTGACTCTCCACCCCCCGGGCCACCCCATTATTTTGGAGATTCCGCCCCAGCTCAGTGAGAGTGTGGAGCTGGGTATTTGCCAGCTGGGGTCCTTCGCTCCCCACTCCCCCAGGACACCACCTGTGCACCCCAGTTTCAGAACCTGACGGAAGCCCTGGCAGAGCTCGGTGCAGTGCAAGTACCACAGGAAAGAGTCTTCTGGAATGGCGCTCCCTCCCTCCCCCTCACTTCTTTCCAAATGCTGCTGAGCTCATGTTGGAAGCTAGGTACTTAAGCACTTGACAGAGATGTGCTGCCGAGAAATCCTCCTCTGGAAGGGGACCATTGCTCCCCCCTCCTCATGCAGCGTCATTCTGCTCGTGGCTGCAACAGCACAAGGGAACATGCCTCTCAACCTCCGAACCCTGAAACGAGGGACAGTGGCTTTCCAAAGGTGGGACAAGGCAGGGCATCATTTACAGAAAATAAGCATAACTATACCAGTGTGGGGCAGTGGTTATGAGTGCAGGACTTGGGCCAGGAGATATGGGGAGGACCTGGTTCAAGTCCTACCTTAGCCATGAACTCACTGGGTGACCGTGGGCCAGTCACAGATCTCTCAGCCTAACCTACCGCACAGGGTCACTGCAGTTAATAAGTTGAATAACTGTAAGCGACCCTGAGCCTAAGGGATAGGGTGGAATAAATAGACAATCTAAAAAAAATAAATCTCAATCCAAATTCAAAGTACCCATCGCTGAACTAGGAGGCTGTGCTGGAAAAAAAAAAAAAGGAAATCTTAAGAAGTTCAGGGCTCTCATATCTATACAACAACCCTGCTCATCAGCCAGATTGGACACCCCCTAGCCCTGCCAGTGCTTATGTCCAAGCTATATACCAGCATGTCCCTCAATGGCTTGGCCTCTACACCCTCATGCCCAGTGAGCTTGTCAGTTTACACAGTCCACCCTTCACCAAAAAAGCTCTCTCCTCTTGTGTGGATTCTCTGACGGATGAGCCTAATGGAGAAGCTGGTCTGAGATTTTGTACTCGTTTTTAAAAGAAAACAAAGAAATCACAACATCAGCCACCTGACAAGGTCCAGGCTTGACCTGCTGATTCCGCCCCCCCCAAGGAAAATTATTAGAACATATAGCTAAGAACATAATAACATAAGCAGCGCCAGACTGAGTCAGACCAATGGTCCATCAAGCCCAGCATCCTGCCTACGACAGCGGCCAATCTCGATCGCATGGATGAAGAACCAGCAGTCACAATGGGGGATCCGTTCCCCGTGATTCACTCCCAGCTCCCGACAGTAAGAAGTTCATCCCATAAGCTACTTGGTTAATAGGCATTAATGGACCTACTCTCCAAGAACTTACCCAGGCCTTTTTTAAACCCAGCTTTACTGCTGGCCTTGACAGTGTCCTCTGGCAACAAATTCTGTAAGTTAATTATGCGTTGACTGAAAAAGTGCTTCGTTTTACTTTCTTTAGGAGTATTAGTTTCACACTAATACTCCCAAGCAGAGAGAATATTTGTTTTAATTTCAAAGACTGCAAAAAGAAGAGTAATTAAGAAGAGGCCAATAGAGAGTCCCTTATCTCTAGCATGGGAGGGGCTGCTTGGAGCCTGCCTGAAGAAACCTGCTTGACACTTTCAGGCTGGGGAATGCACCTCATTGATTGTCCCCATTGATAGCTTGCAAATGGCTCTCCCTCAGCACTCTTTTTCTAATGTGGGACTTTACAGCAGTTTTCTGGGACTGCAGGACAGGTAACAAAAGAGGTGTGGACATCCCAGAAAATCCGGGACACTCGAGAGGGATGCAAGGGAGTTCTGCCAATGCCAAAAGGATGGGTTTTGAAACAGCTGACTCAGCAGAGTGCTGGTTGGGGGTGGGGAATGTGGTTGGGTCTGGCAACAGGAACCACACCATGCATCCCGCCCCACCCCACCCCCCGGGTTCTGGATCGGCCTCTACCATCATCAGGAGACGCCTTGCTGGACGTCCCCTGGGTTTTCCAGGGGGCCACGCAGAATAGGGCGCTCTCAGTGGCTGCGCCACGCCTCTGCAATTCCCCCCTGGTGGGGACACGTGTGGCCCCGAACTTTCCGGCCTTCTGCAGAAACTGCAAAACCTGGCTGTTCCGTCAGGCATTTGGTGAGGAAGAGGGGTGGGGTGGGGGGGCTGAAGGAGGGTTTTTTGATGTTTGTTGATCTTTGATTATGTTTTATGATGACAGATGGTTTTATATTGATTGTTGTTAGCCGCACTGGGTTGCCTGTGGCGAGAAGCAGCGGGATAATTTTTTAAAAAATAAAATAAATAAATAACGAAGAAAAAGCACGTGCACCGGCAAATTCTGACTTTGTGAATGTATTTCTGGAGAGTCGCTCCCTGCATTCCCCTCCCCTCGTCGCTTCTAGGGCTTAAGCCCCCTGGGGCAGGGGTCCACCTATAACGGAGCACTGCGCAGCGCTAGGGACATTGCTTTGTAGTTTTAAACAAATGAATCCTGCTAAATCAGGATGTCGAGCGGGGGGCTGAGGAGAACGGCGGCCAGAACAAGCAGAGCGGTTCGGAGAAGGGCTGCCACACATGAGAAGAGTGAAGCGAGGACATAATGAAGGTGAATGGAGAGAAATTCAATCCACTTGGTGAAGGGAAGCCAGAGAGGACGATAATCTTCTTTAGTTTTTCCCACCCACGCAGGGAGCAGGTCACCATCAAGTGGCGTTGGGGCGATAGACAGCGCAGTCCTCACAGCAATAGTTGGAGATGCCATTCCTCTTCAAGGCGCACTGTGATTTATAAGATCAGGAGAGAAGGGGGCTCGTGTGAACGGCCCCCAGAATCGGAGGTTAAAACAAGCACGTGCAGAAGTGAGTCTCTTGTTCAGAGAATCCGCTCACCCCCCTGTGCTAGCACAGACAGCAGGTGCTGAGTGCATCCTGGGACTTTCTGATGCAGGGACCTTCTAAGCCTCCCTCACAAAACAAACCATTAAGGTGGATGCGTAAAAAGCGATGCACACAGGGACAAACAATCCCAACTCTCTGTACACAATGCTGGGTCCTACATTAGGAGCTACCACTCAGGAAAAGGACCCTGGGAGCCACTGGGGCCGAGCCCAGGCCCCACGGACCAGCAAGCACAAGTCGTGCACAGCTCCAGCATGGGGCCCGCAGTGAGCGTGTAAGCCACGGAGTGCTGCATCCACAGGGTTTGCAGCCATCGGGCACAATCTTATGGTCTGCGTGCGCCCGCTGCCTGCGCAATGTGCGTGCGGCAGGTGCACAGCCCATCCCGACCAGAACCCATGCACTCTGCCTGCTCCATCGCACACTCCATGCACCATATTCCTTAATCCCATGGGTGCGGGGGTTTGGGTTGCGACCGGCTGCGCTACCGCACGTCCCGCACACATTGCGCAGGCAGCGGGCACACACAGGGCAGGCAGCGGGCACACACAGGGCATCCGATTGTGCCCCTAATGAATAATACATTGAAATCCTCAGCTCAATTTGCAGCAGCAGTCAAAAAAACAAACCATGTTAGGAATTTTCAGAAAGGGAGAGAGAATAAAGCTAAAAATATCATAATGCCACTATATAAATCGATGGTGCGATCGCACCTTGAATACTGTGTGCGGTTCTGGTCGCCCCATCTCAAAAAAGATCTAGTAGAACAATAAAAGGTGCAAAGAAGGGCAACAAAAATGATAAGGCGTCTGGAATGGCTCCTGTAGGAAGAGAGGTTGGATACGTTAGGACTCTTCAGCTTGGAGAAGAGACAACAAAGGGGATAAGATAGAAGATTATAAAATCTTGAGTGGTGTGGAAGGAGTAAATAGGGAGCAGTTGTTCACAATTAACTTGCTGCCAGAGGATGTGGTCAAGGCCAGTAGTATAACTGGCTTTAAAGCAGGACTGGATAAGTTCTTGGAGAGTAGGTCTATTAACGGCTATTAGCCAAGTAGGTTTGGGGGACATAACCTCCAACAGTTGGGAGCTTGGCGAGAACAACGGGGAATGGATTGTGCATTATGACCCGTGGGGCACTTCTTCCAAGCGACTTAGATTGGTCGCTGTTGGAGACAGGATGCTGGGTTTGATGGACCATTGGTCTGACCCAGTACGGCACTGACTACGTTCTTATGTTTGAAATGTAAAAAGGGTCTTGAACTGAGGAAGCTTGAAGAATTGAGCAACGCCAATGAACCCAATTTCAATGCATTATCCACCCATGCCCACATGGACAACAAGAACGCCAAAACTAGAGCTTCCAGTAACAGATTCAGAAGTCCCGCTTTTAGGACCCTGAAGCTACAAATAAGATGTGGCCTTTATAAAAGTGGCTGGCCTAGGAGTGATACGACGACATCTACAGCGATCTTCTGATGAACTCCAATCAGAATTCCAATGAGGTCACGATACACCTCAACCTAATATGCAACGGTCACCCAAGAGAACAGTCCCCCTGCAGACCTTACGAGAATTGTTCAGGCAGCATCAAGTAGACACGGTCTTCCAGCCGGGGAGAGGCACACCTTCAGCCGGCAGATTTCTCTACAAGAAGTTTCACGTTGGAGATGGATATGTAAAGGGAAATTGCCTCATTTGGTTTGAATTTGCAGCGACAAATAACCTGGCTGTAACCAGTAGATACATTCAGCATAAAAAGCTCATCTCTGCCTGTGCCTTAATGGAATCAGGAGGGTATGCATCAAATACATCCTAATAAGCAAATGATGCCAGAGCTTTATTAGCAATTCAAGATACTACCCAGGAAGAAAGAAACCACAGGCTCACAGACTTGACCACACTTCTCAGAACGAACAATAAATGGAGAATCAATGTTCAAATGAGTAAGATCGGCTCATTGCTAGGGTTCCACCAGATGCGACAAGTCTGGATTGCTAACACAAGCTACTCAAATAATTTGAATGCAGGGTGTGGGCTCCTGCAACCGATGTCACACATTCTCCCACGCAGGCTGTCTCCTATGTAGACGCCATCTCTATTATCACGCTCTCTCAGGGACCAGCTCCGCAGTTTCTAAGCAATGGCCCAAGTGTTGTGATGCTAGAGACATTCACTTCCCTCAAGAGATCCATCCTTTGGATGAACCTACAGTGCAAGATGAAAGGAAACTTCCCTCAAAACACACTGGTACTCATCGCCAGCACAGTGCAGCTTGTCAAAGAGAGCGAAAACAAGTTCAGTCTCTACAGTATAACGCACAAAGGTAACACTTCTCTCCAGCAGGGGGTGAGAACAGAGGAAACATGGCAAGAGAACAGGGATCGAAGCAGTTAAAATTGCTCAAGGCAGCCACTACCATGAACGGGTATGGGTACAGGCCTAGGACAACAGAAAACATGCATCGCATGGCCTTTATGGCCCAGAAAAATTGACAAGAGGCTCTTTGGTGAAGTTGCTCGACACAGCGCGGCCTGAAGCTCCCACGGTCTCTGTACCACCAGAGAGAACGCACTGGGCCACACCAAGTCCTGGCCATTCTGGACTGGATTATGTAGTCACGGAGGTGAATGCTGGCCACACCAAGTGCTTGGGTGTCCTAAGCAATGAGAAGAGGGAAGCGCACCTGACATGATGTCGTTTGATATGGAAGTAATCTGGCCGGATCGTGAACGTAAAGCCAGACGTGCTGCAGCAAAAGCTTCTTGAGCAAACACTGAAAGCTGACAAACAAAAGAAAGATGTTTTGTTATCTTCTCTCAAAGAGCACAGCTGTTATGTCCGGCTGCTGGCATCTGTACTATTAGAGTCGCCTTAGCTTAAGCCAGTAGAAAAATGGCTTCCTAGCAGGTAAAATTATTACAGACGCATGTACGTACTGCCTTCCCCTGGAGGTCCATCAGAGCCCAAGCTTATTCCAGAGACAGCGTCAAACTTTGCTCTTTGGCAAAGCATTTGATGGGCGGGGGATTAGAGAGGTTTTTTTTCTCTTCGTTAAGTTTATAAACCGAGTTTTATTGTACTTCTATTTTGTGTGTTTTATGTAAGCCGCCCTGAGCCCATCACCCGTCCCCTACAGCGCCCAATCTCGGTCGCTTGAAAGAAGTACCCAACAGGACCCCAACGGGGCCATCCATTCCCTGTTGTTCACTCCCAGCACCCGATAGTCAGAGGTTACATATCCCCCAAGCCTACCTGGCTGCTAACAGACTGACCCTCCAGAAACCTGTCCAACCCTTTCTTAAATCCAGCTACACGACTGGCCTTGGCCACATCTTCTGGTCAAGGCCAGTAGTATCGCTTTTTTGAGCTGAGGTAACCAGAACTGCACACAGTATTCAAGGTGCAGTTGAACCATAGATCTCTATGCCTTTACATACACTTTCTAATATTCTGTCTGCTTTTTGACAGCCGCCACACATTGAGTTCAGAATTCAATGTATTGTCCACAATGACTCCAAGGTCCTTTACCTGAGGGGTAACTCCTAATTTAGAACCCAGCCTTATGTACAGAGAGTTTGGATTGTTTTTCCCCATGTGCATCACTGTGCACTTGTCCACATTAAATCTCATCTGCCGTTTAGATGCCCAGTCACCCAGTCCCGCAAGATCCCCCTGCAATTCTTCACAGTCTGCTCGTGTTTTAACTATCTTGAATAATCTGATCACCCCGGTCCCCTTTCCAGATCATTAATGAATACATTACACAGCAGCGGTCCCAATACAGATCCATGGGGCACTCCACCTTTTGCATCTCTCCATTGTGAAAACTGACCATTCAGTCCTTACTCTTTGCTTCCTATCCTTTAACCAGTCACCGATCCACAACAGGGACACTGCCTCCACCACCATGATTTTTTAATTTCCTCAAGAGTCTCATGAGGGGCCTTATCAAATGCTTTCTGAAAATCCAGATACGCTATATCAACTGGCTCTCCCTTATCCACATACTTATTCACACCCTCAAAAAATACTTCCCTTTGCTAAATCCATGTTGACTCTCTCCCATTAATCCATCTATATGCCCCATGATTCTGGTTTTAATAATGGTTTCCATCAATTTGCCCAGGACAGCTGTCAGGCTCACCAGTCTGTACTTTCCAGGGTCACCTCTGGAACCCTTTTAAAATATTGGTGTTACATTCGCTACTCTCCAGTCCTCGGGTACAGTGGCAGGTTTTAGCAATAGGTTACAAATTACCAGTAGCAGATCTGCAATTTCATATTTGAGTTCCTTCAGAACTCGGGGATGTAGGCCATCTGGTCCCAGTGATTTGTTACTATTTCGTTTGTCAGCTCGCTCAAGAACCTCTTCCAAAGCCATGTTGATCTGCAACAGCTCTGCTGATTCATCACCTACAAAGAACAGTTCTGGCAGGGTATCTCCCCAATATCCCCTGCAGTGAAGACCAAAACAAAGAATTCATTCAGCTTCTCTGCAATGGCCTGATCCTCCCTGAGCCAGCGCCCCCTTTTGCCCCTAGTTCACCTAATGGCTCAGCCAACTCTCTAACAGGTCTCTTGCTTCTGATGTATTTAAAATAGCTTTTATTATTAGTTTTTGCCTCTTTAGCGAGTCTCTTCAAATCCGTCTTGGCCTGCCTTATTAATGTTCTCCATCTAATTTGTTAGTGCTTATGCGGTTTCCCATTGTCCTCATTAGGACTAGCTTTCCATTTCTTAACGGATGCCTTTTTGGCTCTAATAGCCTCCTTCACCTCCCCATTTAGCCACAGCGGGAGGTGTTTGGCCCCCTTGCTACCTTTTTTAACCTGTGGAACACATTTAATCTGGGCTTCCAAGATGGTGTTTTAAATAGTCTCCACGCCTCTCATACAATTATACAAATCCATTGTATAATTTCCATAACCATTTTCTTTGTCGTTGTCACTAAAACACTGGAGTCATTTGTGTAAATCTTCCCCCAGCCAACAATTCCGTGGCTATACTCTAGCAACACTGCTAAACGTTTTAAAGTCAGAAAAACTCCTCCAGGTGTATTAACATTGCAGGGAAGCTTCTAGCTGCACATAGGAAAGGACACGACAAGGTATTTTTGCAAAGTAAGGATATTGCTGCTGTTTATGGAGCTGCATCTAGTCAGATCAGACTTGATTACATATTCTGCATACGAAGACTATTAAGAGGAAGAAATAAATCAGTACAGCACTTTGGAAGGATTTCTGTCTGAGGGGAGAAAACTGGAGACCAGAAGAGGAGCTCAGAAACCCATCAAGATTAAGGAGCCCGGAAACCTAATTAGATCCATCAGGCACACACGCCCTTCCCTGCCACATTATTTTTTTTTAAAAAGTAAATATCTCATTTGATTTTTTTTTTAATTGTGCGGCTTCTGACTAAATTTCAGTGTAAATGTGGTAAATCCAGGTGTTTCCATACCCGATTCTTTCTACAAATCATTTCATCTCCCTTTTGTTTCTTGCCACACATTAAAATTCCAATATGTTGGGAGAAAGACTTTAGTTCTGGCAGGGAAATTCATATTTGGGGCAGAGCAAGTCACTCTTACAGAATATAAATTTGTAGTAAGTTTAGTGGGAAAGTGGATGTCTTGTGTTAATCTCAGTCTGCAATCTGGGGGTGGGGGGAGGCTTCATCCCTAAAGTGCTTCCCTTGGGCAGGGCGGTTTGCTTGCTGTCTGGCCTCGTCTCATAGAACACTGCACGCCCTGAGGGAAGCTACCCAGGCTCTGCTCCATGTTGGCTCCCCGGACCTGGGTGACAGTGTGTGGAAGGATGCCTCCCCCAAACGAAACAGACATGTAGCCCCATACATTTACCTGCCCAAAAGGTTTTCATGGAGCAACGCTCTAGTAGTGAAACTTGGATGGCTCCTCTCTGGCACAACAGGGCGTGGTCATGAGAGTGTGCTGCTGTTATAAGAACATAAGTAGTGCCAGACTGAGTCAGACCAATGGTCCATCAAGCCCAGCATCCTGTCTCCGACAGCGGCCAATCTCGATCGCATGGGAGAAGAACCAACAGTTCTAGTACTATTTGAGAGGGTAAATAACCGTTCCCAATCTACTCGTTCCACACCACTCAAGATTTTATAAACCTCTATCATGCCCCCTCTCAGTCTCCTCTAAGCTGAAGAGACCCAGCTTGTCAAGCCTCTCTTTGTACGGAAGCCGTTCCATACCCTTAATCATTCTTCTCTGCACCTTTTCTAGTTCAGCTCTGTCTTTTTTGAGATGTAGTGACAAGAACTGCACACAATATTCCAGGTGTGGTCGCACCATTGATTTGTATAGAGGCATTAGGACATCCTCAGTTTTATTCTCTATCCCTTTGCGAATAACTCCTAACATTGGTGTCTTATTTTTTTTACTGCTGCTGCGCACTGGGCTGAGGATCTCAGTGTATTGTCTACAATCGCTCCCAGATTCTTTTCCTGAGTGGTAACTCCTAGCTTAGTACCCAGCATTGTGTACTCATACTTTGGGTTATTTTTCCCTATGTGCATCACTTTGCACTTGTGCACATTAAATCTCATCTGCCATTTAGATGCCCAGGTACCCAGTGTCATGAGATCCTGTTGCAGCTCCTCACAGTCTGCTCGTGTTTTAACTACCTTGAATAACTTGGTGGTATCTGCAGATTTGATCACCTCACTCTTAACGCCCTTTTCCAGATCATTAATGAATACATTAAACAGCACCGGTCCCAATACAGATCCCTGGAGCACACCCCTTTTTACATCTCTCCATTGTGAAAACTGACCATTCAGTCCTACTCTTTGCTTCCTATCCTTTAACCAGTTACCGATCCATAGTAAGAAACTACCTCCTATCCCATGACTTTTTAATTTTCTCAAGAGTCTCATGTGGGATCTTATCAAATGCTTTGGGGAAATCCAGGTACACTGTATCTACCGGGTCCTTTGTCGACAAGCTTATTTATACCCTCAAAGAATTCCAACAGATTAGTGAGGCATGACTTACCTTTGCTAAAGGTTAAGTTCCACAAAGGTATTTATCTAAGGGCACATTCTGATGAACAGTGTTAAATGGAAGTAGCTATGGTGTCACTGGAGCGCCAAACTGATGCAAGTTGCTTTGCAATCTCCTTCTAATGGCCATGGCATGGCACAGCCATGAAATCTTTAATCTTTATTTTATTTATATTGTAATAGCCTTCGGCTGCACAATAAAAATTTGATTGATAATCTTTATTTTTATATAGTGCACACCTGCCATGGCACTTGGGAGGCTTTACAAACGAACACAACTTCTAATCCTCACCACAACCCTGTGCGGTAGGTTCGGCCGAGAGGATACTGTGACTGGCCCCAGGTCACCCAGTGAGTTTCTGACTACGGCGAGACTTGAACCGGGCTCCCTCTCGGTCCGAGTACTGCGCACTTAGCCATTAAACCACACGGCCTCTCACTACAGTTTACCTTGAAGCAAAAAAGCAAAATGGAGTAACCGTTCCTCATTTTCCAGGAGTACGTACCTCTCTTCCTACCCTTCTGAATAACTTGCTTGGGTTTAGAGCTCTGGATGTGTGAAAAATTCAGGAGCAAAAGTGAATCTAAGGTGCAATTCCTTTGAAGCAGCCGCTCCCTGCTACATGGATGCCCAAGGGTTATGCCACCCTTCTTCTATATTTACAGGATGGCATTTAGAAAAACAACAACATCTCTCAGGCTTTGCTAGTGACACCTAGCTGTACTCCTACTTTCTAAGGATCACCCCAACGATATCCTTACTCCTGCAAACGACAAGCTGGCCCAAATCTGAAACTGGAGCAAGTCTGCAGCCGTGCTAGCCAGGCCGGGAGTTCATAGCCTCGCCTCCCACTGAGCAGCGGGAGCGAGGACTAGGATTTCGTTTTGGCTAGTTGGGGATACGCAATCACTCGCTGGCATTCTCTGCGTCACACAGCGATGTGCCCCTTCCTCGGAGCACGGCAGGGTAAACACCTTCGTTAGGCAGCACCAAGAGCAGACTCATCTGTTGTTATTGGTCCTTCTAATTGGCTGTGGAAGTCTCACCAGGACACATGAAGGAGGAACATAAAAAATTCTGCCTGCTAATTTACTATGCAGTGGGATTCCTCTCCCCATGAAAAGAAGGGTTTCAAGGAGAAACCACCAGCTCCCAGGTCCTCCGGGAAGGATAATGAAAGGTGGTGGCGTTAGGTTGCTGGGAAAAGATCATGTCTCTTCTGTTCTCATTGTGTAATGGTCTCCAGGGAAACCTAATCAGCCAATGAAATAAAATATATATTTACCAGGGGGTATTTATCCACGTGGGATCTATTTGGGTCACTGGAGTATCTCTTTATGGGGATGGCTGAGCCCTCAATTGTTCTGGTGCTTTTAGATCTAAGGTTTGGTCATTTATTATCCTGATCAGGGTCGTACAAACGCATGGAACACGCCTCTAGCGTATGCTCAGGAGAATGGGCAGTTCAAGTCCAGAATGACCCGAGAGGCTTTTCATTCGAAGTGGGAAAGGAACCAGCAACGTACCGGCGAGAACATTAAAAGCAGCGCGAGAAATCTCTCATCTCTGCCTGACAGCCAGGCCCACCCAGCAGCACAATTTGCTAGACTGCCTCCAACAGTTTTCACAGACAAATCATTTCCCTGCCGTGGGTTTCAGATTCTCGCTGTCAGGATGGCAAAAACGCAATGTTATCTCGGATAGGGAAGCTGTTCTCATCATTGCCAACAGGGTTCACCCTCGCCTCTCTGCTTCCTTCCTGCACACTTTGGCAGTGATGGGGGAAACACGGCAAGTGCGGGTTCCCGCATGGAGCTCTGGATTACCCAAACCTTGCCTTAGAAACGGGTCTCAGGAGCTCATGGACCTTCCTCCAAGCCTGGGTTTTTTTTCTATTCTCCAGGCTTTGCCTGTAAAGCGACTCATCTCGCCTCTTACGATCCCAACTCCATGACTCTCTCACCTTCCGCCTCCAAGAGAGACTGAGAAACTTCCTAATTTCATGCTAATGATATAAAACCTTCACTGAAAAAGAACGGCGCGCTTCCTACTGCCGCTAACCGGTCCTGTGCCGAGAGTGCGACAGAGAGACAAAGGACAGGCCGACCCCCTCTCTGCATCGCTCCTAATGAAGTGCTCCGCGCTGTGCAGAGTCTCTCTCCATCTAGAGACTCTTCCCCACTCCCATTATTCCAGCCTCACACATTTCAGACATGGAAACGGCAACGTTGCTTAGCTTTTTGCGAGGGGAGAAATGCCATCTAATTAGACCCCGTGTACAGAGAAACATCTGGCTCGGAGCGCAGGCGTTTACGCAGCTCCTTGAGTTGTCGTGGAGACAACCCCACGGCCAGCTTTGAGCTGCAACTATGGGGGCATGGATCCAGATGCACTTCTAGCACAGTCTGACAGAGAGCAGATGGGCAGTTATTTGTGGAGCCAAAAAATGCCAAGTCTGCTCCCCCCCACAAAAAAACCTGCACGTCCTCAATGATCGCTTCCATCCAGCATCGAGTCGTTCCTCGCTACCCTGGAAGCACTCCTTCTTCTCATGCTGGAACTGGTGCTAAGCTGACTGTTATTAAAGTCAGAAAACAGTCTCAACTTTCAGATTTGTTTTAGATGCAAACACACACACATCATTCACAAATTGTTCCTTAAGCGCCTGCTACTTGGCTCATGTTGGTATCATTTTTTCAGTAATTTAAAACCTATATCCATGAGCAAATCAGCCTGTCTCAAAGACACAGAGGTTTTGTATATGTGGCCGATAGGCTCTGAGGCCACTGTAACCAAATCCTCTCCATGCCAGGGCAAGGCTTCCTTAAATACACCATGTTTTTCTTCTAAAAAGGAGAAAGAGTACATCAAAACCAACAGACCCTGATAGTATCCGCTCTTAGCATCCCATCCAGTACAGACAGACAGCAACGTAAGGCAGTAAAATGGATAAGGTGGATAGTAAATAAGATAGTAAAATAGGTTTACTGCTAAAAATCCAGTATGCTCTCAGCAAGTCAACCTGCAGAAGAGCAGTGCACGCCTTGCACAGCGACAATGAAGAAAAGTGGCTTGAAAAAATGCCTGAAACATCTTGCTTTTATTTTTAGTAAAAATGCTTTTTATCCCTCCAAAAGGAATTCCTGAAAATGTTCACCCCACTCGCTATTGTAGCTGCCGTCATTACAGAGTTCATTGCAGCGCAGCCTAGATCATGGGCCTCCTCAAAAGCTACCCCTTCTGTCCGGCTGCTTTCCCCGAGGCTCCCTCTACTGCCTCAGCATTCAGTCCTCCTCTCCCCGGAAGCTAAGGACTCTTCAACCTCATGAGTGTTTCCTCGTCCAGCTTGGAGAGTAAGCCCTACCGCCCACCCGACCTCTCCCTAATTAGTGACGGTTGCTGGCGCTCGATAATTAATGATAATGTAATAACGAGATACAAAAATGGCTATTTGCTTAATGGCAAATGCTCAAACCAATGATCGCATACAAAAGAAATGGAATACATAGTTACTAGAGAGATATCGAGGGCTGTTAATATCTATGTTATCACAGAGTGAATTCTCTCTAAGTCAGTCACTAGCCAGACTGCATCTTGCCTGGGAAGGTATCCAATCAGAAAGCATCCTCACCAGAGGCAAGTGGATTGTAACAGCCCTGGCTATAACCCAGAGCCTCTAAAAAGCTACGAGATGGCTCTTTAGATTTGCCTGAGTCACTGTGTGATGGAAAGTCTTCAACTCCCCTATCCATTCCTACCCGGGTTACCAGACCTCCCCTTTAAAAGAGGGCCCTTATGAAACATACATGGTGCAGGGCCGCATTGGTTCCAGTGAAGTCCTGCAGCACGAATGTTTCATAAGCGTCCTCTTTTAAAGGGGAGGTCTGGTAACCCTGTTTATAAACATGTACGGCAGCGGACATGGCAGGCCCACAGATGAGGCACAATGCTAGATCTTCTGAAAGGGGAAGGGGACAAACTCTATCCTGCACAGGCCGTCGAGGCCTGGCGATGAGGCTCTTTCTTCCCAAGGATTTGTAGGGTGCTATGATCACCCTCAGGATGCAAATAAAGAATTCAAGCTGCATCCTACAGTCTCTCCCACTGGCTATCCTCATCCACCGGAGCTCCATGCTTGTTATTTCATCTGTTTATGCATCTTTCCCGATCTCTCTGCCGCCACTGCATAATCTCTTTCTTCCATCTTGTTACTGCTTCAGCCTGGGTGGCAAGTCTGTTACCGTTCATGGCGCTCAACGTTTTAAACTCTGGTCTGCTGCTTGACACCCCCGTGGGCTTGTCTAGCATTCCATTTAAAGTCAACCATCCAATTTTGTCAACTTACATCCTATTGCCTTTGTCTCAGTGACCAGGTTTCTGAAGTATCATGGAGGAGTACAGTTGTCAGAGAACGCCCCTTTCAAATGGATGGAAAATTCTCGTTTCGAAGAAAACAAAAAAGATGAAATAACACAAGAACAATTTGAGAGATAAAGTGATACGACCTAGGAATGACAGATGATCAGCGTCATAGCGGAGAACGGAAGGAAGCTCGGTCTCTCGGACACTATGTCTGCTGAACCAAACTTTCTTCCATAATGATGAAGAAACCTTCCTACAAGCCAGGTTCATAACCACTGCTTTTGAGTGAGCTGCACCCCTTCCAGAAGAACCAGAACCACCAAAAACAATGAAAAAGGATTAATAATGGATCACGTGTTCTGGCTGAGAAGTGCCTGTTTCAGACTCATTTACTGCTGGGCTCAACAAAACTGGTAGAGTAATTATGAAAAAATAAAATGATGGTATAACAGGGCCAACTACAGGGGAGTCTAGCCTGACCCTTTAAGAAGGTTAGCACAAGCCAGTGTACCGGTGCTACCGGTGCTGTGGCAGCACAGGACAGCGCCTAATGGGCCACAGCTAGGCTAACCAAGGGCTGATAGGAGCCAGTGGAGCCGGGTGTGGGGTGGGGTGGCTAGCCGAGAGCTCATGAAACTGAGTCCCAAGAGGGCAGTAAGAGATCTAGCTGGGAGACAGGAGGGAGAACACTGTTTCCCAGGACTCCAGAGAGCAGTGAGCTGGGGAGGGAGGACTCTGCCTCTGGGCTAAGCTGGTTTCAGGAGGGGCTGTGCCGGACCAGCAGAGCCCCAGGGAAAGGCCCCGAGCCCTGTACAGAGTAGGAAGCAGGAGCTGGGAGGAAAGTCCTGCTACTAGGCACCCAAGTGGACCCCCGAGAATAGAGGAGGGGTGTCGAGCCAGAAGGGAGACACTAGTGCAGCAGTGGTGGCGGCACGGGTGCAGACTTTAATGGAGGGACCCATGGCAGGGTGAGGACCCCCGGTGGGAGGGCTTCACTAGCTATGTGGGTGACCAGGGATGCAGGGTCCGGGCTGGGAAGATCCTGGGGCTTAACGACTTGCCCACCCAGGTGTGTTTGTTAGGTGGGGGGCTGCGAGCTCTCCTAGCCCCAGGCTCAGGACTTTAGGCCCTGAAGGAACCCGTGTCAGGGCGAGTACTCTGGGGGGAGGGCCTAGCTAGCTATTTGGGTGGACCAGGGACTGCAAGGTCAGAGCTTGGGAAGATCATTGGGGGGGGGGGGGGTATAATGACTACCAGCCCAGGACCCCGAAGGCCAGGAGCTGGAGAGAGACAAACCAGACTCTTTTTCTAGAAGCAAAACTCCAGGAAAGAATAGAGCGTCACGAGCAGAGGTCCATGACAACCTAAGAACAATGGAGCCTACTGAAGCCCACACGAAAGAGCTGGAAGAACTGATCTACCCACCCAGGAAGGGGGCATTAATGCAAGAACTGGACCCCGCAAGCAGAGGCCTGGGACTGTCAGCTGGGCGCTAATTCTCCATTGCGACAACCATGACCAGCGACAGGAATTCCCCCAAACCACCAGCTCAGGACGCAAGTGAGTAGAAAGACCACCTCTCTAGGACACCGCCCTGCTACAGATGGAAACCAACTAGTTCCAATAATATTTTCTATTGGGCCAATATGATGGAGGTTTTCAGGCCAGATGGGTCCTCCTTCAAGCATGTAAAAAATTGTAACTTGACGCTTACATGCTTGAAGCGCCCCATGTGACCCAAAAGCTTGCGTGTTCTCACCAACAACAGCTGGTCCAATAACAGATCTCATCTGAATTACTGTCTCACCATCTCTTACATTTGGGACCAACATGGCGCAAACACTCTCTCTAGAACATGAAATGAGGCCGAATTTTTAGTTGTGTGCTATACAAATTCCATCTTAGGGCACTCATCGCTGCAAGATGTTAGATTCCTCTGTGGTGAGCAAAACGTGGTAAGATTAAGAGACTAAGGGATCGCAGTCAACTCCTGGCCAAGACCAAGTAGGGGGTATTTATTTATTTATTTACACTATGCAGATCTTGGAATTTCAAAAAGCCTGCTGATCCAGATCTAAAAGTTGCTCATTTACAGCATGGAAACACATGGAACTCACTGCTCGTGTAAAGCAGAGATACAACATAGTGTTGCGTCAGGGACGCAAGTACATTTTGGGATGGTTAGACACTTCAAGTAGGTCACAAGCTATCATTTTAAGCATCAGATCCTCGAGTGTCAGATTTTATCCTTTTATGCCAAAACTAGTTTAAATGAGTCTCTGGGGTGGTTAAAGAGTTAATATTTCCTAACGTGGTCATTGTAAACAAGCACAATTCCAGCTAAGCGCCATCAATGTCAGAGTCTCAAGGATTTGCAGGTGTGGGCAATAATTAAAGGTTTCAGCACATCTACCTGGGCGAGGTATTTTTGCCTCCTATTCCGAGGAGGAAGACCTCTCTGTGGAGAGCAGAGGAGCTCATTAATGAGGCTAATTAGGTGTAAAGTGGGTAGAGTCTGGCATCAGCTGCAGCTTATAGTAGCTCATCATTAAGCTCTGTAATCTCTACCTCAGAACAGCAGATGATCTTGCTCCTAGGTGACTGACGTTGCCGAGAATGTTTCCAACACCTGAGTACCTGACCATACACTTTTTGGTGAGGATGAATATTCCCTTAACCCCACAAATGCCAGATGCAAAGAGAACTTGGACCATCATGACACCACCGACCAAATGCTGAACAAAGATTATCTAAGGAGACCTGAATTCCTCAGTACGCCTAGAAGAGGAATCATTTCATAGAATGAAAACGAACAAGACGGGGGTGAGCCGGATTCTACATCCACCACACTTTGGGGCAGTGAGGAGAGCAGTCCAAATGAGCAGCCCCCCCCCCCCGCGGGCTGCTGTCAAGTCCCTCCATGCCACAGGGCAGGACTTCCAGTCCTCTGCTGCGCAGCAGCGTCAGGCCCCTGGAAAGAGTTGCTACAAAACAGCTGATTGGGCGAGTCTAGACGAGTCCGCTTTCTCTGGCTGCTAAACAGCTTACGGGAGGGCCCTGAGGAGCACGGTCACCCCCCCAACACACATCAGCTGACTGGGGTGGGGGCAGGGGAGAGAAGGGCACTCGCCCCAGGTGCCAAACAGCTGATGGGGGGCCATGTGCGTGCTTACCGCAGCCACCAACAGATGATCCATTGTTTGGTGGCCAGGGTGAGCGTACGCCTCCAGGCCCGATTGCCAGAGCTCACTTTGAGGTGGGGCTGCAAGAGTCAACCTGGTGGGGGTGGGACCCACTGCCTCACATCAACCCAGCTGGAGCTACGGTAGCCCCTGCTGCGTCACCGGCCTTTTCCGGACGATGGATCCTGTAGCAGCCAAGCACCTGCCCCAAGACAGAAGTGCGCCAACATCTGGTGGCCACCGAAATGATGGTCAGGTGACTTGCGGGCCACTGCAGGTTACTGTCTGTCTGTTTTCACTCCTAGTCCAAGGAGACCACAGAATTCGAGACCTAGCAGGGATTCAAGGGTCATCCAGTCAACTTCACAGTGAGGAAAAATTAGCCATGCCACAGATATCTAGCCAGCTTATTCAAAAAGGATTACGTAAAGATCACGCAGTGCCAAAAATATCAACATTCTTCGCAGTTCCACCTGAGTGACTGACTGTCCCCTCCCCCCATTCCAGGTACAGGGTCTTAACCAAGGAGCTGTCCAGAGGGCGGCGCCAAAGGGCGAAGAGCCGTTAGCGGGCTGTTTGCGGGTGGAGGCGGCAATCTTCACAACCGCAAGACCCATCCCTCCCCCCTCTGTAACCGACCCACCACGATGCCTGTCCTTCTCTCCCACCCCCCCTCCCCTCGTCCACTTCCTCCCCATACCCTCTCACCTGCTCCTTCCGCTACTTCTTTCCCCACTCCTCCTGACTCCCACTAAGGCTGTCAGCTTTCCCCACCNNNCTTCTTGCCCCCTGCCCCAGTGCCTGTCTCCCGCCGATCACATCGCCCCTCCATCCCCATATCTTATCCCCATTCCCTCTCTCCCCCCTGATCAACTCCCGTTCTCCTGCTCCCTCTGGAACTGTCGCTCCTCTGTTAATAAAGCCCCCTATAGCCATGATCTTTTCTTCTCTAGCTCCTTTCAGCTTCTTGCCCTCACTGAAACCTGGATCTCCCCCACTGACTCTGTCACCCCCGCCACCCTCTCCTACGGTGGTCTCTCCCTCTCCCATCAGCCCGCTCTGAGGGCCGGGGGGGTGGTGGCGTAGGCCTCCTACTTGCCTCTTCCTGCCAGTTCCAACCCCTCCCTCTCCTTCCCCTCCTTTGAGGCTCACTCCGTCCACCTCTACTCCCCTCTCCACCTCCGTGTTGCTGTCATCTACTGCCCCCTGCCTCCCTCTCCAAGTTTGAGTCCTGGCTCACCCTATTCCTCTCTGATGACATCCCCACACTCAGCCTTGACGACTTCAATATTCATGTTGATGCACCTTCTCAGCCTGGTATTGCCTGCTTCCTCCTCTTAGCCTTCTCCTTTAATCTCCACCTCTGGACTACCTCCCCCACCCACACTGATGGTCACTCTCTTGATCTCGTGTTCTCTAGGAACTGTTCTGTCTCCGATCTCTCCTTTGAGCCCCATCCCATATCTGACCATCTCCTTGCCTCCTTCAACCTCTCCCACAGCTCCACCTCCTCTTCCCCATCTCCCCATCCCTTCCGCGATCTGCAAACCATTGTACCCCAGGACTTTATCTCCTCCCTCTCTCCTCTTCTCCCCTCAGTCCTCTCCTCCTCCTCCTCTCCCGATTCTGCCATCTCCGCGTTCAACTCCCCTCTCACCTCCACCCTCAACTCCCTTGTCCCCCTCTCCTCCCGCCCGGCTTGCTCCCGTAACCCTCGCCCTTGGCTCACCCCCAACATTCGCTAGCTCTGCTCCTGTACCCGGGCTGCTGAATGCCTCTAGCGTAAATCCCACATCCACACTGACTTCATCCACTTCAAATTCTGCCTCTCATCGCTCAACTCTGCTATCTCCCTTGGTAAACAGCAGTACTATGCCTTACGCATTGAGTCCTGCTCCCGGGACCCTCACTGCCTCTTTTCCACCTTTGACTGCCTTCTCAAACCCCCCTGCAATCCTCCTCCCCCTTCTTCTCTCTCCACTCAGGATCTTGCTCTCTTTTTCACCTCTAAGATTGACAAGATCCGCCTGGATATCTCTTGCAAGTCCTTTTCCCCTACTCCTCTCCCCCCACCTCTCTCCTGTCCTCCTTCCTCCCACCTTCCTTGAGGAAGTCTCCTCCCTGCTCTCCTCCTCCAACCCCTCCACTTGCCCCCTGAACCCCATTTCTTCCCGCCTCCTGACCTCCATTGCCTCCACCGTAGTCCCTCCCCTCCAGCACATCAACCTCTCCGTCTCTACCGGCTCTGTCCCCCTGCCTTTAAACACGCCACTGTCTCCCCCATCCTCAAAAAGTCCACTCTGGATCCCTCTGAATCCTCTAATTACCATCCTGTCTCGCTCCTCCCTTTTGCTTCCAAGCTCCTTGAATGGGTTGTCTACTCCCGTTGCCTCGACCTCCTCTCCACCAACTCCTCCATTGACCCCCTCCAATCTGGCTTCCACCCCCTTCACTCCACTGAAACCGCTCTGGCTAAGATCACCAACGATCTTCTGATAGCTAAATCCAACTGCCTTTACTCTAGTCTTGTCCTCCTTGATCTCTCTGCTGCCTTTGATACTGTTAACCACTCGCTCCTGCTTGATTCGCTTCACTCCCTTGGATTCTGGGACTCTATCCTTGACTGGTTCTCCTCCTACCTTTCTGACCGCTCCTTCAATGTATCTCTTCCTAACACCTCCCCCTCCTCGCTACCCCTCTCGGTCGGGGTTCCTTGGCCCTCTCCTTTTCTCTATCTACACCCAATCCCTAGGCAAAGTCATTGCCTCCCACGGTTTCCAATACCACCTATACGCTGACTACACTCAACTCTCTCTCTCCACTCCTCCCCCCCCCCGTTCAAGCTCGTCTCACCAACTCTCTCTCCAATATCTCCGCCTGGATAGCTCAACACCAACTCAAACTGAACATGG